>CAJQUW010014996.1:0-196347 GCA_907163375.1 Prostheceraeus crozeri
ATTTGTATAATAAAAAAAATTTCATATGGGGACCCCTAGAAGTCAGAAGGGGGATATTGAGTTAAAAAAATGTTGCATAATGATGAATTTCCTTACTACTTATTCGATTTTGAAATGATTATATTTATTCTAAATTAAAAAGTTGCATTGTAAGGAATCGGTTTATTAGCAGAGCTAGTGCTTCGCACATCTTTAATCAACTGCAATTCATTTCTCATCAATATGTGAAAATTCTTTATTCCCAATTGATTTTCGATCTTATTTAAATCGAAGTTTGACGTGGTTTGTTTGCCGTATATTTTTAGGAAGTCTCTAATGTTACTCATTTTTATAGAAGGTAAAATGTTTCTATTATATTCCCGTAAATGTGAAATTAAAAACAACACATGGATATTTCAATTTGGGTATATGTATATTTACAAAATATACCCACAAGACCACACAAGTCTACAAATATTGATGTCCACACCGTGGACAACGAATTTTCGTTCTCCAGTAAAAGAAAATAAAATCAGCTACTACTATTCAACTTCTTTAAAACAATCGTCTATTAGCTATAATATTACAAATTGCATTAACAACATGTCCACACCGTGGACAACGAATTTTCGTTCTCCAGTAAAAGAAAATAAAATCAGCTACTACTTTTAAGTTTCTTTTAAGCTTCTTTCCAAAAGCTTTCATATTTCCGAAGACAATCTTCTAACAATGATAAATTAGATTTCAAAAAACGTAAAGGTACATTTAGTCTACAAATCTTTGGAAAAATAGATGCCATCTTACCTAATTTAATTGCAAATGCAATTTAAGTCCTTGAATAAGACATGTTATTAGTTTGCAATAAATGTTGAAAGTATATCTTATCCTTTTCACACAGATCTAGTAAATAATTCGCGTGTTTTCCCACATAGATTTTCATCATTATGTTAATAACGTTATTTCTCTTCTCCATCACATAAAGAGTATTTAAATTTGCAATGTCTTTAGGGTGTCTCTTGAAGGCTCAACAAAGTCTTCTAAGGAATCCACAAATTCATATCAGGTAGATAAAGACGTCGATAATTGATGATGAAGGTAGTCAATCTTTCCGCCCCTTTCTCTTTCTTTCACGAGTAAGCGTTTTGCTTTTCTTCTCCGTTTTCTCTCCTTATCAAAAAATGTAGGGTCAAAAATAATAGGAAATTTCTGCATTTGTTCAATGATAAAAGTGTTATATTCTTCCTTCTTATCATTGGAAATATATCGTTTTTGAAATTTCTGCAAATAACTCGAAACGTAGCAATAATGTTTGACTGCTCTTCGATAACTTCTTGTGTCATGACTGATCACAGCGCAGCACACGATACAATGACAGACGAGAGAGAAATGAAAACAGTACAGCTGGCAGATGTCTTGACGTCATGCGGGTGTGCTGACGCACTGGCAAGAATTAAAACAACTTGGCTAACGTACAATTAAAATCTCATTGTTTCACAGAGTAGTAGCAACTACTGGAATTGTAAGAACGCCAGATGATATAACAATTGTAAATACTCCTAAACTTATTGTTAAGAATATGCCAATTCCTTGTGTTACATTCTTAACTTTAGTCTATATCTTTCTTAATTTTTTATAATGTTCTAATCTTAATAATAATTGCGTTTCCTTATTTTTCATATGACGTACTCTATCCTTGTGTTTTTCTTTGTTCATTTCAGTTATTTTTAATTGTGATAACGAAGGATATATTCTCGAAGTTTCTTCCATTTTCGTCGTCGCCGTCCCCGTTGAGGTTTCTTCCATTTCTGAGGTTTCCATTTTTAAAGAAATATTTTGAATAAATATTTTGAATACAATCTTCTGGTATATTGAGACTACGTGATATTTTTAGACAACTTAAATTTTCGTCTACCTAAATTTTCAAAATTCTTAGACCACGTGATATTTTGAGACAACTTAAATTTTCGAAATTTGGAGACTACCTAAATTTTTGAAATTTAGTTTTTCGAAAATTTGCCACTACCTAAATTTTGAAAAATCTCGCAAGGTGTGATATCCGGTGCGAGCGAAGCGAAGCGACGCGCCGGATATCATACCCTATACTACTACGATCATTCACTGCTTTAACCCGTACAGAAAAAAAGGATGTAAGAACATAATATGAAACATAGGGTATGATCACACAGTGTACATCATCTTATCATAGGGCGTTGTTCTTCATGGTTTTGATACGCTATCACATCAATGAAAACTAGTCTTCCTATATGATTACAATAGGTATGTTTTAATGAAATATCATGCGTTTTTATGTGTTTATTAGCAATTTCAAACTTAAACAACAAGTGATGTCATCTGGTTATAATGGTTAAAAATATCAAACTTTGAAAATCTAAATCGGCTCACTTTCTTTGAAATATTAGCTACAGTGCTGTTCGAAAAATTAGTAATTTTTTATCAAAAAGTTGTAAAAACAATTGTTTAGATAGAAACTTTATTAAAATACAATATTATCAAAGATGTCAGCGCAAAATTTCTTACAGAAACATACAAGGATACAATCTCACACAAGATTAGGGTCTTGCCTAGTATTTTGAGGGACGACCGTGATTTTTGAGTACTTGACCAATGCGTTTTGGCATACTTGTAGCCAACCTCAACAAGGTCCGTTCAGTAATTTCATGGTTCCAGACGCGAATAATCGCAGCAAGTAACTCACTTTTTGTTCTGGGTCGATGTGCGTTGACTCTCACTTTCAATATCTTCCACAGATTTTCAACAGGGTTCAGATCGGGGCTGCTCGAAGGCCACGGCAAGGACGTTATTCCATGAGATGCTTTGAATTGCGTCGTTATTAGCAACTTATCGATTTTTTACTGCTATGATTTGCCATAATCTCTTTGAGTATTTTGTCATAAGTGAAGTTTCTATTCATAGTAGATATCTATTCTATTCCATACATCATGTGTGTCACTATAACCATTGATATCGATCTTGAATTTGAATTGGCATTATAATAGAACACATGATACTCAGTTGCATTCAACTTTAGTCTCTCAACAACTTCGATGGGTAGAAAACGCGATCTTACTCAACAGCAGAAAGCAGTTATTGACGCTCTCTACGATGAAGGCTATAAACATTGTTACATCGCAACCAAGTTGAAAATTAACAAGTCTACCGTGAGCCGATATCTGAATGGTAAAAACTCATCAAGAAAGAATTCGGGTAGAAAGAGAAAATCGACTTTAAGACAAGATCGCGTATTAAAACGACTATGTCTTGCAAATCGTCAATATTCGTCACTGGAACTTCGTCGTGAGTGGCAAGAATCAACAGGAGTTACTGTTTCATCATCTACCATTCGCAAGCGTCTTATTTCTGTTGGACTCATTTCTCGTCGTATGGTCAGAAAGCCATTTCTTACAAAGAAGCAACGTCTCGCAAGGATCAATTGGTGCAAACTTCATAAAAACTGGAGTAAGGAACAATGGAAAAATGTCTTTTTCTCGGATGAGTCGAGAATGGAGATCAGCTACCACTCTGGAAATACGCGCGTGAGAAGATATTCGTCGGAATCCTCCAAACCCTTCTGCGAAATGCAGCAGTGAAACATCCTCAAAAGCGTCATGATCTGGTCAGGATTTAGTGCGAGGAAGATTGGCTACCTTCATTTGTGTGAAAAGACTGTTAACTCTCAGGAGTATATGAAAATACTTCGAACTCGAGTTTTACCTTATCAAACTCGATTTTTCAACGGCGATATGATCTTCCAAGACGACTCGGCTCCCGCCCACAGATCAAAAGTAACGACGCAATTCAAAGCATCTCATGGAATAACGTCCTTGCCGTGGCCTTCGAGCAGCCCCGATCTGAACCCTGTTGAAAATCTGTGGAAGATATTGAAAGTGAGAGTCAACGCACATCGACCCAGAACAAAAAGTGAGTTACTTGCTGCGATTATTCGCGTCTGGAACGATGAAATTAATGAACGGACCTTGTTGAAGTTGGCTACAAGTATGCCAAAACGCATTGGTCAAGTACTCAAAAATCACGGTCGTCCCTCAAAATACTAGGCAAGACCCTAATCTTGTGTGAGATTGTATCCTTGTATGTTTCTGTAAGAAATTTTGCGCTGACATCTTTGATAATATTGTATTTTAATAAAGTTTCTATCTAAACAATTGTTTTTACAACTTTTTAATAAAAAGTTGCTAATTTTTCGAACAGCACTGTATATCAACTCCTTTTAGACAAGCTGTGTTACCGACTTCATCGTCGATTGTACTTCCCGCAACTAATTGTGACCACGAGCTTCTTGTATCATGCATCCCTACTTCTTTGTAAAGCCTCTCACCGAATACTTGTATTATGAGACTTCAATAAAGCTGTTATTAGTACTATTATTATTATTATTAAAAAAACGATAAAAAAAGAAGTTTGGTCTCAAAATTAAGTTCGATCATCAACAATATTCTCGGGGATCGACCACTCGACTAGACGATCATGAGGCCAAACACTGTGACAAGTAGACATTGTTTCTCTGACACCTTTCTGAAACTGTCAATTGCAATCACTGTGCCAATTACAATAAGTATTGCTTCAATATAATTATAGAATTATAGAAGTAATTATAGAAGATATTACTTCAACTTATACAATGTCCATGCCAAAGGTGCCAACTGTAAAAAAACTGGCATACATGCAGATGTGCGTAAGAAAGAATGAAATAATCATTTATGTACGTGTGTGAAAGCACACGCAAATAACATACATGTACATTGGATTTACATATGAATAATAATGCCGCATCAAGCTTGTTCCGGAGCTTGTAAATAGTATATGTGCATCTTTATATGGTATACATATACCATATGTATATGTATATATGCATATGTATATGTATACCATATACGCATGATACATGCTTAGATTTCCTGAAGGCTTTTAAGCTTCTTATACGCATTAAATAATAGGCTATTTAGCGCTGATTTTTCGAACTATGATTTATTTAAACAACCTTTGTACTTTCATTCTTTGATGACAATTAGTTGTATACGAATATCCACTCTATTCGAATATCAAAACGTAGGCTAATAGATCATCGCACTAGCATTTGTATTTAGTAAACATAATATCTTATTTTTGGCAAATACATTTAGACTAGCAAATGATTATAGAGGTGCATTTTTATCGTCGTGGAATGACGTCTTTCTCATTTTACCTATTTTGACACGAATATCATGATATCTTCTAATGGTTTTAGAAATTGTTTGCAGATATTTTCATAGACAGCATGCCCATATTGCTCAAACTGAAGTAAAATTATTTCTTTAACAAGTCATCTAACCTGTCATTTTTGCAGAAAACCTCAATTGTCGCTTTAGGTAAAAAATGCTGCTTCCTTTACAGAAGAATCGAAAAAAATCGGTTAATCGCGGGAAAACAAATCGCACGACTTTTTTCGCTCGATTGAAGTCACGCCCAAGTCTGTTTCGCTAATCATTTCAATCAATTTCGCGGTCAACTTAGCATTAGGCCAATTCATTAAGTTGCCTATTGACACAACAATGTAGGCCTGCGTGTAGTGACAATGCGAGAGTATTGATACTGAATATGGCACGGGGTATACAGTAATAACCGGTACACTGTTCGGTGTGCCGAAAATGCACTGAAGCAGCTATTCAAACAGTGTTGGAATATGATTTGCTTCACTCTCTAGATTTGTTGTCAATTAAAGATTACGATCTTGAAGGTAGTTTATCTTTCATAATAAATGATAACATCCTCTAAAATTCAATGCATATAGTAATAGTAATTCAGCATTTATTAAATCCCCATTGTGCATACATACCCACATACCTCATGTGAGAAACGCAAATGTTATCCTTTTAGAGAAATTTTCACGGATTTGAGTGATCATGATAGCAATACAGAACGAATAATGGTATCTAGCGAATTGTCCGTGTCATGTTAACAATTCGATGGGTTGCTATTATTTTAATGCTCAGCGTTATTAATAAGAGCATTTCTTTAAGCGTGGTCATACCACAAAACTTGACACAGAAAGAGAAAAATATCATAACAAAGAAATGATCATAATTAACTTTAAAGGATGTAGAGGGTTCACATTACTATTCAGATTCAAGAAATGATGAATAGATTTAGTGAATCACAAAATTATGCCGATGAAAATTGAATTAAAAAATTGAAATTTCAGACAAGAAACACAAGATCTGAACTTTTCCATGAAGACTTGCATTACAGAGTGGTTCATAAAATGTCCTTGATAATCCGATCAATCTCCGCTGAATTAAGATAACTGTCAAATGCCATTTTCTCTTGATATCTGTAATTTTCATACTACGTATGTAGTGGCTTCACGTCGGTAGCATATAAACAGTGGAATAATTTTCAAAAACTTCGCTTCTCAGAAATTGTCACAAATAATTTTTTGAACCGCACAAACGCAATCTTCGCAAAAAATTGAATCTTTTCATGTAAAAATTTCCTCTGTATACAGACACTGTATAGGTACACTGAGACGACACTTTATACTTGCCCTATGAATCCATGCAAACTGGTACTAGGAACGTTCTAATAGTGCTAAAGAATTTGAAACAGACTTACATAGGAACACAATTCTTAAATTGAATCGAAGTCTCTAATGGAATTCTTGTAAAGATGGAATCAGAAATTATATACAACAAAAATGGTAAAATAATGTTAACTACTAAATCGCTTAGTCAGTAGGGGACAAAAGGGTCGGGTCTTCAATTGATTCTTTTGAAAGCATATATCGCAAAGGAAGAGCTTGTTTTTTACTTTTTTTCAAAATGTTTGAATGCATCAGGAAATATAAAATATTCAAAGCAATGTCACCGTCCTCTACAAGTTACTATGCAAGTAAGTCAACATCTCAACATTGCTCAGCTTCAAGCAGTCTCTCTGTGATATGATGATGACGCAGTATTCACTATGAGATTCCGAGATCAAAAGTCACTTTAATTGAGATTTTGTGACTCGACTTAAAATGATCTATCATGAGCTTGGATTGTCTCATTTTCGTCACTTTCCATATTTTTCACGACATCAGGAAATGAAACGGTTATTTTGTGATACAGTCATGTTTTTCAAAAAGCTTTATCGTCATGATACGGAAATTTATGGCTTGAATTGAATTGATAAGTAGAATTGAATATTGTTCTCCTGATTGGATTGATTATGCTGCATGCTTAAAATGTTTTTCACTCCTATTTGTTTTGATAACGAATATATAAGAAATTTTAGTCTACTTTGCCTATTTTGTACTAATATTTCTACAAATGTAAGTATGAGTAGTTAAATGCAAAACAGATCAAATTGCTCTGAAAATGACAGATGATGAAGTACAGAATGAATTATAAACAATAGTGATTGATAATATGAAGTATTGGGTTTTTCATCGGATGGTCGAATAGCGCAAGCGCCTTATCTGTGTAAAATTCGACAAGCATATTAGCATGCCGTCTTTCAGAGTGAACGGAAAAGAAATGAGCGAACTGACATTTTCACTGATCTGAACGATGAACTGAACGCCTTTGCACAAAGTTAAATTAACGACGAACTTAGTGGTTGAACAAAATCGCAAAATGATCGAAGAAATGGCCGTGTTCGAATGCACTGAACTGCACATATCAAAGCACTGAACTCTTTGAAGAAGAGAGCCACTATCGTCATTATAATTCGACAAAGCAAGTGGTTGACCGTCGTATGTTTCGAAAATGAATCTGATTCTCAGTGATGAAAGTAAATTCATGTTGGATCTCAAACAAGAAGACTCAATCAACTCTATCATCCGCCATTGACTCAATTATTTGTCGCCATTGACGAATAGGGCACAGCAAAAATGCAGAAGTACATTACTTTCTATAAACACTCTTACGGGAACACTTCCTGATACCTTCTATCTTATGGCTTTCTTTCTTGCTGACGCCAACAACAATGGGAGTATTGTATTCCAATGTACTCAAAATGTAAACGAATCAATTCACATATGAAAGTGATAATCACGGGGCTGTTAGAATAACATGTAAGGGTAATAAATAATTCTATGGAAATAAATAGTTATCTACAGTAAATACATCGTTTAGCTGACTCGAAAAATTTATTAATTTGGAATAATTGTTCAACATCAATGTTCGGGACAGCTAATATGCATGGATGACTGATCGCTCATACAAATTCAAATAATGCTGATGTTGCATTCCTGTTAACAAAGGCACTACCATTGACAATGCGTGAAAACTACAAGAATTCAAGTTTCATTGATAAAAGCAAATACTTTTCTGGAATTATTTTTACTTGGATATATTTTTTCGCTATATTTAATTTTTTCAACCTATCATTTTATAAAAATGAAAGTAAGAGCCGCTTTCATTTTCTTGTAGCATATTTATCAGCACGACATGTTTCGCCAGTTCTTCTCAAGTGCTACACTGGAATGAATTTACAACAGCGGTGGACGTTAAAATATACTAATACTCTTATGTTGTTCACAGGTGTGACAGCCTACATTGCAAATTGACAGATATCGTAAGCTGATAAGGGAAGGAACGCCATGCCTGGCACTGCACAATGGAAATGAGTAGTTTGAGATAAAAAGAAATATACAAAGAAGGAAAATATCACCAGAGTAAAACGAGAGCGATGACATGCTCCTTTTGAACACACAAATCTGCAATGTAAACTGTAGACAGCCAAAATGATCAGACAATTGCAACAGACAACATGAGACAATGAACAACCAAAAGTGGCTGTTCAGAGCAGACAAGATGAGACAATTATTCGCCAAAATATCAGACAATTCTGTCTACTTTTCTAAAAGTATTGTCTCTCAAACTCAAAGTGTTTAAATATGATCAAACTATTCAACATCACCTATTGGCAGCTAGTCACTCCTAATCACATAAGTTCTAACTCTGCTCCACTCATTCACACTCGCATTATGAACAACTCTGATACTTTACAAGTCCGCTATGTGAGTGTCAACTTTAGGGAAGTATATCGACCCTTAAAAGCTGTAAAAAACACATGCATGTATAATCAAGGAATCGAATAGTCGATATCTCATCACACCAGTCTTGAGATCGCCTAAAACTGGACGAGATCTCGAGATTGAATTCACTAGCACAGACGACTGCAAAACGGTGTAATGCTCTTCCCCTCATACTTATGAGTGCAAGCATGACTTCAAAATGGCCATAAAATCAAGGCGATTGCAAAAAGTGGCTAAACTGTCTCATCGAAATATCATAATTTATTTTGAAGATACTCATTAGTGTTTTACCAACCGTAGAGGAGACAATTATTGTCTCCTCTACGGCTGGTATGCTTTAAGTAAACATGGTTTTAAGATCATCACTTTTTGTCAATGCATTGGGTCATGATTTATGATCCTGTTCCAATTAGTGATGCAGTTTTTTAACGGTTGTCCGGTTTTCAGGGTATGTCATACCCTATGACATGTTCAACGATTTGTAAATCCTAAAATAATCCACCGATTCTTTTGAAATTCCATGACTTTTGCTGAAATACGATGTTCTTTAAAAGTGTACAAGAGTTTTAAAATAGCGTATATAGTTTTTCTGTTATGTATGAATTGGCCCTGGAACGCCCAACAGGGTATGTGATACCCTCCTATGTTTTGTGCGACTTTGGATACATACATTTTCATTTCTAGTTCGTAAAAATATCAGTGAATGCAAACGTTTCTTGTCGATGCTGCAAGAGACTTCTCATTGGTCAACCGGTTGTCATGTGAGCATTGAATCACCCAGTAATGCATTGGCATCCTCACTTGAGATTCTCTCAGTGAGCTTGCTGTGATTCACTATCGACTATTTCACTATCGATAACCGACTACTGCAAGTACCGCTAAAGCCATGAGCCGCCCTAAGCGCCTCTGTAAGGAGCAAGCCATCGCTATGATATTGCGACAGGATGATGAGTCAGATGAAGAAGACTTGAATATTGATGTTTTTGATAACGCTGCAGATGAGCCTATTCGGTCTAACCTGCCTATTAAAGATGAACTTCCTCCTGCTTCAGATACGAACGATTATATATTAGATTTAGAATTTTTGCATGAGGTCGATAGAAGTGAATCTGATTATGAAGAAGAAGACGAAGGGGAAACGTCATTCTCCCGTCAAGGTGCTGGTAGGCCTACTACTATTGTGGCTCCTTCCGGTCGTGTTTGGTACGATCATGAACCATCAAATGTTGGACGAGAACCATCAAGAAATATTATTCGATTCTCGAAAGGACCTGCACCAGGTATAAATCCCGAAAATGAACGAGAAGCAATACTCATCTTTTTGGATAAAACTCTGGACGAAGTAGTCTTGTACGCAAATCTTCAAGGTAGGCGGATTATACACGAATGGAACAGAGCAAATCCATCCAGGAGAAAAGTGTTTGTTTCAACCGACAAACCGCCAGAAGAAAGATACCCGTGTGTTCTACGACGGTTAGGGAGGTATATTGGTTTTGTTTTTTTGGACAAGGGAACGAAACCGGTTCTTCTTTTGGATACATGTAATCGAATTGTTCCTGTTCCCGATGTTGGAGAGTAGTTTATAGTGTGACATCCGGCGCGACGCTTCGCTTCGCTTTGCTTCGCTTCGCTTGCGCCGGATGTCACACTTTTGCGGGGGTTTTCAAAATTTTCAAAAAAATCAAAATTTCAAAAATTTAGGTAGATTTCAAATTTCACGTGGCCGAAGGGCGAAAATTTAAGTTGTCTCAAAATATCACGTGGTCTAAGAATTTTGAAAATTTAGGCAGACGAAAATTTAAGTTGTCTCAAAATATCACGTAGTCTCAATATACCAGAAGATTGTATTCAAAATATTTATTCAAAATATTCATTTAAAAATGGAAGAAACAAAAGTGGAAGGAACTTCAGAAATGGAAGGAACCTCAAGAATATATCCTTCGTTATCATATGAACGTAGTTCTACTTTAATGGACATTGAAAAGATTAACATTGAAAAAATGAATAAAGAAAAACACAAAGATAGAGTTAGGTATATGAAAGATAAGGAATCTCAATTATTATTAAGATTAGAGCATTATAAAAAGTTAAGAAAGAGATGGTCTAATGCTTTAACAATTGTCATTTCATCTGGCGTTCTTACAATTCCAGTAGTTGCTACTGCTTTAACTCGATACAAAATGAAAACACATTTCCATCTTTGAAATATTTTATTCACATCACAGACAAGTACTATGTACAAGTAGCATAGTTTACAACGAATAAAATATGTTGACTAGAAAATGTATTATGCCATGATACAATTGTTTCTGTATGAGTAAAATAAGGTAAGGCTCATAGAACTATAAAACCAATGAGGACAAGTAGCATAGTTTACAACGAATAAAATATGTTGACTAGAAAATGTATTATGCCATGATACAATTGTTTCTGTATGAGTAAAATAAGGTAAGGCTCATAGTACTATAAAACCAATGAGGACAAGTAGCATAGTTTACAACGAATAAAATATGTTGACTAGAAAATGTATTATGCCATGATACAATTGTTTCTGTATGAGTAAAATAAGGTAAGGCTCATAGAACTATAAAACCAATGAGGACAAGTAGCATAGTTTACAACGAATAAAATATGTTGACTAGAAAATGTATTATGCCATGATACAATTGTTTCTGTATGAGTAAAATAAGGTAAGGCTCATAGTACTATAAAACCAATGAGGACAAGTAGCATAGTTTACAACGAATAAAATATGTTGACTAGAAAATGTATTATGCCATGATACAATTGTTTCTGTATGAGTAAAATAAGGTAAGGCTCATAGAACTATAAAACCAATGAGGACAAGTAGCATAGTTTACAACGAATAAAATATGTTGACTAGAAAATGTATTATGCCATGATACAATTGTTTCTGTATGAGTAAAATAAGGTAAGGCTCATAGAACTATAAAACCAATGAGGACAAGTAGCATAGTTTACAACGAATAAAATATGTTGACTAGAAAATGTATTATGCCATGATACAATTGTTTCTGTATGAGTAAAATAAGGGAAGGGTCATAGTACTGTAAAACCAATGAGGACAAGTAGCATGGTTTACAACGAATAAAATATGTTGACTAAAAAATGTATTATGCCATGATACAATTGTTTCTCGTAAATTCAAATAAGGGAAGGGTCATAGTACTATTATCTATTGGGAGTAGCTTACCGTTTCAATTGATTGAGTTTAAAATTTGATCAAGGGTTGGGCGGTGTCTCCCATGGCGAAGATACGAGTCAATAATAGCGAAGTTCCTTTTGAAAAATGATATAGATTCCGTCGAGTTCTTAATAAACGGAAATCGTAAATATAGTTTATAAAATTTTCTTAAAAAGATGTTATAGCCTCTGGAATAACCTAATTGTTTACAAACATGGCCACTTCCCCGGATTACAGTCAAAGCTCTTCCTTTTAACAACGATAACTTCACAGTATTGTTCACCGAAATGTCTTCTTCTCTTCTTAAATGTGCTAAATAATTAGTTAGCTCTGATGGTAAGATGTCTCTTTGAATTTCTTCTTCAAAATTATAGTTTGAACTGATATTGATGGCGTTATCTTGCAATGTGTCTTCAAATCGATTTATCACTAAAAATTCTCTGAATGTTTTTGATGCGTTGATGTCTTCTTCCTCCCTTGGTTTAAGATATTTCTCCTGAAATTCTGTTAGCATCTCAATACACTTCTTCCGTTGATCTTCGTTCACAATAGTGTCTGAAATTTTTCTTTTCAAATCGGCAAAGGCGATGCTTGAACGTGCCATTTTCGTTAAAACGTAGTGAATTAATTATGATAAAAAATAAAATTGTTGAAAGTCGCTGATGAAATTGACCAAAATAGATAAAGGTCACAGATGATTCGTAAGCAGTCACAGTCTCGTAGAACGCTCGCAGAATGAATACACGCAGTAATACGTGGAATAATGGCAGCAGCTGTTCAAGTGAAAAGTCATGAGTTATGCGGGTCACAAAGAATTCTCTCATACTGAATAGCTTAAACTGGTAGCAGCTGTTCATGTTGAGAAATTTGGTAACAGATGTTGCTAATGTCTTAATACAGATAAAACAATCAATATTCTCTTAACAAGAGTTCATAAGAATAAAATGGAACAATGTAACGTTTTAATTTAGATTAAATTAAATCATTTCAAAATCGAATAAGTAGCAAGGAAAGTCATCATTGTGGAACAGTTTTAAATCAATACCCCCTCCCTTCTGTCTAAGTAGTAAGGAAAGACATCATTAGAGAACAGTTTTAAATCAATACCCCCTCCCTTCTGACTAAGTAGCAAGGAAAGTCATCATTGTGGAACAGTTTTAAATCAATACCCCCTCCCTTCTGACTAAGTAGTAAAGAAAGACATCATTAGAGACCAGTTTTAAATCAATACCCCCCCCCAGTAGTAAGGAAAGTCATCATTATAAAAATGTTTTAAATCAATACCCCCTTCTGACTAAGTAGTAAGGAAAGACATCATTAGAGAACAGTTTTAAATCAATACCCCCCCTCCTTCTGACTTCTAGGGGTCTCTTAAGAAATTTTTTTATTATAAAATGAGCAACATAAATGAGTTTTTGAAATTATATGGAACACAGACAACAACGAATTTCGATTTAAATAAGATTGCTAATCAATTGGGAATAAAGAATTTTCACATATTGATGAGGGATGAATTACAATTCCTAAAAAATAGGCCAACAGGAACCTTCAGTTCACGGAACAAAGTTCCATCAATAACTGTAAATTTCATAACAAATCTTCATACGTCAAATGAAAAAGGTGTACATTGGTCAGCAGGCGTTAAAAATTATCAGCAGAACTATTATTTTGACCGCCCGGAGGCTGAGAACTATTGGTTCGACTCATACGGTTTGCCCCCTACAAATGAAGTAAAAGAATTACTTGGCAATGGAATTTATAATACATTTCAAATTCAAAAACCGGGAACAACTTATTGTGGGCAATTATGTTTATACGTTTTGTACAAATTACAAAAAGGAGTATCATTTCTAGATATTATGTTAGAGTTAAACAATCTATAACTCAAGCGAAGCTAGCTAAAGCGCCACCTAGAGGTTAAAGCTCTGTTTTCTGTAATTCATTTTGATAAAATCGGCCTCTGATATCTTCATCATCTAAATCTTTAATTTCATAAGTAATCGGATAACTTTGATTTATTTTGCAAACTTCAAATATTTCTTTAGTCCAATAGCCAACAAAGCCTTTTTCAAATTTATTCTTATATTTAAATATCCTAACTCTATCTCCAATTTTAAATTTTGGCTTAAGTTTCTGCAAATTCGGATTACTCTCATTCAAATTATTATTCTCGAATATTTTCTTTCGTACTAGATCAGGGTCGTCAGAAGCATTCTTTGGAGTTTCTTCAATACCAGAATGAACTTTATTATTGTACTCTTCCACAATTCCTGGTAATATCTTCAACCATTTCTGATTTTTTTGCTCAGTAAATTTCTTGAATAATTTATTTTTTAACGTCCGATTGAATCTTTCTATCACTACGGCCTTCCCTGCATTTTCAGTGGAATAAACAGTTTCAAATAGTGGCTGAACGTTTCGGTTATAAAATTCCGACCCTTTATCAACAAACAATTTTTTTGGCTTTCTATTACTTTCTTTAAAGATTTCTTCAAACGCATATTTAACTGATAGACCACTTTTATTTTTTAAAGGCTTTACCCAAGCGTATCGTGTATATAAATCTATAACGGTCAATGCGTATTTGTAGTCCCTTTCATTCGGCATATGAATAAGATCAGCACTCCAAATATCATCTTTATTAAATACTTTTACTTTCAATAGATATTTCGGCTTTCTATATTCCTTGTGAATTTCGGACGCATAGGTTCGAGCGTTGCTCTCAGAGTTATTAGTTCGAGCGTTGCTCTCAGAGTTATTAGTTCGAGCGTTGCTCTCAGACAGCTTAGCTGTCGTTTCATTTAAACCCTGGCCGAATAATATTTTAGCTTGTAAAGCTTTCTTAACAAACATTCTTTCAATCTTTTCTCTAAATGTAGGATTTTGAATACTATCTAATTCTTGAATCATCTTCTTGTCAGCTGCATGTCGAGAACTTAGATCATGATTTCGATAAGCTAAATCATGCCTGTAAGCGGCGGCATCTACTCTATTTATTGGTTCTTCACCTGGTTTCGGATTATTATTCTCATCTAGTCTTATATCTAATCGAGTTCCTGGACCGGTATATGAATGACCAGGAAGATGTTTTTCTTTCGAATATTTACTCCAAATAAATCCAGGAAAGTTTTCTAATGTTTTTTGTATATCACCACCGAAGTGGTGTGGAACTTTGTTCTTGTCACCTCCAATATGCTGACAATTTGAGTTTTTATTTTTGTTTAATAGATAATTCAATAAATCTAAATTAGAAATTTTTAATTTAATTAAATTTTCGGAATTTTTAGAATTCATTTTAAAAGATAAAAAAAATTTAAAAGATAAAATAAAATAAATGTTTTACCGAAAAGAACCAAAGGTCTTGAGGTTATTACCTTATCATACTAGGACTTAGATATATTCCAGAACCATCTTTAGTTTCTTTAATTTCAATTAAATCATCAACATTGTGGAGAATATTTTTAAGAACTCGTTTTCCTTCATCAACTAATTTTAATTTACTAATAAAATTATCTACTATTCCTTCTCCCCTAGCAACTTTCTCTAACTCTCTGTTATGACGTTTTTGTTCTTCTAATGCTGCCTTCTCTGATTTATTTTTATTTACTGCTTGGACAATACCAGCTGTCCCACCTGCAACACTTCCTGCTGCTGCTATGCCACCTATTATTAGTGGAATTAATGGGAGAATCCCGCCATTCTTTTCTTCTTGTAATTGAATATTCTCTATCATTGGTTTACTTATGTAATACTTTTTTTTTATTAATAGTAATAGTTTTAGGGGTATTTTTGTCAACAATATTACGTAATTTTAATTCAACAGTTTTATTATTAATATTACTTTTCGCTTGCGACATTTTTAATAAAAAAATTTTAAGTTACGAAAATTTTAAGTTAAGAATTTTAAGTTAAGAATTTTAAGTTAAGAATTTTTAATCTATTCTAGTTATGAATAAATTATAAGTTAAGAATTTTTTTAATCTATTCTAGTTATGAAAAAATTTAAGTTACCAAAAAATTTTAAGTTACCAAAAATTTTAATCTATTCTAGTTATGAAAAAAATTTTAATCGACTAAGTCTTGGCTTTAACTTATGCTTGCCATCTTTCCATTAAGAATTTCAATAGAATATTTTACATCTTCTAGCAATAAACCATAAGCCATCAATGAAGTTGTGGAATCTTTTTTTTCAATATTAATTGTTACATCACAACCATTTTTGATAATATCTTCAGATTGTGCACTTAAATCGAAACAGAAAATTGGATATAAATGTCTCCAATCTCCAGGAGTTAATTGTGGTTCAACTCCAAATTCTATACAAAGATTTCGATAAGAATCATATCCTTCCATAAATTGATTATTGGTATCATCGAATCTTAATGGATCAATTGGATATCGGGTTTGATTTAATGAAACTTGTAAACTTCGAATTGTATTAATATGAAAAATATTATTGTTCTTATCAAAACTTGGAGAATTATTTCTTTGAAATGTTAGTAATAAATATCTTGGAGTATTCGCAGTTCTAGTAAAATGCCAGTTAAATCTTTGTTCGGAAAAAGTTACTGAACTAGCAGTACGCTTTAGAAAATTTACTGGAATTGGTTTGTTAGTATTTAATCTTTTTGCAATAGCTGTTTCAACCTCTAAACTAGGAGTAATATGCTTAATCCACCATTCAAGTCTATCAATTTTTAAATATGCTTTTTTTCCAGTCTTACCAAAAAAGATTAATTCATTATTTGCTGTACGATGAATTATTAATTTAAATTTTAATTGATATGATATTTTATCATAATCTAAATATCCGAATAATGGAGACAATGACCAATTTACTGTCTGTTTACTTTTCTTGTTAAATTCACGTCTTTCTTTATATGCATCATTATTTGTTTTATTTAAATGTTTTGCAATATTTTCTACATCTTTCGCAATTCCTGCGGCATCTGTTCCAGCGTGAGTTAAATCATCAACAATTATACCATCATTAGTATCAGGAAACCAACCTTCGATTTCATGCTTTTTATTATTTTCACCAATTGTTACAAATCTAAGCATTGTATCAATTACACCTGGGGAATCACTTATTGTTTCTATATTTTGAGTTGCAACATCTAAACGCATTTGTGTAAATAATCTTGGAAAAAAATTATTTTCTAGTGTAATATTATCGGTATCTGGTAATGGTGTTGTAAAATTAGCATCACTATATAAAGAATATTCACAGTGTAAAAATGAATCAGGTAGATATAAATAACTCTGCTGATTATCAACTTCAAAAATTAAATCTCCTCCAGTATTTACTCTACTGGAAGATCCGGGATTCATAGCAATTCTTATATAGTCATTCTTTTTTTGATTATAACTGACGAACGGAGGATCGTCTAATCTAAATTTATTTTCGATAAGCGAAGACATTTTTATAAAAAATAATTTGACTTTTTGTTTTTCTCACAGACAGAAAAAAATTTTACTAAAAAAATTACTAAAAAATTTTACTAAAATATAATTTTAGAATTTTGCTAGACCAGCTCCGCTACAGCTTTGCTGGTTAAACCGAAGGTTGCTGCTCACGCCATTACCTCTTATTTCTTCAATTGTTTTTTCATTATGTTTACTATCAGACGGAGCTCCGCTCCTCAAGGTTTCCCCAACAGCTATGTTAGCAATTTTGTTCTTTGTTTCATCTGAAAGTTTTTTTAATTTTTTTAGTTCTTCAGAATCATTCCTAAGTTTACGAATAGCTTCTAGTTGTTTTAATTCGTTTTGAGACTTGACAGCATTTGATATTGCACTAGCTGTACTACCTATAGCAGCTGCTCCTTTTGCAGCAGATGTAATCAAATCTTTATTATTTTTAATTAAGTTAACGATACTTCCAATACCAGAAAAGATGCCAGCCCCTTCTTTTTGGACGGCACCTGCGGTGCCTAGGAACTTTTGTGTTCCGACAGTTTCTACACTATCATAATGGTACACAGGTTTCTGAGATGGTTCATGAGCAATTTTATTATTTGATGCAAAATGTTTAAGATTGTGTTTATAAATTATAGGCATTTTTTAGGATTAAATTTGACTTTTGGGAAAAATATCTACGTGTTAAGATTTACGTTTGTGAATGGACAACAACTTCGAGATAACTTTATTAATTGACTGTTGCACTTTATCTATTGCGTCAAGCAGCGTGTGATGTACTTTAATTTCTTTTCTATTAACTTGCATTTTCTGCTGATTAATCTTCAACGCCGTTTTAAGAGCATTTAACTTAATTTTAAGAACATCTAATTGTCTTTTAACAGAATCTAACTGTTCTTTATTTTCTTTAGAGTTTTCTTGTAAATTTTTCTTTAATTCATTTTCTAAATTGATTTTAAGAGTTTTCATTTTATCAACTTTTTCATTAAGTGAGTTTACTTCATTTATTATTCTATTCATCTTTTTCATTTGTTGAGTAATTTTAGAACTTAATTCATCAACACTTTTTTGGAATGTAGTTTGTAACTGCTTTAAATTTTTTTTAATTCTTTCAGGAAGTTTTTCTATTTCATCTTCTAATTGTTCTTTTAACATTTTTATCTGATGTTTATTTTTAATGACTGCAGATTTTAACTTTATAGAAAGTAATATTAAAATTTTTGATTGTTCTGAAATCTTTTTAAAAAGTTTTGCTATATCTGCTTCTAGCTCTCTATCCTTTTTATCAAGTTTTAATAATTTTTCGTTTAATGATTTGTCATTAAGTTTTAGCAACTTTAATTCATTCATCAGTGGAACCAAAACATCGTTTATATATTTTTCCTTTAAATCATTGATTTGTGTATCAACATATTGTTTATTTGTCAACTCTGTATTTTGTTGCGGAAGAATAGAAAGATGCAATGGACCAGATAAAACGTCTCCAGTTTTCATGATATAATTTTCTATCTCTATTTCTAATTCACGATTATTCGGGATATATGCACCTCCACCAACATTTGGTAACATCATTTTTTAACAATAAAAAAATAAAATTTTTTCTAATAAAAATAAAAAATAAAATTTTTTCTAATAAAAATAAAAAATAAAATTTTTCTAATAAAAATAAAAAAATAAAATTTTTCTAATAAAAATAAAAAAATGGAAAATCCAAATTTAAAAAAATTATATTCGCCCGCATCATCCTGTTCTTCTTATTCGACGAGATCAACGGGATTTGAAAATAAATGTTTTGATAATAATAATAATAATACTATTACAAATCCATGTATAGATGTTAATATTTTATTTCAATTACAAGCCGAAATATTTAGAGAACAAACAAAAGGTTTACCTTCTATAGAAACTAATTATTGTTTGTTTCCAGGAGATCCATTTATTAAATTTATGGAGATTGTTAGTAAATATAATGATGTAGCTTATGTGGAATTAAATAAAGAAAATATGGTTATAATAGGTCATAATAATGTTTATGGATTTATTAGAGCAGTGTTACCAATTAGTAATACTGATTGGATAGAAACTAAAATTATTAATTATATCAATATTAAAGAATTAGTTAAAAAATTAAAATCTTTTTCCAAAGAAAAAATTAGATTATTTGTTGACGATCAAAATCAATATAACATTCACATAGAGAGTAAAAAACATAATGAAGAATTATTATGTCAAGTTTATTATAGAGACACAATTTATAAACAAGAAACATTAGAAATGCCGCAAAGATATGATGATGATACGTATATAGGATTATATTCAAACTTAAATATTAATTTGTTAAAATCTTACATAAATGGCTTAGCTCAACAAGAAAAAATTTATATGTGGTCAACACCTTATACTATAAACAATGACCATAATCATAATCATAATAAACGAACCGAAGGTTCTAGGGCTTTGCCCGATCATAACAATCCTCTGAATCATATTGAAGAATCTTATGATAATAATGATGATTCTGTAACATCTGAAAAAGGTGTAAATGGTAAAAAAGATTATAAAAATATTAGTAATTATAAAAATTTATCTAAATTTTATTTTCTTACAATTGAAAATAATAATGATGGCATAGTTGAAGATACTGTTAGACAACTATGTGTCGGGTCTACAAAATTTAAATTAGGATTTACATCTAATCAATTTAAAATTTTATCATCTTTAACAAAAACTAAAAGTGATTCAGATTATGGTGGTGTTATTAAATTTTCCAAAAGAGATCAAAGACCAATATTTTTCTCTATTATATTATTAACAGATAAGAAATGTAATTTAGAATTAGATATTCCAATAAGAGAATGGTATCCTATCATGGAAGGGCATCCTATACCAAAAAGTGTAATTTATGATGATGAAGAAACAATTTATGATGATGATGAAGAATCAATTGATGATGATGATGAAGAATCAATAGTTAGTGAAAAAAAATTTAAATTATCTTTTGATAAAACATTATATGATGAAACTTAATATGGTAAAACTTAATATGATAAAACTTAATGTGATAAAGAAAATATTCGATAAATATATTTTCATATGTAATAAAATTTTTAGATGTAATAAGTTTTTAGATGTAATAAATTTTTAGATGTAATAAGTTTTTAGATGTAATAAAGTTTTTAGATGTAATAAGTTTTTAGATGTAATAAATTTTTTAGATGTTATAAATTTTTTAGATGTAATAAAAAAATTATTATTCCCACGTGTCATCATCATCACTTAAATTACTCTCACAGATGATTGTTTGAAATATTTCAGCTTGAATATCTTCTCCGTTATAAGGTAACATAATTTCATTTTCATCAGGTGCTTGACGTTTAAGAATATTTATTTGACCAGAAAATTTTTTTTCTTCAGTATTATTATTTTTATCAGGAATACTAATTCCAGTTTCTAAAGATCTTTTCCATGGTTTATTAACTGTAGTCGATAATGTTTTCCCCGAATATAATTTTAGAAAATCTTCTACTTTTACTTTGTTTTGTGAATAACCTTTGAATGTTTTCTTTTCACTAAGTCTCCCTTGCTCATCTACAGTAATACAGTATTTTACTTTAGGTGCAATAAACATTGCAAAAATAATTCCACCATTTCCATAATCATTTTTCCCTTGACACAATTCTCCTCCAACATATCCAGCCGCGTCTAATTTATTAAAGAGCTCATTGGAAATATATATTGAATCAGTATCTGTATAATAAATGTATTTTTCTTTGAAACCATTAATTTCTAAAATAAAGTTATTCATGATTCTTCTAGAGTGAGAAAGAATGAAAGAACCTAAGTGTGATGGCATGAATGACGTCTTCCCATCTTTTACAATATTAGTTTTGAGAAATTCATCATCTTCCATTTCTACTTTCGCTAAATATTGGTCATCATTTAATTTTTCATAATCTTTTACTTCTTGAGTGAAATTTTTTCTCAATGTATTCTCATTCCATAAATGATATTTAGTGGTTATATCTTTTTGCACAGTTTTGCCATATAGCGAATTCATCAATAATTTAATTAACTCATCACCTACAGTATTTCCTTCTGTTTTATATCTTTTTCTCAAATTAAAAAGTTTTTCAATATAATTTCGAAATGGTGAAACTTGATAATTTTTTTCATAAATTATACCATCAGTAATATGTAAGATTTTCCCCCCACATCTAACAATTTCTTGTATGTCAACAGAAGTTAATACATCATAACATATACCATTTCTAAACCTGATTACTTTTACATGAGAATTATTATTTTGATTTTTAACTTTATCTTTAATAGGAACTGGTTGGAAAAACATATCATTCGGATATTGAAACACAACAGAGAATATTCCAGTTTTAGGTCTAAATGTTTGAGTATTAAATTTATATACTATTTCCCGCTCTTCTTCTTGACGAAATTTTCTAGCTGATTCAGCTTTAGGGTATTCTGAATTTTCATCATACATAGCTGATGGATATAAAGATGTTGCATCAAAAGCCATTAGAAATTCATTTTTTTGTTCAAGTAGTTGATTTGAAATTTTCTTACAAATTTCAGTTTTATCTCCTAAATCTCGATACTGTTTCATTAAATCTATTAAATTATTTCCAGGGGACAAAACCCCACCAGCGTAGCGACCAGGTAAATACTGTTTTAATATTGGTAACAAGATGCTACAAAATGGCGATATGTATTTTCTTATATTTGCTGAAACTCTTCCACCTTTAACAGATTTTCTAATATAATTTCTAGCCCATAAATCTATATGAGAATGAATATTTATATTGTCATTTTGTACGCTTTTCATCCAACCGTTAAATGTTAAAGCAGAGGATGTCAAATTAGTAGTTATATCTTCACCAACTAAATCTTGCATAACATTATTATATTTGTAGATACAAAAAGCTAAAGAAAGAATATCGTTAACTAAATATGGTCTCCATTCATTTTCTTTTTCTTTATAATTT
This sequence comes from Prostheceraeus crozeri, assembly GCA_907163375.1. NCBI lineage: Eukaryota > Metazoa > Platyhelminthes > Polycladida > Euryleptidae > Prostheceraeus > Prostheceraeus crozeri. The sequence goes on from CAJQUW010014996.1 coordinate 22,637, forward strand.
TCATGTGTTATGTCTCCAATTTCATAATTTAATTTACACACATTCGTAGGAATTTTAAAATTCTCACACCATTTAGAAAGACTTGTTTTTACATGTTGATAACTACATTTCATTATAATAGTTTGAAGTGCTAATTTACCTGAAGGTGAATCTTTTTTCATATTGTTTTTAAATCTAAAAGATTTTTGAATGTATCTACTAACACATTCAGTTGTATAAGGATTTTGTAATGAAGCAGTCAATATTCCTCTTGAAGTTTTAAGAGGCGGTTTAGATAATTTAAAATTAGCTTTTATCGGAAAATAGGAATCAAAACCTGATGAATTGTGAGCTATTAAAGTTACTCTAGAATAATTAAATTTTCCAAGAGTTTTAAAAAATTGATGGATCGGACATACGTCCTCTGGGTTTCCCCCGATCGAACATTCATCATCCTCAGTTCTCGTAAATATTTTCACACAATTTTGAAGTTTATTAAATTCTAATTCAGTTAAATTATTATACTCATTAATCTGTTTTTTAAGTTTTTTAATTTCATCTTCATCTTTTGATCGTTTAATTTTAATCATATCACTTAGCAAACGTGTTTCTAATTCTTTCAATCTTTGTTTCGGTAAACAACATATAAATTTATTAAAATTAATAGCTCCTACAGCGTAAGGAATAGGATGAGCTGTTGAACAGTTAGGATCGGGAAAAGTTTCGAGATCCCAAATATATGTTGAACCATAGTCAATTTTTTTCTTTGTTATGATTTTATATGGACGCGTTGTTAGATTTTCATCAGTAACTGTTTTATATATGGGTTTGAAATTATTTTCAATTTCTCTAATAGCTTTTAATTTATGAGATTTATTAATTAAACAATAGTGACCAATTGTTGAACCTGCGTGAAAATAATTGTAATAAACATAATTATGAAACGTTTCAATTCCTCTAGGATTTAAATGACGATTGGCAGGACTATAATATTGAACACATTCTCCAAAATATTTATTGAATTGAGAAAATTTACAGTTTGACATTACTCCTGTTCTAGATGTGGCTTTCTCTTTATATAAAAAATTATTAAACATTTCTTTCATCATTTCTCCTTGTTCTTCATTAAAACCTCGTAAAACATTATAACATTTAATAAAACAAAAATCTTCAGAAGGAATATAACAATATTCACCGAAATATTCTTTGATTCTATATTTCATATTAATCCCTGCCCCTCTATGCGATCTTTGTACTAACTTCATTCCAAAATCTTCATATTTAATATTACCTGTAAAAATCCATTCGTTAGCATCGGATTTCTCATCCAGATTCGAAAACCATGTTTCAAATGATTTTTTATTATAGAAGGTTACGTAAAAATTTTGAATTATATTTTCCTGATCTTTAATAACTTTTCCAAGTAAATTAATAATTTTACCATTTGCTAAAAGTTTCCGCATATCATTTACTACATTAATAAAAGATACATTTTCATATTTAATTTCATTTGGATTAAATAAATTACATAAATCATCACCAAGCTCATCCTTAATTCTATCATCAAAAAAGATATCAGTAATAGGAGTTTCTAATATTTCTTTTGTTCCACGTTTCTGTTTTTTAGTATTACGTCTAATACTACGCCTAGTACGTTTCTGTTTTTTAATACGTTTACTACGTTTACTATGTTTAATTTGCGCATCAAACTCAGCAGTTTGTTTCTTGATTAATTCATCAATCCTAGACGTTTGTCCGAGAGACATTTCACGATTCATATTTTTTAAAAGAAAAAATGAATTTTTACATAGAACCTCGGTTCCGTTTTTGCATATACACAGGAATATGTAATTGATGTAATGTTTCTAATTCATGTGCTGTTAAATGTTCTTTCTTAACCAACCACCATAAATTATTATACGCCAAAAATACTCGGAAACTTCTTAAACAAAGTGGAAAGTCTTTTGTTTTAACACACGGTTTAATACCATGTTTTGTTTTATAATCTGTAACGAGCGCTACGTATTTATGATGATAATAAAATCTAGCTTCTTTCTTCGAATTTACAGGATTTGTAGGATGACGATAATCTTTTAAAACTGGTACATGCTCTATCTTATAATCATTCAACATATTTTTTTTTATTTTTATTAACAAAAAATTTATAAGAAAAAATTATTCGGCCACTCCGTTCGGTCACTCCGTTCGATCACTCCTCGAAAATATTTTCTATAACTCTTTCATGAATTTTTTTATCAATATTAATTGTGATAAATCCATAATCTTTTGACCAAGCATTGTTACACGATTGTTTAAATTCATCTTTATTTCTTACACATAAATCTCTTAACAAATCACTTAAGTTTCTTGCATTTATTTCAAATAGTATAAATATATTTGCATTCTTTCTAATAACACTTCCGTCTAATGAATACATACTTTGTGTTAAATAAAATACACTACAGTTATTATGTCTACCTCTTGTGAAATAATTTCTCTGAACTGACTGATTTCTATCATTAACACAATCATCAAAAATTACACAATGTTTCATTGTTTTATCTAGTTTACTAGGATCTTGCATATTACCACTATCATCTATTAATTGTATTTTTATATGCTTATTTTTATTAGATTCTACTAACTGATTATTTTTTGCTGCTTCTTCACACCACGAACTTATTTCTTCTTCATCTTCAGATTTTTCATATTCTTTGAATAATGAAGCAATTGCTGTTTTTTTAAGATTATTTTCAAATCCATATTTTAAAAATTGATAGACGGGTTGTTCTGCTGTTGTTGTATAAATTATAAGATTGTTATAATCCAAAAAATTTGGAGTCGTTAAAATTTTAAATAATAGATATGTTTTTCCGCAACCTGATCTTCCACAAATAACTGACAAAACTTTATTAGATAAATTTGGATGATGATTAAATTTAAGTTTTTTTTTATTTAATGGAGGTAGTTCACTCATTTTTTAATAAAAAAATTTATTTTTTTTTTATTTTTTGTTTCTAAAGAAGAAGAAAATTAAACTTCTCTAGCTTCGCGTGGGAGTTTATACCTCCCGAACCAAAAGATCTATCATAATCTCTTCACCTCCAAAATTTATTTCTTGTCCTTTTTCATCAGTGATTCTAATGTTAATGTTGTTAATAGTTTTTCTTGTAATAGGAAAATATATTAATGTTTGTGGAAATACATTTAATCTATAACCAATGGGTACAGTAAAAGCTGGAAAACTGAATATTAAATTTGATAATTTACCATTTATATATCCTCCTTCAATAATGTCACAATGTACAACAATTGAATTTATTTCAGTTATTTTTGGAATCTTCTCACCTAAATGATAACCTTGACTATAGGTTTGTTTATTAAATCCTAATAGCTTTGACAATGATCTATCATGATTAAAATCAACTTGATGATTTTCGTCTAAAGTAAGAGAAAATTTATTAACTGCCGGTTCAACTGCAAAATGTAATTGTTTCTTATCTTTAAATGGTATACCTAAATGTCTCTTAATTTCATTTGATATTGTTTCAACTTCGTAAGAACCAGGAAGAAAAGTTAATATTTTCCATGTTTTGCCTTTATCAGTAGAATATCTAAATTGATCATTCACATCTTTGATAACGTTTTGAATAGTGTTAAATGTGGAGAAACTAGTCAATGCAATTTGATAATTTTTATTTTGTTCCAAATGTAGAATGGGTTCTAAATTACAAGTGTGTGATGAAGTAGTTGTTATAATTTTTAACGTCGTACTAAATTTTGATGAACCCAAAATCTCTGTCAAATTTTCTAAATGATTATTAATTTTGTCTAAATCTGCTGAACACATTTTTTAGTTAAAATTTTAAATAAATATTTTTTTATGAAATATTTTTTTTTATAAAAAATTAAAAACAACAACATATTTCAGCTACGGGCGAAGCCCTTAAAGACATCAGAGATGACCGGTTATACTTTTATAATCCTCTTCATTTAGAATCTTCTTTTCTAACAGTCTTTTCAATATAGCATGAATTTCATTGAAACTAGAATTATGTCCTTCTTTTATTGCAGATATTAAAATATTTAATCTATTTAGTAATTCTTGTGGATCATCTGGTAAAAATATGGTTGTTTCAGTTTTCTGTTTTTCAGATAAACCTTTCCCTACTTTAACTCCCGTTGATAATAAATTTTCTAATTGTTTATAACGTCTAAGAGATTTTACTGCACCAACTCTGTCTAACATAGCTTTATATTTTATGAGATCTTCTACAGCATAATTATTTAAATCTGCTCCTCTTAAAAGATTAACAAAATTTCTATCTAAATTAAAAGGAGATTTATCTGGTGAAAAAATTATACCTCGAAAAGGTTGTGGAAATATTTCTTTTTGTCCGAGATAAAATCTAGGTATTGTTTTTCCATCTATAAATGAGATAGAATGTTCAAATTGCATAGATTTTGGTAATTTCTTATTAATGTTTGATTCTAGTAATCCATAGTCATCTAATACAGTTTTGTGCTCTGGATCTGTTATATCAATTTGTTTATCATTATTTGTACTTTCTTTTTCAAGAGTTTTAAATGGTTTCATAGTTTTCTCAAAATCAGTTTTTACTTGCTCGGTTTGCTGCATTTTTTCAAACATATCAGATTGAATACCAGCTTTTATCATTCTATGTTGAAGATGATTTTCTTTCATAATATTTCTTTGTTTTATTAACTCTTCTAATTGTTTTATTCTTTTAAAATTATCAGCTCTAATTTTATCCATTTTTAAAATATAATATTTGAATTTTGTGGTAACATTGGAATACAGCAAAAACATTTTACTGAACAAATTATTTTTTTATTGCTTTGTTGTTTGACATCTTTTCGTTTAAAGTTTTCTCGGTTAAAGTTTTCTCGTTTTAAGTTTTGTTTAATAAAGTTTTGTTTAATAAAGTTTTGCTTAAATTTTCGCTTAAAGTTTTTAGCTCTTCTAAAAAAAATTTGTCATTTTCTTCATTAGAAATTTTAGCATCACTAGAAATTTTGCCATCCTTTTTATTTTTATCATCAACTTTTTCTGTCTGTGATTGAAATGATATTTGATTTACTTCATTAGCTATTTGATCAAATTTTTCAATCTCATCTAACGTAATAACATTATCATCACATACTCTTTGAAAGTAGTAATGTAGTTTATCATAGACTTCTTTAATATGTAAATGCTTAGTTTTTAATGATTTTCGTTTCTTAGTTATTAAAGATTTATCTAACATTGTAACAAGTGAAGTTGCAAAAACACCCGTACCTGTTAAAGCTGTAGCAACTACTGGAATTACTAAAACACCTGAAGATATAACAATTGTCAAAGCACCTAAACTTATTGTTAAGAATATGCCAATTCCTTGTGTTACATTCTTAACTTTAGTCCATCTCTTTCTTAATTTTTTATAATGCTCTAATCTTAATAATAATTGAGATTCCTTATCTTTCATATACCTAACTCTATCTTTGTGTTTTTCTTTATTCATTTTTTCAATGTTAATCTTTTCAATGTCCATTAAAGTAGAACTACGTTCATATGATAACGAAGGATATATTCTTGAGGTTCCTTCCACTTTTGTTTCATCCACTTTTGTTTCTTCCATTTTTAAATGAATATTTTGAATAAATATTTTGAATACAATCTTCTGGTATATTGAGACTACGTGATATTTTGAGACATCTTAAATTTTCGTCTGCCTAAATTTTCAAAATTCTTAGACCACGTGATATTTTGAGACAACTTAAATTTTCGCCCTTCGGCCACGTGAAATTTGAAATCTACCTAAATTTTTGAAATTTTGATTTTTTTGAAAATTTTGAAAACCCCCGCAAAAGTGTGACATCCGGCGCAAGCGAAGCGAAGCAAAGCGAAGCGAAGCGTCGCGCCGGATGTCACACTATAAACTACTTTGGAGAAAAACCATGTACAGTCAAGTTATACAATGAGACGGAGTTGATGTTGCTGATAAGCGTGTGAGAGGTTTGTCATGCAAACGGAAATGCCGAAGATGGCCATTTGCGATATTTTCAAACATGGTCGATGTGGCAGGCAATAATGGTGCAATTCTGCATTACAACAAACATCCAAATATCGTATAAAAAAGTGAACAGCATTACACATTTCTCAAAAATTGTGGATACCAACTGATCGATGCTCATATCAAAAGAAGGATTATGAGACAGGCATTTCGAAAAAATCAAAAGCAGCAATATAAGACCTGGGCTACGAGGTGCGAGCTCAATCTCCATCCCTTCACCCAATTCGTCTTCAAAAGAGCAAGAGATGCTCTTTTTGTACGTATTCACGTGATAGAAAAACATTCGTTTGCTGCAGCAAATGCAAAAAAAACGATCTGTAATGAGCATGGATCATATTTTTGTATTGATTGTGAAGAATTGTCGTGATTTTGCTTTCTCTATTGACCTCAGCAATCATGCAGACCTAATGAATAATCTTGAATGTTAAAAACATTTTACAGTATACACATGTATACAGAAACTTTTGGGATTACAATGACGTTTTTCGTTTCTGTATAATGATAATAATAGTAGTAAAAATACTTAGATGTTAAATACTTTATATCAAACTTGATAAAAAACAAATAATAAACTTATATCATTGTAATTAGGAAAAGAAGCAATCATAAGGAGTATCGATTTGTAATTATAATATGACATAATATCGTTTTTTATGGACAGGGTATGACATACCCTTTGCGGCCGTTTAACACTTTCGAACATCAAGACCGGACAAACGTTTACGACACATTTTAACGACGAGATTCAGAAATAGGCAGTCGAGACGAAAATGTCTACTTCAGATGCTCTTTTGTACCCTATGGAAGATTGATATTGAAATCCGAGTTACAGATGTGCATGAAGATTTTGTTTATGTTATGTATAAGAATTGCAATTATGGATATATACCTGGACGTGAATATCTTGAGAACACCCACAGACTCTCAATGACACTTGTTACGTAAAGTATTATCAATCCAACGAGTTTACTGTGTAGCAATATCGTACAAACATGAGGGTCATCTATTCATACAATTCAAGGCGCATAAAATATTCAATGCAAAAGTCGTTGTTTGCAAGAATTTATGCATTTGTCATTGTTCTACATAATTTTCTTTATTGCAACACAGAAATGCCGTGTCACAAAACAATTCATTTTTCTCGATGAATGCAAAATCTGCATCACTGCACTGCATTGCAGCACTGAACAATTGGTGAATGTACATTGTACATGTACAATGCATTTTCACAATGAAACGTGACACAACAAAGCGCTCAAAAGGATTGTCAGGATTGTTTTCAAGCTATTGACATCTAAGCTACTACCATTGAAAAACCACTATTTCAAAGTGTTGATTGGTACTGAAGTCACTGGATTATCATTTTAAAGGTAAGTCACAAATCAGTTCGCCTTTTTTTTAGCTCTAGGTCAAGCTAATAGGTAAGCTAAATGTATAGACCAAAGTCTATATACTTTGGTATAGACAGAGAGTAATGAACGGTCTGTTAAAAGTTGTGAGAGCCTACTTAGAACTCACTTATTGCAAAAACTATTGCGAACACCATCATCTGGTAAATACAAGGAATACATGCATGCGTAGTAGCTATATACAGCAAAAAAAATCCAGAATTAGTTATTGATATTCTGTGCATTCCTTCTAGTTGCTCCTGAGAGTTGAGCATAGTCTTGTGGCCGGTACTACAGAGATTCTCTTTCGAAAGCACTATGGTTGGTGCATCGTAGACCCTAGCCTCCTGCGCAAATTTTAATCGGCGCGCCGCCGGTCACTTCTTCGGCGTCGCGCCGGCGGACACATTTTCGCTTTATTTTATGGATTAACTGTCTCCACTGCATTTCTAACTGGAGCTTAGGAACACACCGTTTGTTCCTGAGGAAATGTCCAAATATACTTTCTAGTTGGGTACAACCAAGAGAACAACCCTCTTTAATTGATCTTTTGAATAAATTCACTGAGCAAGATGGTGTTGGTGTTATTTCATTTAAAGAAGAGGTCAATAATTATTTGAGTGGAAATGTCGGAAACGAAGGACTTTTGGGAGATGAATAAAGATTTATCTTCCGCTGTTCGAAATAGCCAGGAGGTAGATCATTGGCTTGTAATTCCATATCAAGAATCTCTTTTTATAAGATACTCATAATCATATTTGTCTTCGTTAGTTATCTAAATCATGCAATCTAAAAGTCTAGATTTACTTTTTTTGAAAAATATTTTTAAAACGATGAAATATATGCAATCTAAACTACTCAATTTGTTAGTTCCAAATGTATAATTGTTCAGTTTCTTGAAAATACAGTAGCTTCGTGTAGAAGTCAGAAATATATTGGAATTTATTTGTTACTGTATTAATATAAGTTTACTTGGTATTCCCTTTATTCTAATTTATTCAATTCGACTTCGGGTTCACGTAAGCTTTTTTCAGTATGTATGAACAAATACAAAGCTAGGCATACTTTTAGAACGTGAAAATTGAATGAGCTAATTGTTAAGTATATTCTAGTGCAATGAATAGATTGTATGAATGTATGTTGTATAACGTTATCAAATTTCTGTGAGGAATCGGAGAAATCGTTGAACAGTACGTACAACGGTTGAGGAATAATTTTTTAAAAATAGTATGAAGTTTCCCGTTTCTATATTCGTAACTGTTGCACGAAAAAGAAAAATAATTGGAAAATATTTTTTTCAACTTCTATTGGTTTGCACTATTTTCATTAAATGAGTTTTCATTCATATATGCAATAAGACTTAAATTCAATTTCAGGTATTTTATATGATTCCTCTGTTTGTCTGCTACCGTTGCCCCCATTGAAAGATAGGGTAAGGTGGGGCAGGACGCCCCGCTTAACTTTCACGCTAAATTTGGACTTTATTATCACAAATTACAAAACGCGATTTTTGCTCAATTTGAGAATAGAGACCGTAGAATTATTCAGACTAGTTGATTTTCGTGAAACGCTTTTGCAATGTTCTGTGCATACCTTTTTGTAAATTTTCTCGAAAAGGCGTTTTACCTCATGCATGGGGCGAAACGCCCCTGGGTACGTTTTACCCCCTACTATTTTAACATCGTATTCAAATTGCACATATCATAATGATATTAGTATTCAGGGCAATATGAAAAACCGGACATATAACATTTTGGCCATGATTATGTCAACCCAAAGGAATCCTACCTATACATATGTCTATACCTATCTGCTAATCAAAAACCCGCTGCGAATATAACAATAACAAATTTTCCAATATCAAACAGATCTATTGACTATTACAATGAAGACTTTCATAGGCGCTACAAATACTACATAGTACGCACAGAATTGCAACACACAACAAGACAAGTTCACAAAGCACGACAAAAGTCACATACATATTCGATCTGGTCAGCACTGTCGACATCTGTGCACGGCACACACGCCCATCGCTTGCATTTTGTGCATTGGATCCATTCTTCGCAGGACATGACCTACTTCATTGAACAAATGAAACATGAAGTGCGGTCATAACTTGGTGCTGGTGCCTTAGAAGGAGTTGCTGATTTCACTCGGACCTTCCTTTTTGCACTCGCATTTTTCATATGTTCGAGCTGTTTTTTTCGATGGAGAAGAGGTCAATAGTTTCGACTTTTCCACTTTCCTCGTTCTCTTTCTTTTTGGTGCTGTTGGAAGAGGTGACAGGTCTTCAATCAACGATCGAGGGCTTACCGGTACACCGGTGTTTGATAGTGTATCAACTGCTGGGGACAAGGACACGACTTCGGCTGTGCTACCTGAAATTCCACTTGGACCAGGGACATCATTCGTCTCATGGAAATCTTCAGCATGATCGTTGTTATTATATCTCGGATCGGCCTAATCTATCATCAATGATGGAGCGAAGTCCTCTTGAGAAAATATCATTTCATTCAGTGGCCACAAACCAGTGACCTCGAATCCTTTCATTGCTTTTTCTGGAGTTGTTATCCGATTGTAGGCGATGCCGAACAGCTCTCCAACATCAAACATGGTCACACGCTTACTGGGTTTGAACGCATAAAGTTATCTACAACCGTATTGTAACTTGCTTTGAGTGCTTTGAAAACTGTTCTATCCAGAGGCTGCATCTTATGTGATGTACCGTATGTGGTTGGAGGGTCAGCATGTGAATACCGTGTTCTCTAGAAAAGAGGACAGCTTCGAGAGTCTTGTGTGAATGATGTCCATCTAATACAAGCAACTGTGGATTGTCTGTACTGTTGTGTGTCCACTTCTGAAAATGTTTCAACCAAACAAGGAAGATGTCTCCATCAGTCCATCCACTATCGCTGACAGCTCCTATCGAGTCTGGTGGAGTCCCCTTCATGAGTTGCTCAGCCATTCTCTTTCGAGGCAAAATAAGCAATGGCGGAACATAGTGACCTGCTGCACTGCATGAAACAATGACAGTCATCAATTGTCCTCTCTCTGCGCTTACGATTTTGCCAACACTACGTTTACCCGACTTGGCCAGAATTTTACATGGTGTTTGAACTGTTGTTATTCCTGTTTCGTCCATGTTCCATATTTGTCTGGCTTGGAAGCTGTGCTTTTCCAAAATGTCTTTGTATATCTTGAAAATTCTTCGACGTTTTGCTTGTTAAAGGATACAGCTCTATTGATGCTGGTTCCTTGTGGCTTCCGTAGTGATATATCAGGATGTCTTTTCAAGAAGCCACGTAGCCAATCTTTACCGGCAAGACCATTTTGAAATGGATGGTTGATACCGGAACGTTCAGCAACACTGAAAGCAAGACGGCGCAATTCTAAGTTTGTTAGTCCGAAGAGTCGATTCTCCATGAATAATATATGTTCCTTCAAAGAATCTTCAACGTCGGTTGGCAAGGCAGTCTCGTATCTGCCAAGCTTTGTCCTTCCAGGACGAGAAGTAAGACCATCTCGATGTCGTCTTAATGTTCTGCACGGAACACCATACATTCGAGACACTTGACGAACACCCATGCCATTCTTCAAGCTTTGAAGTGACTTTTGTAGCGCCTCTGTTCCGTAATTCATCCGGTTTTTTTTCTTTCGCTTGTACTCCCGAGGCATCTGAAAGAAAAATCACTTGTTAGACGTTAAATATTGTTATAATCTTCAGCAGCTTTTACATTATCAGAAGCCTATACATTAGCTTTGCAGTTTGGCATACCCGTACATACATTTAGTTATTTTACTACATGTATATTGTTACAGTGTACACACAAAGTCATCCTCATATTACTTACAGGCATACAAGGCCTGGGAAAATTAAGGGTAGGCCTATTGTACTGGTATCACTAAATACTAAGTCTACTAAGTCAATGGACAGGCTGCAGCCACCACTTAATGGCAGCCACTTTGTGTTGACATAGTGGGATATGTTTATAGTGATAATTCAATTTATTTTTCAGATATCTTTAGAAAAATCTACTACTCAAGTAAGTATAAAGGCAGTCAAGGAAGATAGCTTAAGGTATATTTATTTCAAAGCACCACCGTGACGGCAAGAGACGTCGTAGCGCTGTGGTATTCGCGGCAACTGTCTAAATATTTATCGTGCAGGGTACATGGTTCAAGTCCGATGTCAAACCTTTTTTAGTCTAAGAGTCATTAAAATACTACTGTAGGTTGTTTCTCCTAAGCCATGCACGTGTAGAAGTTATGCACACTAAGAAGATAAGATAAAAGCTTAGTGTTATGTATTATTTGAACAAATGGTGCTAGGGATACGACTGATTCAGTACCGTATGTCAACTAATCAACTTATAACTTAATAGAAAAAGTTGGGGTAAGACGCCCCTCGACGAAGATAAGGCGCCCCATGGGGCGTTATGTACACCCAAGTGTGTGGCGTTTTACCCCAACCCATTATCATCTGATTTTTCAAGGATTTTATAAAATAATCGTTAGTGCACATATTAAATACAAATAGCATACAATTAATAATTAACAAGTATTCAAATACATTTTACCGTGCGTTAGTATGGTGTCCCTAAGTCACTGCTACACTAGAGGTCTCTCGTCAAAATTACAAGGAATGTATCATTATCATTTACGTACCTCTTTAGCTTGCAATTTCTCGACCAGCGTGATGAAACCAAATTATTCAAAGTTGCGCGCATAGTTGACTTTAAAAATTGATGACTTAAAACACCGACCGATTCAATGTCACGAAGAAAATTGAGTGGGGCGTTTTACCTGACAGGGTCGTTTTGTACCACCTTACCCTACGAAGTGCTGGTGGATTACTTGTTAATGCAAAACGATCTTCTATTAGATCAGACCGTATCAACAAAATAATTTTTATTCATGACAATTATAACTTCTGTAAAGAAAATATTTAATAGAATAAAATAGACTTGGATTTCTTCAGTTTTAACCTCGACAATGATTCACAGACCTTACATGCATGCATGTATACGTCTATAGAATATAGATAATTGATATATTTTATTAATTCATTCTCGCTTTTATACAATATAAACGAAGGCTCATGCTACTAATATTTTAGTGGTGTTTGTGCTTACAACTTAAAGCTATGTTTTGTGCTTATATTTTAGTGATGTTTAATGCATAGGCTAATGTATAGGCATAGGTCCGTGAATTGTGCCGACTGGGTAGGTTATATGCATCACAACATTTTCAGATGGTGAATTTTTACAGAATTCTTCTGTACTAATTTTAATCAGTTATGAGATTTAGACTATCCGTTTTTTCGATTAAGCGAAGGTAACGAAGAATAGGCCTACACTAGGATACCAAGGAGAGATTCAACTTCTATTCTCATGAACTCAACAGATGTACACCGATAAACGCCACCGCCGATTGTTTCGGCGCGGCGGACGCCGTCACCGATGAAACATATAACGGGACAGGGGTCTAGTGTATAGCATACTTATTTCTTTGGCAATCGCTGTTGCATGTTATTGCTATGTACCTAGTTCTTTCATTTACACAATTGTCAAATTCAAGTCTAATAAACACAATAATTTTGATATTTCGATATGAAGGTGCGAGAATTAGACATCTTAATTAGACATCCATTTAATTCGACATCTTAATCAGTTTTAGGCGCGCAGTGAAGTTCTACTTGTTCGTTCAAATATCAGTAACTACTGAAAGGAATGCATATAGAATATCAATAACCAATTTTGGAAATTTGGCCGTAAACAGCAATGTCCAAGCAAAGCTTTCTTACACATAGAGTGCCATGAATAAGCCAAGATAGTTTTCTATCAAACTTTTTTACAATAATTTTATTTTTTGCAGATTAATGGAAGAAACAAATCAGTTGGTTGAAAGAACAATGTCATTTGATGAAATCTTAAGGACGAAATTGAAACCATTTGGGAAGTGGCAGATTTTTATATTCATAATGATCGTAATTCCCAGCGACTTACCAGCGGCATTAATCCCTCAACTGGCTAATATTGGTCCTAAACACATCTGTGCGGCGCCTTGGTTCTTGAACTGGACCTATGATGAAGTTTATAATTTTACAGTGCAGCTCAATGTTCTTCAAGCAAGGCAAAATACATCAACATCATTTGATATTCAGTGTCATCGCTACAATTTGCAAAATCTAACTTTTCCCCAGTTTGATTACTCACAAAGCTCTGAGATTCTAAACAAAGCCCTGGAAATCGATATTCAAACAGAAAAATGTCCTGGAAGATGGCTATATGACGAGAAAACTGCAATTTACAGAAATTCTTTGGTCCAAGACTTCAATCTGGTGTGCGAACGACGTTGGATGATACCGATTAGTACAGCATTGTATGCAGTTGGTATGGGGTATAGGAGGTATATTGAGTGGTCCTTTAGGAGATCAGTTTGGTCGAAAAAAGGTTTTGCAGATCTTTTATCCAATGACTGGAATGACTTTGATGATAATTTCAAGTGCGAATACCTTCTGGGGTTTCATAACACTCCGCATGATAATTGCGATATTTTACAATATTGCTTACCTATCAGGATACATCATGTTTCTTGAAATTACGGACTATCAGCATCGAAATACTTTGTGTGTTATTGATGGCATTTGTTTTTATGTAATTGGAACAAATATCTGTTGTTTGTTAGGTTATTTACTTCAAGATTGGCGGTGGGTTCATATGGTTATCGGCATCATTACAATGTTGTCGGTGGGGTATACATTCTTTATGCCCGAAAGTCCTCCATGGCTGCTGGCTAAAGGTCGCTACGAACAAGCTGCCAGAGTCATAAGGCGTGCGATTATGGTAAATGGTGGCAGTTCAGATATAGCAGAGACAATTACAGCACGTAGTTTGGCTAGTATGGATTCTAGAGATATGACTCTGGCTCAACTTAGCCACATGTCTATCTGTATTCGGATGAAGCACTGCTGCAAAGACTATTCAAATTTTGTTTTTTCTCGGTGGAATGCACGACGCTGGATTCCTTTGAGTTTGATATGGTTTGCTATGTCTGCATTTTTCTGCTTATCGTTCTACAGTGTCCGAATACATGGAAATCCTTATCTCATAGTATTTTGTACTTCCTTATTTGCCATACCACCGAAGGCGCTGCAATGGTTTTTGTATAACAAATGGGATAGAAATAGACCAATTACTGGTTTGTGTTACATTCTGCGCAGTATGTTGTTTCATTGGAGCTATTTCTAAAATGGCAAACGTACACAGTCTTGTTGTTGTAGCTATTGCTAGCATTTGTTTTGCTTGTTTGACAGCATTGTTTGACATGGTATTCATGCATACCCCCGAGGTGTTCCCAATTCTACATAGAAATTCTGCTTTAGGTATTTGTGCCCTTGCAAGTCGATTTGGAATGTTCTCCGGAATGTTCTGGGAGAGAATGGATCAATTGGTATGGCCTCCGTTGCCATTACTATTGATAGGAATAGTATTGACTTTAGCGGGAATAAGTTCCATGGTTTTGCCAAAAGAATATTCTACAGAAGTTGAAGAAGCTGATATTGCAAACGAAATGGTATAATTGTGTTTAATCGATCAATTCTGCACTGCAGTCTCAGGAAATGAAATTTAGATTAGGTTGTGTCTTCGTAGAAGACAATGGTTTTGTGCATGATAATTAGAAAAGTATGTCTATTTGTGTTTTTGTTTGTAAACCTGTGCACTTTGCATCTATATAATTTCTGCTAATAAATAAGTCAAAAAATTGTCTGGTATTGTCAGCCACTTCTGTGGCTGAATTTGGCTTTTACTCATTTTTGAAATATAACTGTAGACAGGTGTGGAAATCGTCATTCATCTATAGTACTCGTAGCATCGTCTTTTATAAATTGTAGCATTATTCTATATAGACTTTATTTACTACTCTGAGCTGGTTTTTCGTCTACCGAGGAAATAATGGATGCAATGCCAACCAATCATCCAAAATACTATATACAGTAAAATCCCGCTATAACATACATTCGGTTATAACGTACACATGAAATAGTCCCGGCAAAATATCCTATCTGACTATCTGTAATATAATACTCTGGTTATACCGAACACGACTATAACGTACAACTGGATATAACGGACAGAAATGAATGGACTCCCATGAAAAAAATAACGTACAAATTTGTTTCAGCTGATCTCAGTTCCTGAGTTGTAGATATTCTCAGAAATATTTCGATGTGTAAGTGTTGAGAGAACTTTTTCAATCTATGAAATTCGCGCACTGAAAATTCTGAAATGATCGAGAGAGTCGCTATATTGATAATTCAGAGCAAACTTTTATTCCAGGGTTCAAGCATGTCAGGCAAGCGTCAATCCCTCACTTTCGAAATCAAAAAGATCAATCTGCGACCAAATAGAAAGAAGGTCTAAGGCTCAAACGGAATGGACCCCGAGATTATGGTTTATCACGAACAACAATATATGCAATATGATCACGTAAAAAATACAAAGCCAACTGCTTTTGTGCATGACAAGACGAAGAGAATGCGAAAAGGGAACTGCGAAGATATTGAAGAGACTTTGATCATATGGCTTGCTTAAGAGAAGATCAATGCAGAGCACCTGTAACAGGACCGCTGCTCAAAGAAAATGCCAACCAATTCCCCGAGCAACTTGGTGAAACTGAATGTTTGGCTGGTTGGACAGATTTAAAGCCTGACATGTGATACCTTTAGCATCGCGGAGAAGCTAGCGATGCTGCACAAGCTGTCATAGATCACTGGCAGAAAACAGCGCCTGCAATTCGGGCCGACTGTGAGCCATGTGATATATTTCACGCAGATGAGACTGCCCTATTCTATCAATTACATCCAAGTAAAGCCTTCACTTACAAAAGTGATCTATGTCATGAAAGGAAAAATAACAAGCAACTTTTGACTGTCATGTTTGGTACAAACATGGATGGATCTGAAAAAACCGTATTTTCGCAATAGGAAAGTCAGTCGAAGACAATGATGTACACTGTAAACCGCTGGATACGAAAATTACATACAAACATATACCAAAATCACATACAATTTGAAACTAACATCTGATACGAGATTCTCGTATGTTTACAGAGATCTGGTATGTTTTTCATGCGAAATCTCACTTACTTTCGTATGTGATTGGTATGTAGCGATACGAACTATTCTATCTGTGATTGGCTGTTTTACACTGAAATACGAGTTGTTGGTATGTTTTATATACGAGACCCGATGCAAATTCGTCCTCATTGGTATGTGTTTAGTATGAAGAGATTTAAGTCACATGGCAAAAAATAAGTTATATTGCATACTACTGTCAGATAATATTTTTCCAGTAATACCATTCCTGAATATTTCTTTGCGAAAATGTGGTATTTAGGTAGATAGAATTATTGTTTAAGTAACGCCGCATGTCATCGTTGCTACTTGTCTTATGGCATTCACAAAACTCATAATTAGCTCATTTCCATGAACTAAGTTGATAAACATCATTTAGACAATACGATAACTATCGAGCAACCATGTTGAGTTATATATCTCAAACATAACTATATTTGCGTTCATGAATTATAATGTGTTTTTATTTCGGATTGAAAATATGCTTAGTTCCAAAATTACATAATGCATAATTGTTGATGGTTAAATACCCATTGAATATTTATGAAATGCATTAGACTTACATGTATTAAAATCAAATTCAGTACTGTAAGTTTGACTATTAAATGTCATTATCTTACTACTTACAAAACAGTAGTAACATTAGTGTGATCTTTATTCACAAAAGGCCTTAAATCAACATATATTAGAAATCATTGATGCTTTCCTTTAACATTGTGCTGGTATGGCTTTAGTATGTAAAGCATACCACATTTGAAAAAGCATACGAAAAGCATACAAATATATATCAAGAGAATACAGAAATATACCAAAAAAATATTTCGGTATGCATCCTTCGTATGTGATTGGTATTGAGCGATTTACAGTGATAGGCCTACATAATTTGCCGCTTAAAAAGCAAACTCTTATGACCACCTTCGGCAAACCAATCTGAATGCAGAACAGGCTACGTGCAAACCAAGTAGGTACATTATAATGCCAGTAATTTATATTTGTAATTTTGAATGCAAGTGAGTTGTAATTGACTTTTGCATTCAATCAACATGCATTTTCTAGTCATAATTATCAAGTCATAAAACCAAATAACTTGTTTTATTCAGAAAATATGAAAAGTGATGATGCAAAAGTAGTCCTAGATGGTTTTAAATGGAAAATACCTTGATATAACGTACATCGGATATCACGAACATTGTTTTCATTCCCAAGAGTGTACGTCATAACGGGATTATACTGTTTATATAAAATCTAAGCATACCGAGACCCCGAAAGGATATACGAAAGTTCCTTTTACGTAATATAAAGATTGCGATATAACCTTATTGTTTCTCTCCACTGAAGATGCTATGACTATGATAGATGTGAAAAAGGATCGGGGTAAATCTAAGCAAAAATTAGCACATCTACTCAAAATTCAAAAGGAATTGATTACTTGTTTATCAATTAAAAGTAGTGAACAACTTTTTTGAATTTTAAGTAAAAGTGTTGATTTAGCTCAGATTTACTCCGAACCTTTCCTTAAGATTTTCTAAAGATTTAGGCTTATTTTAAATGATGCGTACATATATAGAATGCAACATTCCTGTTGATTAGCTGCCATGATATCCACTTTTGTCAAAATTCGTGAATACTCGTATAACTTTTACAAGTATTTTCCTAAACATATATTTTCAATCAAACACTCAGGATGCCTATTTTCAAGAATGGATTATTCATATAATAATTCCATCGCTTGCTCAGTTGATTGCCGAGTACAGAGTTGGAAGTGGGTCAACGAAATTTGACCCATGACTCATCTGACCCACGTCATATGTGACCCACAACCCACCTGACCCACCACATCTTTGACCCACCTGACTCACATGCTGCAAGGGTGAATGATGTGAGTACAATTTCCTTTTCTGGTATCATCTTTAGTTTCATTTTCATTCAAGATTCTATGTCTATCTAGGTAGAAGCCCGGCAGTATCGAAATTGTTGTTAAGATTTGTTATGAAGATTCAAGTGTATCAGATCACTTGTCACATGATAAATAGACATGCAACCTCATCACAATTATCTTATAATCAAAGTACATGCACCACAGATGCCTAATGTTCTAAAAAAATTTAAACGATTCTGTTTCTTGTTATGATTCTTGACTATCCTTTTTAGTGCTACCTATTAAACTCGTAGAGAGATGATTAGTTAAGTTGAGGCCCAACTGACTAAATTTCAAGTTTTACATTTCTTAATCAAATGAAGTTAAAAAATAAGACTGCAGTAGCCTAAATCCTTTATGCATGCATTTATTATGTTATATACTACATGTGCGAAAATTATCCCAGAAAAATCGTCAAACTAATAATATTTTATTGCTTCTAATGGCAATCGATTCAAATTTCATTAACTTCCGCTAATGTTAGATTTAGGTAGAAGGTTGTATATTTGATGTAAGAATGACATTTATTGAAAAGCGAGTGGAGTAAGCATGCGTAACGCGTGAATAGAAAATTGCACGATGACAAGATTATAATTCATTAATTAGCTTATTCTGTACATAGATGAACTGATGTATATGAGTGGCGCAACAGGTGCGAGTATGTTGTGATAACAATCACTAGCGACATCATGTAAATATCCCTATTTTTATTGATACCAAATTAAATATCAAAACGAAACTTTTTATTGATGCGAAGTGTCAAGAAATATCTTCTCACAGAGCTCTACCACAATAAGTCTGTGTGAAAGGGATGAGTCTATATCAGTGACCGTCGTATGAATTAGTGTGTTTGAGATTATCATGCATCGAATGAGCAATGAGATGCATGGAACATGTATGATGCGAAAGTAGATTCAGCGGCTAAATACTTAAGACATGAAGCATGTATACTATGAAGATATTTTGATCAATTACATATTTCGAAAATATTTAGGCTCTGATCAATCTTTACCAGAGACTTGCCATTCTAATCTCTACCAGAGGGTATTTTCTACGAAAGACCAACAAAATCAAGCGGAACAAACAAAACGAAGGTCAGCTGGCATTGCAAGAAAATTTTCAGGATGAATAAAACCTCTGAATACCTGACTTCTTCAGTAGCTGCATCTCTGAAATCAAGGTCACACATCATTGGGTATCGTCAGACACAGCGACCAAGAATTGAGCATGCACAATTGTACAAAACAGCTTCTCTCCACCAACCAACATCTCTCAGTAGACAGCAGCAATTGTTTTCCTGCCTTTAATTTGTGTGAATTCCGCCCCCTTTCGAAACTGTATGACGCTTGTGAAAGTCAATGGTGCTGCATATTTTGACTGTGTGCATCATAGAAATCGACAACAATATAACCTCTAGAATGGAGATGAAGCTTCATGCAATACACAATAGTGGCACATAAATCGCACGCATTTTCATTTAGATACACCTGTCAACGGCTGTATCATTGGGTTAGAATCAGTCACATGTGTAATTCTAAGCTTTTCATTGGTCAGTCATGCCCCAACTTAGTTCCCCCGGCGGTGCCGCGACCTTGAGTCAATTTCCATTCTAGTCAACTTCTGTTAAACAATCTATTTCTATGGTGTGCATCCGTCACTCCGTTCAGTGACACTGACTCAATCATTTCTCATGAATGATAAGAATACGAATAAATGAAGTTTACGGTATTTGAGATTGTCAAATCTATCATGGGTCAAACTGGTTGGAAGTGGGTCAACGAAGTCTGACCCACGACCCACCTGACCCACCAACTTTTCGGAAAAACATGACCCATGACCCACTTGACCCACGCGATTTTGTGACCCACCTGACCCATGACCCACGACCCACGACCCACTTCCAACTCTGGCCGAGTAACAGCCGAACTACTGCCGTAAAAAGCGGAGGAACTCCATCTAACGGACAAATTCTGCTCTTATGTATCGAAGCTGCTTCATAGACACTTTTTCATCAGAAAAAGTCGGGATTTTGAAAATCCTACAACATACCATGAGACAAACTGTCTTTCCACTGCAGCATCGATGTTCAACTAAATATCATGCGCTGCATTGCTCTTGCTTCGAATAAATAAACTAGCAGAGCACTCAGACAATCGATCATGCCATTAACGCGCGCTCATTAGGTGTGTGCCGTGCATGTGTGACGACTTTTTTTATGCATGTCCGCGTTGAATCATTGACTCACGCGCGCGATATGATGCAGTATAGTGACATACATAGCACACCTGTCATATGTGCGAAGAAGACCTTCAAAATCTCACCGCTTCCGAATACGAAGAAAGAAGAAATAATGTTGGAATGGCACTGTCAATGGCAAGGCTATAATTTGCGACTAATTTCAACCTAGTATTTCTCCAGCATTACTTAGACTTCCTGAAGGCTTTTAAGCTTCTTACACGCATCAAATAATAGGGTAGAATCGGGTATTATCGACAGTAAAATGGCTTTCGGACTCTCACAGCTGTATTTCATGGTTTTGATATGAAGTGTGATATCCAACTAATCTCTTACTCGAATTTGTTAGTTTATCGATTGAATTTATGATTCTAGGTGAACACCAAGGTGTGTAAACTATAATGATGTTCGTGTAACATCGTCACTTTGTCTGGTAATATCGACAGTCCCAAAAGAAAAGTCAAAATTTGCCAGGTGTAGTCATTATATACTGTATGAAGCGAAACTTAAGACATTTGTTGTTTCTTTGACAGAAGGTGGAATTTCAATTCAAAATTCGAAAAGCTTTATTTAGACTCACAATAGCGGTGAGAATTCGACAAGGTAGTAAATGCATAAAGAACTTAAAATAGGGACACATAAACCTATAAACCTAAAATCATGGACAATACTTAATAAAAGAGTTTTGAAATCTCTTTGTTTTTGCCAAAGGCTTCCTCAGACAAGTGACTGCTTGATGACTGTGAGCTTCATGACTGAGAGCAGTCCAGATAGGCGAGTCTATCTTCGTCAAAGAAAAAGGAGAATTCCGCACATTTTTCATGCACGTAACGCAAGCGTGTAACGCAGCAGAGAGTGATGAAGATTCGCATTTTCAGACAATCAGGGAGACAACAGTTGTGTAGAGTATCGTTTCGCATAATATATAGTGTCTCCAGTTTATCTTACTTGTATTTTTTTGAACACTTTATATGGAACTGTCGATGTCGCCCTGCAATGTGTCGATATTATGCGAATATCATTACAGGCTGCACATCTCACATTTCACCTAAAATCAGAAATTAAACCGATGGATAAATGGATTCGAGTAAGAAGAGATTTTTTGGATATCATAGTTCATATCAAAACCGAGAAATGCAACCGTGACTGTCCGTGAGAGCCCTAGAACTATTTTGAACTGTCGATATCACCCGACATTCCACACATGGTCTGAATAGACCTAATAATTCATATAGGGATACATTCAAATCTTGTGAAGGCGATATTTTATGAGACAGTAAACAATAATGATAAAATACTGGCTATTTAGTTAGTATCTTGCTGAAAAAAATGCTGTTTGGCACCTATCAGCAGTAGTGTCGACTGTTGATATTACCCGACATTTCTGTATCGACTTCATGTCACAAAATAACTTAAAACAACTAAAGAATTTGACGAAGTGAAACTACATCCCCCTACGCTATGGAATAATTAGCACTTAGCTGTCAGATGGCGCGTGAAGAAGTGATTGAATTGCTCTGATCGGGGCAATATATTGTAGATTTCGGCGAAATTATACACTTAACACGCTTTGACATCTGTTAGGATGAGGCAATCAGAAGTGTTCCACCAAGCCTCTATTGTACTTTTGCGAGTCAACTACTTGTGTTGGTGCAATTTAGTTGCACGTATGGATGAGTCCTAAAGTCCTACACCTTCATTTTGGAAAAGTGGCTTAACTGTCGATATTACCCGACTTTACCTTAGGCTTAGCACTGATTTTTAAGCAATTTGAGTAGCCGTTGTAGTTTCATTCTTTGATTAGCCAAGGTTGATGTATACGAATATCCACTTTATTCGAATATCTAAACTTAGGCTAATAGATCATCGGACTAGTTTTTGCATTTAGTAAACTTAGGCCTAATATCTTATTTTTGGCAAATACATTTAGACTAAGGTGGGTGAGGTGAATAAGGCCCACCTAACAGACTTAGAGCTCTACAGTCTTGAATTTTTGATTAAATACTTCGAATTTATATTCAAATTATCTATTTCTGGGGCAGCTGACATGTGTGAGAAGTTCATGTCGATTATTGCGAAACTTCTGGTGCACGAGCAAAAAGATGAAAAATCACCGAGTGGGCCTTATTACCGACACGTGTAGGTAATAAGGCCCACTTTTGTTTTTATTCACTGTATTCAATTTACGTAGCTTATAAGTCATTTCTAACATCTGACTATATACAATGGATTCTTCTGGTACGCATAGAATGAGGTTAAATCTAATATGTTCTTGTAATTCAAAGTTAGGACTTAAGTTAAGCCCCTATGTAAAAAAGAAAAACCAAAATTGTTCATTCAAATACATCGACTTTTATTGAAAAACAAAAGACATTTTTAACACGAGGAAAAAATAACTATATGATGGTGAAACCTTGTATTTGGTAATGTATTTGGTATTGTATAATCTCTCTATTATATTATCAGTCATGAACACAGACTTTATAGGCCTACATTGGAACAGTCAGGACAAACAAATAGGAACTCATCTTCATCACTTCCATGACTTAAACCAACACAATCTTTGTGTACCCAATCAGTCATCACATGCTATCTCATAAGCCTATCTAACTTTTCATCTTCCTCACAAATTTTGTAATCCCACGATTTATTGGCAGCTTGCTCTACTTTTCTACAATTGAGCTTGGGCCTACTGTTTTGCTTCGTGGATAGAACAGATGCTTGCTTAAAGCGCTTTTTATTAGTAAAAAGTTCTTTTGTAGGTCCTAAGTAGTTGTGCTTTCTACGCAAGACTATATACGCTTACGTTTACGTGGATCTGAACTTCGTTGGATTTTCGGAGTACTGATTATACTGTGATAGGCCCGGGCCTTATTACCAGCATTTTGTATGGGCCTTATTGGCTACATTGACATCTTTTTATAATCAGTGCTTTTTCGTACTTTCCCGAACTTAGAAATGAAACTACCATATAAGGTTATAGAGAGGATACGCCAGAGATAATTTTCCATGTTAAAAGCTCATCTACACCAATATTTTGTGTCATGAAATCCTTGAACAAATGAAGAGCAAATATTACCCGCTTGGCAAGCTCACGTTAGTTTACGTAAAACATATGTTACGATAAGTTACACTTCTCACGCAATTTTTGTGTAAAAATTGGCACAAAAATTTGCGTAGTTCTCACGTAAAATCTGACGCGATCCTTACGTAAGTCTCACCTGTGTCATTTTACGTTATTATAAGTTACGAAATTTACGCACATAAACGTTTTTTCTTTAATTCCTTTTTACTTTCATAATAATTTTCAATTATCCATTAAACACGACAACTGTCATGCAACCCCATTCATTAAATCCATAAGAAGATCAACTATGGTAAAATGTTGATTTATTCACTCAATAATTGAAAAACAATTAAATTAGTTCATAAACTGACTCAAATAAGTTTGCGTTGGGAGTTTATTGTACACCGTTGTCAGAGGTTTCCCGACCGAATAGTTCCAAGAAGAAGGTTGATTTGTAATTCCCGTATGAGCTACAGCTGATGATAGCGACCTGAAAACGACAAGTTACGGGAGTTAGGGCGATTACGGGGGGAGGATTTAAAGAAACGAGTACGTAATCGCAAAATATGTGATTACTATACATGTATGAAAACAACCTAAGTCCATTTAGTTCGTTTCAAACAATATCTTTAGATCTATCACTAACATAATAAATACTACGTTAGATAGCAATACTTGATATTATGATTTCCAGTTCTATTTTTACTTTCGCATAAGAATATTATCCATGTGAAGAGAACTACCAAATTCGTAAATAAGTTAAGAATAAATCTGTTTTGCGCAGCATCATTTCACGAAAGAACTGAACATATCATTATTGTTCTACCATTCTTCAAAAAGCCGTTCTCGGGAACATAGTGAAAGTAAAGCGACCAATAGTCATATTCATAATATACTGGTTCCAGAAATTAAAGCACGATTCGATAGCTGTATAGTGCTATATTTTTCATCCCAATGCTTTATCTAAAATCCTTTTTTAACATAATACATGTATGATGGCAAATAATTGAATTCTAATAAAGCATAGCATAACCGCATTGTTATATTTCATGGTTGCCAGATGATTTGATTTGAAGAGAAATACCATATGAATCACATTTTCAAAGTTGTCTATGATCGCCGTGCTATATTTTTCATCACCGCACTATATTTTTCATCTGAAAAATATAGCACTCCGATATCATGCTTTAAGACAGATATAGTACTTTAAATCTCGTGCTTTGAAAAAAATAGCACGAGGACCTTCGGTCCTCGTGCTATATTTTTCAAACCACTCGATTTAAAGTACTATATCTATCACTTGGAAATGTAAATTCATATACCTATGTATCATATTGAATAATTGCCTATAAAGAAGCTTATCTACTTAAATGAAGGAAATCGAGACGCGCATACATAAGTCTCGAACATAGAATAACGTCTATTAGGAAACTACTTTCACGTACAGTATTAGGATAAGTATCAGTACTAACTTACTTTCCAAAACTGTCCATAATTTCAGTTGATTGAATTATTGTAATAGGCTTGCCAGCATCGTAACAGTCCATCGATAATTTAGTTCATACTGCCACTAATCTCCAATTACATTGATATTTGCTGAAAAATAGATTACAGGTGTCATTGTCTCATCAAAAGTTTGTGACTTTGTACCAACATGAACGTTTTTGAAATATATGAACAATCTTTGAACAAAGCAAAGCAATCAAATTATCAAATGATAACAGAATATAATTGATCAACTTTCATTCACCGTGAAATTTATGAATAAGCAACTTTGGACAATGAAAACAATGTTAAACATGGTACATAATATGACAGCAGATACGAGTTGGTGAATAATCTAGAAAATCAAGACTCACATTTCCACACTACTTAACATGATAGCAGGTTATAATTAATTAGCTAGTTGAGGTGGCCGAGATCCCCTCCCTGATCTAGTCATTTAATTGATCCAAAAAACTTAGTTCCCATTCCGAATAGATTTAAAAAATAATAAGTGCAATACTTCTCATAGTAACTTTTTCAATGTTACTTTAACTTATACATGTATTTTTTATATGTTTTATTATGAAGCGTTTTTCTGCCAATATCATCAAAAAGTGTACTTAGTCAATACTTTTATTTTTTTTTCTAAATGTGTTTATTTCTCGCTGCTTAATTTTATTGATTATATCTATCTAATTGTATGTGTATTTGACGTGATCGATGGTATCGAAACGTGTGGCAGGGTCATTTCATATTTCAAGCGGACATGACCTCTGCAATTTCAATTTGGTTTTTATCGTACGCACGTAAATATGCTTCTGTATCCTAACCAAAATACAATGAAACTTGTTAAAAAGCTCAATTTTCCCTGACGATGACCTGATTTCATCCAATAGTATTTGATAGTACATGTACTGGTACTGTACATGTACTTTATGCTTCAGTTATGTAATGGAATATGCATTTAAGTTCTTTTTGATGTATATGTATGTATATCAGACATTCCCATTGACAGTTAGGATAAAACTTATAATTTCTTTTAAGAAATCTTTTTATCATCACCGATGGCCATTTTTATTTCTTTATTGCGTTTTTTAACGAATCTCCAGATCCAAGGAAAAGTTGGTGAAAACTCCGTAAGACTTCTATCTCCCCACCCCGTCAAAACTATTAAATGTTTAGAGCTCAACTTGTACTTGTTTGAACAAATAATGCTATAAATTTCATGTCATGATTTTTTAATATCACTAAAACGAGCTTTTTACATAAGTCACTTCTTGCAGAAAGTTCCTCCTTCACTCAAGAACACTGTAATAAAAGAAAAAAACACATGAGAACACCTCCCCATAAGAAAAAATCACATGGCATGAGCTCAGGAGATCGAGGACTCCAATCAATCGGACCCCCTCTTCCGATCCATCTGTCAATAAAATGACTGTCTAAAGCAGTGATTCTTAACCGGGGGCCATGTGGCTCCCTGGAGAGGAATTCAACATGCCAGGGCAGGAATGACGTACATAAGGAGGATTTGGGGAGGAAGGAGGTTCGAAGGAGTATTTGAGATGAACAGGATTTGTTGATTCACCTTCACGTGTGAGTTATCGTCAGTATTCGTTAATCGCTTCCCAATATTCAAGATGTTAATTATGCAGCTACTGTTTAATAGCTATTGCGACCACAGATTTAGAAGCTACCAATATATCTCTGTGTACGAGTGTTCCATTCGAATTATTTTAATTAGGGGAAATTCAACTACGCGGCTATAGATCATCACCTGGACGTTTTTGTCTGTGGCCTGCTCAGTTGCACCGACAAGATAGACTAGAAGATAGTATTCTGGTCAGAGAGAGCTAATGAAGCGAGGCGTCACATTTCCATTCATAAATTAAGGTCAAATGGTATGGCACCCCATGCAGTTGAAAAGCACCCAAAATTATCAGCCAATGCCCACACGCTACTACTTCCTTTTTCAACATCGTACCTGGTCGAGTTCGGTGTCTCGGCGGTATCAGATTTGATACCCAGGAAGAGAAATCGACTCAGCATCAGCGTGCGCAGTGATTTGAGATTGAAACTCACGAATTTGACACCTCAAATTCAGGAATTGTGCGGCAAGTATCAGGCTCAATGCAGTCATTAGTTTTTTGATGGATTTCTAGGAACACTTCCCATTTGCATGTAGGCCTACTTAGATTCTTCGTGATAGGCTGCCTGAAGTCTGCATTTGAAAATGTTTGTTACTGCTATATTTGACTTCTTTTTTTAACTTGAATAGTGGCCTACTAGTTTAGAGGGAGGAATTAAACATACTTTCAACTGTTAAGGAGGAATCCGAGCAAAAAAGGTGAAGAACCACTGGTCTAAAGAATTGCGAACTGTTAGCGCATGATGTGCAGGCGCACCATCTTGCACAAACCATTTGTTTCCGTCGTTCAGCGAGAAAACGTAATCTTTCAGGAGACGTAAATAATTCAGCCGCATTTACGTTTTCATTTTCATTGAAGAATACTGGACCGACTACTCCATGCGAAGATAAACCAGCCCAAACCATAACTCCTTTGGAATTATGGAATTAAATGCATGATCAACAGTGAAAGGAGGGTTATCAATCGACCAAAGCACACAACTGTGCGATTGACGTATCCACTCAAAGTAAATTTAGACTCATCTGTGCATATGACATTGTCCACGAAGTAAGGACCATCATTTTTTCGGAGTGTATCGCAAGTTTCAAGACGTCGATCAAAATCATCCTCTGAAAAGTTCATGAATCAGCCGTGGAATATACGGTTTGGCCTTCACTTCATGGAGCAATCTCTGAACAGTTGAGCGACTGAT
Source organism: Prostheceraeus crozeri (assembly GCA_907163375.1). NCBI lineage: Eukaryota > Metazoa > Platyhelminthes > Polycladida > Euryleptidae > Prostheceraeus > Prostheceraeus crozeri. The sequence goes on from CAJQUW010014996.1 coordinate 50,760, forward strand.
TTCTGTAACGGAAGACAATCGGCAAGTTGACATGGGAATCATTTGGTTGTCATTAAGTTGTTGAAGAACTCTCTTTTCGTTTTCTTCACAACGAACAGATCTTGGCCTACCAGGAATGTCTTTTCGAAGCACATGAGCGAGTTAGGAGGACAATTGGAGCAAAAGAAGTCATCACATTAGAGTGGTTGAAGGGAGAGATCCTGGGAATTCGTTAAAATCGTCGATTTTGACCATCATTTCTCTAAGACAATAGTGAGAATTTAATACTTGGTATTACTATTTGGGCCAAATCGTTCCCGATCTTAGTTACAGATAGTATGATGAGGTGACAAGCCAATTAGGAGGACAATTGGAGCAGAAGAGGTCATCACATTATAGTGGTTGAAGGGAGAGATCCTTGGAATTCGTTAAAATCGTCGATTTTGACCATCATTTCTCTAAGACAATAGTGAGAATTTAATACTTGGATTACTATTTGGGCCAAATCGTTCCCGATCTTAGTTACAGATAGTATGATGAGGTGACAAGCCAATTAGGAGGACAATTGGAGCAGAAGAGGTCATCACATTAGAGTGGTTGAAGGGAGAGATCCTGGGAATTCGTTAAAATCGTCGATTTTGACCATCATTTCTCTAAGACAATAGTGAGAATTTAATACTTGGTATTACTATTTGGGCCAAACCGTTCCCGATCTTAGTTACAGACACTATGATGAGGTGACAAGCCAATTAGGAGGACAATTGGAGCAAAAGAAGTCATCACATTAGAGTGGTTGAAGGGAGAGATCCTGGGAATTCGTTAAAATCGTCGATTTTGACCATCATTTCTCTAAGACAATAGTGAGAATTTAATACTTGGATTACTATTTGGGCCAAATCGTTCCCGATCTTAGTTACAGATAGTATGATGAGGTGACAAGCCAATTAGGAGGACAATTGGAGCAAAAGAAGTCATCACATTAGAGTGGTTGAAGGGAGAGATCCTGGGAATTCGTTAAAATCGTCGATTTTGACCATCATTTCTCTAAGACAATAGTGAGAATTTTATACTTGGATTACTATTTGGGCCAAACCGTTCCCGATCTTAGTTACAGACACTATGATGAGGTGACAAGCCAATTAGGAGGACAATTGGAGCAAAAGAAGTCATCACATTAGAGTGGTTGAAGGGAGAGATCCTGGGAATTCGTTAAAATCGTCGATTTTGACCATCATTTCTCTAAGACAATAGTGAGAATTCATGAATATTTGCAGTGTTGTAGTCGCAAAATCAATCAATGGTGGGACAACGGTAAAATTACGGAGCGTTTCATGAAATTTTTCTTCTATACGACTCATATATACGGTCACATCTTCGTGGTGGGGGTACGGCAAACTCAAAACATTTCATTGGGTGTACGCTGTACTGCCACGTACCCCCTCCACTACACTGAATATTTGTGAAATACATGAGATCTCAAGTCTCTTATTAATGTAGGATCGTCTCGTCACTAATACTTACAACCGCCTGATCACGTTAAGTAAGTCTCCTTTTTCTAATATAGAAAATGTTTGAAGATTTCTGCAATAAAACCATAGGCACTCATTTTGAAACTGAATCAATTCGCCATCTACAGTCTGCGACATTTTATTAGGACCACCCATATTTTTTTAGTTTTTTACAACTAGCTACTTGTTGATGTCATATTATCTTTCACCCTTGTCAATACATTAAATAGGCATGTATGCCAACAATATACCACAACATAGCCATCTACTGATTAATAACACAGACACCAGACACTCAAACATAAAAATTGACCGCGACATATTATTAGGACCACCTTCGACATTTGGATAAGAAGCTTTCTTTTAGACATGACAACGCTAGATAAAGATCTATTATCAGTTATTTACTTATATGTCGATTTCTTAGCAATACAAATTGTGTGCTCTGTTTGCCTTATTTGTGCATTGTCGGCTTGCTGTGAGAAAGCCGCATGTGAGAAACTATCATTAATGTGTGGTGTGTGTCGTCGCCTGCGCACGCACACTGTTGTCTGTCAACAATAAAGATATTTATATTCATTATCAAATCGATCCTTGATTTGCTTTGCATCATCGAGACCAGATATCTGAACTATTGAGATAACATGGATATCTACCAATACGATTTATGTTTAGGTCTAACGTGGAAAGTCTAAATCCTACTCATGAGTAAAAACGGATCTAACAACAAGCATAAGTGGCTCGTAGATGGAAGCTTTGTATAGCGAAGAGTTTTCTCAGCGTGAAATCGCTACTCGTTGTTATGTTTCAAAGTCGTCGGCACTACTTGTTCAACGGAATATGACTTCTGGAAATCCTTATGCAGGAAACCGACGATGACGTTGTGGAGCATGATGAAAATCTACGACACAAGATGGCCGATTCCAAGAGCGCAGGCCTACTGTTTGAAAAGGGTGGCTAATAACGTCGTCCCAGCTACGAAGACCATGGTAGAAGCGTTACATCAACGAAGTGGCACACACTGTTCAACGAGGGATGCATAAAATGATTGCCAGAGGGATTGCGGTCACGGAAAGTGTCGTAACTGACCCCATGCATGAAGATCTAATAGGCTTAATTTTGCCACTCGCCATGTCAATTGGAGCGTCAATGACTGGTGAATGGTGGCATTCTGCGTAGAGCCGAGCCTTGAGAGTCACCAGACTACTCGTCAGCGAATGTGGCAGTCACGTGGATCACTTGCTCCTGCGTTTCAGCCCGTCAAACACCAAGCAAAGGTCATGCTGTAGGCCTGTTTTCTTGCGAGGAAACTGGTAGGCTTCATGTTTGTGAGTGCTCTATTAGCTCGATTCGACTTCATCCTTACAAGTGCTTGAGAGAAGGGTGATTCCATAGTTCGTGACTGCTGGTTTCCGGAGAACAACGGACTGCTTATGCAAGAGGGAGCTCCCTGCCACACTGTCAGTATTGTGAAGCGACATTTTGATGACATCAGCGCCACTTTGTTGGAAGGACCATCTCCGATGTAAACCATTCAGAACATTAATGCGCTATCATGAAGCATCGGCTGCATAAGATTTACATAAGATGTTTGGGTTGCCAATTACAAAACAAAAACGCAGAGTTGTCATGTCCAAAGGAAAACTTTTTATGTAAATGTCGAAGGTGGTCCTAATAATATGTCGCGGTCAATTTTTATGTTTGAGTGTCTGGTGTCTGTGTTATTAATCAGTAGATGGCTATGTTGTGGTATATTGTTGGCATACATGCCTATTTAATGTATTGACAAGGGTGAAAGATAATATGACATCAACAAGTAGCTAGTTGCAAAAAACTAAAAAAATATGGGTGGTCCTAATGAAATGTCGCAGACTGTACATAACAATTCCTTTAGGGAGATACTGTAATATCTAAATATAAGCTGTAATAATTCCAAAAACCATGCATCAAATTAACACAGGCTGATATAGTTGGTGAGTTAAGATTTTCTTAGATGATAAACACCACAAATACGAGTCCCGACACGCGCAAGGATTTAAGAACATTCAAACTCGATACTTTCAGGCACGTATATGATAAAGGAACAATGGATTAAATTTCATGACGATTAAAACAAAAGAAATGTTCAAATCTGTTTAGAAAATCCATTGTGAACTCCATTTCGTAACACAGCTTGTGATAAGCATAATTGCAATATCACAAGATTCACATAATCAATGAAGTGTCCAACAGATCTTTTAGAATGTCCCATTTTTCAAAGTTCAACCTTTAGACCGCAAAGCATACTGAGAAATGATAACTTTATGTTAAATATTGCATTTACCTATTTACATGTGTCTGAACACCTCAGTGCGTCAATCACATAAATAAGTGATTGAAAATTTAACATTTTAGAAATATTTAACACAATGATCACAACCACGATATCACAACTATGGTCCGATGCATCTTTGGTCCGATGTGTATATGTTGTTGACTGATCAATTGAACAAATTTTTTTGTCATTTTCAGTATGGCATGTGTTGCCAGATATCGATACGTTCGTGATCAATAGAATGATGACTTTTGCACACATTCTGGCCTATAACACATTATTTTAAATCACACAAGTTACAAGCAGTGAAAATAGTCAGCTAATGTAGATTCATCGCCAATTAAGGAATCTTGCTATGAAGTATAATCAATGCATCAGATCAAATGTGATGCCATCATCTGCTGTTCTTGATAGAAACTGGGATTATTTTTCATCTGTAGTATGTATGAAATTGTTTAATATTTGTCAATTCAAAAGCCAATACTTCAATTAAAACAGAGTTTTCTTCCGCTGCAGATGTTCCACTTCACATAACAGATGTTACTTGTGACTCGCCATTATAATATGATTCAAGATAATTCACTTTCGTTCATATAATAACACATGGATGCATCGTTTTTTCTGATTAACACACTGATGTATGCTGATATGAAATTAATTGATAATCATCCTTTTCTATGGCGATTGTTTAAATAATGCGTTTTTTAAAAAAACAGCTGATGTCATAGAAACGATATCAACAGGTTTTTGGAACTAGAGGGAGCAGAATGTACTGGTCTATGCTAAATTCTGGTGAGCAGTTTTGTGCTGTAAGAGATTCACCATGCATCTAGCAGAGACAATGATCGTCTTCAGCAAGTTCCATTTCGTAAGTTATTGCCATAATTGCCTCAGACTCAATTTTTCCCTTAACAATTTGGCCAGGTATACGTACACGCCTAGTGCTAGATAAAATATTTTGTTGTAAACAAATTCGGGGCTTTTGACAACATTGAATTTCATTAACAAAAACTTCGGCACAGCTATTTAGACTTCGAAATACGTATGTATATACGAAGCTCTTGTGAAAAATTACTTCCACGCGCCAATAGGATGCATTTATGTATGATTTTTTCAATTAGCTAATTATAATTAATGAATCGAAAATGTTATCGACAATGTTATCGAAAAGCCACCAATCTGTTTACAACAAAATATTTCACCTAGCATTAGGCCGGTAAATAATCCGACTAAATGTGAAAGGATGTTTCCACGTAACTGGGCGTGGAAATAAACCTGGCCTGCTATTGACTTAGTTTGTTATTGAATTTATTCATCAGTTATTTATTTCCATCGTACACAACAAAATCAGACTAATTAAATTGTTAATATATTCTGTGGCAATGAATAAATTTTTGTTTGGCAGTATTATCCCACACCTACGTGACAGTCCGTAAACTGGATAGTATCGACTAAAACGGTTTTAGACTAGCCATACAAGAAAAAAGATTCAATAACACAACTATATTGTTACACAGGATTAAATAGCGTCGTCTCATGAAATTCCACTTTGTTTCACATGTAACCATGAAATTGCGATTTAATTAGTAATTGCGACAGTTGAACTTCTGTGCGATGATTGAATGGACAGCTGATTAACACCTGATAAAAAGAAATATCTTAAAGTCAATAGTCGATTTTTCTGAGATGTATGACCTTATCGGCACATTCCTGTTTATTTCGTTAATTTCACTTTTCGATGCCACGGAGTATGGAATTATGCGATTATCACGCGTGAAACAGTAAAAATATATTTTCGAAAACTTACACGCGTGAAGCTCTCGTGTTTTGCAACATAACACGCCAATCAAAATTTCCACGGATAACGCACGCGTGATTTGGCGAGTTACCGTGTTCCACACGTTATTTTCCGTGATCGCTGATCCGTGTATTAATTAAAAATTTGATGTGTGGGGATTATTGGAGTTTTTAATTGATTTAGAACGATTGCTGTCGAAAAATTATGTGATTCTACTTTCACCCACTATTCACGACAGAAACTTCACTTTGTGAATATCGGCGAAAGTTAGCTCTACTTTCGCTACCGATTCGGTGGAGATCTATCGCCCATCATTGATAAAAACACACTTAACTTTCCATTATAACGATCCCAGTAACATCTCGTGTATTGTGAGTGATTTTCCCATAATTATTAGCCAAAAAATCGTCATCAGATCGCAAGGGGCTTCTTATTCTCCAGCTATTCGAGCACTTATTTCCCAGTGGGCAGAGACTTTTGTTAAATGCAGAGAGTTTAACATAGCAAATCGCAATTTTGCTTTAACTGACATCTTTTTTATCTCTTCGGTTTATAGCGGACGCAGTTGACGTGCAAAATGTCATGTGACTTACATTATATTTGTGTTTCCTCAGTTGAAAGAAATATATTTGACTTGTAGTTAGCCTGATGAATTTATAAGCTGTGTATTATATTTCTAGTATTGTTAGACTTGTCCGAAAGAAGTATCCACTGGACTTACCCAAATTCCAATTTTGTCTTATCATAAAATATTTTCAAAGAAGAGTTGTTTAAAATCTAACATATTTCAAATACTTCGTTGTCATGTTGACGGCATAAATAACGTAACCTGCATCGCTATCAAATCTACTTGTCTCTGTCAATTTCTATTATCGAACTGCACCAACAATAATTAGAATTTAACAGAGACTTTGAGCATCATACGTTATCAGCCTTGTCGGTAGGTTTTACTTCTTTTGAAGACATGACATAAATATGGTAGTGGCTATTGTTACCATGCATTGGTAACAATAAGACAGTTGTAGGCTATTGTTACCACTGGGAAAATATCAAAATATACACAAACGCAGCGAATTTCTTATTGAGTTGCTGATTCTTTATGCATAATTCATGCAGTACATATCCAAATAACCATCAACGTGAAATCCACTATTTTTGGTGAAATTTCGTTTTAAAAAAATATGATTTTCTTATTATCTCCTCCGAACAAATCCAGTTCGTTTGATGTGAAATGAGAGACACCACTGAGAAAAACAAGCTCAATTCTCCTTTGCTTAGCACTGATATCTGTAGAAGTATGCGAAATATTTTATGTTGGCTACATGAGATATTAGTTAATAAATAGATATAATCATATTTTTTAAAAAGATAAAAATAAAAAAAAAGATGATGAGATTCCACCAAAATTGTGAATTTCACGTTGATAGCTAGTTGGATATGTGCTGCATTAATTATGCATGTAGAATCAGCAACTCAAAAAGAATTTCGTTGTGTTAGTGTATGCTTTGATATTTTCTCAGTGGTAACAATAGCCTGCGGCTGTCTTATTGTTACCAATGCGTGGTAACAATAGCCACTACCCATAAATATAGCAAATATTATAGCAAATTATAGCAATTATAGCATAATTATAGCAAGTATTTGATGGAAGATGCAGGATTTTATTGTGCGAACATGATTGTCGTCATAATAATAAGTATGGTAACATTATGAATTCGGTTTGATTTCATAATTTAGTGACACTGTCTGCCAAACTTGGCAAGAGAGTATGTTTGTAACTTTTAGAGAACCAATGGACCGAATTTGATAAGGAAGTGGTTATTACCAAGACAATGTCTTTTCAATAAACCCCCAACTTGCTATTACCAAGACATCGTCGTCAATATACCTCCAATTTGCTATTACCAAGACATGATTCATAAAACGCAACATATGGAATTTTTTGCTATAAAAAGCATAACTGAAATTATTCAAATACAATGAGTGGTTTAATCCATAGTTGTTATCCCTGATATTTCTTTCGATCCTTAATAATACCATAGAATAAAGTAGGGACCTATGACTTTTCAGAATTTTTAGAATTTTTTTAAAATGTCTATATTGTAGTTTAAAAGTTTTTGTGACAGTTCTACACATATAATACAAATTTTCATTTAGCATATAAAAAGTATAAGAATCTAATTAAGATAAATATTTAAATAAATTCTGTTGCACTGTTTGTAGAAACAATTCATGTTTTGTGCCTTATTAATCATATCTTGGTAATAGCAAGTTGAGGGTTTATTGACAAAATAATGTCTTGGTAATGGCAAGTTGGGGGTTTATTGTTTTTCTTGGTAATAGCCACTTCCATTTGATAAACTTACATATTTTTGAGCTCAACAGATTTTCCTTCTTTTAAGACTGAACAGTATTAAACTTCTTTTAAGACTGAACAGGTTCTGTATTATCCGAAATTAGGTTAAAGAATATCGAGATATTTTATGTCAGTGCATTAACGAAACTTTTACGAAATAAGAAGTAATAATCAAGACATATAAATCTATGATGATATTTTGCGTAAGTTAACGTGAATTTTGGTAAAATTTAAAGCATATATTCCGTTACCAATAATAACCAATATTTACTTTCTTTAATGCTGTGTTATTTGAAATTTCTTGAAGGAAACGTACTTCGGGTGCACCCATAAATGTAATTCAAAATGAATTTAGGCTAAACTGTGTTTGCTTTTTCATTTACCAATATTTACCAAAACACTACGTAAAGGTAGCGTAATCTTGCCACACGGGTTAGATCAAAGAAGAAATTTGAATGTACTTTTTTTTGAGATGCTATAGAATCTGATCCACTGGACCAAAATCGATAAAACTTCTGACACTTATTTAAAATTAGATATATTTTCATTTCTTTTTTGTTGCGCTTAAATTCGTTAAGCGGTTTCCGAGATCTAGCAAGTGGGCCTTATTATCAGCTGGGCCTTATTCACCTCATCCACCTTAGCAAATGATTATAGAGGTGCATCTTTATCGTCGCGGAATGACGTCTTTCTCATTTTACATGTCTTGACGCGAATATCATGATATCTTCCAATGGTTTTAGAAATTATTTGCAGATATTTTCATGGACAGCATGCCCATATTGTTTGAATAATTGAAGTAAAATTATTTCGTTAACAAGCCATTTAACCTGCCATTTTTGCAGAAAACCTAAATTGTCGTGGAACGATGCAAATGGAACATTTACGTCATTTGATTGAAAAAGTCTGCTCTTTACTAAACTTATTCCATAAGTAAAGACAATAATGATGCCCCAGAGCACTCCTTTACAACTACACATGGTCGATTATTCGTCAGATACTCTGACTTTTGAAGAAATTGAAGATTTTCAATTGTCATGGAATGACGTTCTGATTTTCCTGAAATTAGCGTAACTTTGTAACACAAATTCGCTATAGAAAGAAAACATTGAAATGATTATGCAATAGATGATGTTGTCAGCTCAACGATTACATTGATGCATGTACGATCATCTGGAGATTGTCTACGTGTACGCGATTTGTTTATAGGTCGGCCTGCAACCATGCATGATGCTAAAAAATGAAGCTAAAATCAAGGCCAAGCTGTGAATCCGAGCAAAATTACAAACCGTAATAAGCTTACATTAAAAATAAAAAATTTCCCGACCATCTTTGATATAATTCCTCATCAAAAGAATAAAGAAAATCAAATCACTTTATGCACGATTCAGGCGCAATAACAATCGATGTATAACAATCGATTTAGGCCCTACTAAATTAGGCGTTCTCATAATATTCGTTGCTGAATGAACAGCGCATTGTCTTTGATGCTAAAGATTAATGAATATATTTTCTAAGTGTAGTAGAATTGGATGTCCTCTTTCACGCGTTATTTAAATCTCCAAGACATACACTATTATTAGGCCCACAGTTGTAGTGAGATTATCTATCTCTCACACCTGATTGAAATGATTACGCTTTCGTGAAAGTACAGCAAGCACACAAAATTTGTAATTCTACAGCTGTATGACGAGGACATGTGGTTCTTTCCTTATATTTCCGTGCCTCCTAGCTGCTTTTTTACTTGAATATTTTCCTCGCTTGTGCATGGTGGACATTTGATTCTCCTGCTATAGGCCTATATCTCTTCTTTATCATCACGTGGGCCTTTTTTCGATCATCTTTGTCTTCATTTAATCCATTTCAGTCAGCTAAACTGCATTTGTGGCAACGAGAGTTTAAGGTATTGTGACGAATTTGGATAAGCCGTAATAGTCAGCTTGAAATTGAGGTAATATAACTGAACTATACAAAAAGATTAGCGCACGGGATATTTCTGTCTGTGCACACATCACATGCGGTCGTCATGTCAGTGACATGCAGACTGTCATTTGAGTTTCATTCAGGCTTGGTTTGAGTCTGAAAAATCCACTTGTAATGTCACAAAATGCGTTGGTGCTCGACATTAATTATTTTGTCGTAGAATGACGATTTGAATTTTCCTTTAGATGACAAATGCGTTAGCTAGCTGTACTACTGGTATGGTCTATGGCATTACACATGTTCAAAGTAATTAGGTAGTATGTAATATACACTGTAAACTGTAGGGCACTAATTTAGGCACGAAGCCGAAATTTCGTGCCAGTAGTTAGTGCCTCGAGCCACCAGTAGGCGCCACTAGGCACTAATAGGCACCAAACCAAATGTGTTTATCCAATGAAATCGAAGAAAAAAATCAATGGGCACGAACTCGGCACTATCAACTTCGTGCCTTGTGTTGGTTAGAATTGATGCCTAAATTTCGTGCCTAATTCAAGCGAAATTTCGCGCCCCACAGTTTACAGTGTAGAGCAATTATCTTGATTGCAACCGATGCAACATCAAAAAATAGAATAAGTAAAGTCGTGTAATGACGATTTTCTACGAAATTTTTCAGCAAGCGATTTTATAAAAACCAACCTGCCTGATATCAATTTTCTTCGATTTAGCAGACAACTTAGATTCGCTGTAATAACAAACCTCGAGTATCTTAAATAGAGCAGCCGTTGGAATTTTTATTAATTTGATAAAGTTGATTTACATATTTTTAACGGTTGAGTAAAAATGCTAAGTGGATGGTGCTGCATGATGACATCAGTGATAAATGATGATTTATGATATGTTTGCACTTGCTTAGGTACGCTTGTTTTTAATTCGTTGATTTCGCTTCCATGCAAAACTACACTGCTAATAGTTTAAGGATTTAAATCAATGAAAAATGCTTTACAATGAATAATGTAACAATTATAGAATCCTATCACCATATCTCACGAATTTGATGTCACAAACTGTAAAGGAGTTACTGAGTCTTCGGATAAATTTCTGTTTGTTTCCTGTATTACACAAAACCGATCACTTAATTGAGCGAAATGAAAATATTCATTCATACATAAAATTCTTCAGAATTGGCTGTTCTTTTCAATTTATCAACAACCAAATCAGGAAGAAGTATACGGCCATCTTTGGCAGAATCCAAGAGTCTCTGAAGTCTGGACAGTACATCTTCTCTTTTTGCATCTTGAGATAAATCCAACATCGATCGCAGATCATCACTCTCTAGTATGCGTCGTCTAAATTTCTGCATCATGATACTAGGAGTTGTAACCCCTCGATGAATCACATTCGTGCACCATATTTTCGGTGCAATATTTCCCTGTCCTAATTCATTCAATAAGTTGGTCATCAAATTTCCAATCACTTCAACCATTTTTGAAATGTCGTGATCATCTTTAGATGAAAATGGAAATTTGAATTTTGGCCAACGATCTGCGCGTCGTTCTAAAAGAAGGACTTCATTTGACTTGTCATAAGAATAGTATTTCAGGTCAACGATAATCAATAGAAAAGGAATTCCATCAATGCTCAATGTATAATTGATTCGATTGGTAATTTTGAACACCCCATTGATACTACTACAAGGGTCAACATCAAATCCATCTCCATCTCTTTGCAGAAGGCCGCCGAAATTTGGACCGCACAGTATCGGCGGTAATTTCTTATTCTCTTTCTCGCTCATCTCTTGTAGTTCTGTCTTTGACAACTTCACGCTAGCCAATCCCTTCATTCGAAGATCACCTCCTTCTATTTGACATCTTGCATCACCCTCTTGACCCCCAGGATTTGGGAATAAACAATCCCCTGAAGTCCATCGGCAAGCATTCCAATTATCAAATGAGAGATCCGATGCCTTAAGACTCACTGTTCCCGAAAAGCTGCGCTCAAGAAACTCAAATCCACGAGAATAAGCTTCAACTGTGATTGAATCTTCCAACTTATGACTTTCAAGAACAGTTGCGCCCAAATCCTTTAATATACCGAGAAATCGTTCATCGCCTTCTTCAAGGCACATTCTGTGAATAAAAGCCGGTATTTGAGGCGATTTTGAATCGAATAAAGTGCATAAGTCTATTGCCTTCAAATCTGAATCTGGAGGAGGATGCGACCATTTCGGATCAGAAAATACAGTCTTCATGAAGTCCAGTTCTACACAACACTGTTTGTCATCCACTACCTTTTGCAAATCCTCAATCACTTTGCGAACATGAGATTTGATCTTTATGGACGTAGTCTGGTCATCATTTGTCTTTCTTTCATATGTCATTACTTTAGTATTGAAGCGAATGAGATGCCTGAAAGTGGCTCCATAATAATTCTGAAACGATATTTGAGCATCGTCTTCGGCAAAGGGAATGATCAATTTTGCGGGCGGTCTATTCTCTGCATCTGGAACAGTTGAGTTATCTATGTACAGCCTTGCCATTTCGTGAAACATCTCTGCCAAAATGCTGCCATCCGGAGGATCGTTGAACCATCCATTCTTCTGAAAGCAGAAAGTCACTTGTTAGATATGGAATGTCAGGAGGTCACTTGAATGTTAATGCAACAAAAAACACAGATAAACGTACAAAATCATCCAGTGTCAGCAGTTAGGACATAATTAATTGCAGAAGCCTTAATACATGAGGATGTCATGCATGAAAATTTTTCTGAAGCATTATAATGCATATCGGATTATGATTATCCAGCTAGTGTAAGGCTTGGCCGCCCCAGTAAACAGCATAGCCGCACCGCACCAGTGGAAAGCTTGCCGTGTTAGGGTGGAGCTTACCAGTACCAATTACAAGCTTACCCGCACTCATGAGAGGCCAATCCGTATAAGTGCAAGAAGCTAACAACAGAAGTTTACCCATATCAGTGAGTATCCCACCTGCATAGATCGCTCACAATCCGATCCGACGCTATCGGATTGTATCCTGATCATCATTTCTCGATACCGGATTGGTCTTCTAGCACTCACGTCATGCGTCACTCGCGCTCACGTCGTTTCAATTTAACCTGTAAATCCTAATGAGTCGATGTAAGATGACCTATTCCGCGTAGCCAATTTTTGCAAGTTTATGATTGTCCATAGCTCATTGAATTTTGTGACTATCATAATGTTTGAGCATTTTCATGATTTGCTTTACTTAGTTAGCAAAATGCCATGTTTGAGGAGGAATTCGTAGACAACCTTGTGTTTAAGAAATCCGTTGATGTTTTCAATAATTTGTCTGCAAGTAGCTGAATGCAAAAGAAAAACTGCTATTTTTCAGCTTTTTCTCTGACAAAACCATTGATGAATTTTGAATTGATCAATCAACCAGAATGTGATGCGTAGCTGTAGTCCAAAGTCATTTCACAGATAAGCAGGCCAACTTATTTTAATTAACGGATATTTTATACAATCCTACCTGGAGATAGTCTGCATTCGAGACTGTTTACGACAGTGCGCGTCCAGTCAGTGAGGTCAAGCATGGAGGTTTAAATTCATTAAATCAAAATTATCCATGAATAGCTGGTTCTTCTGGTGTTCATTTGATTTAAAGATATCTTTTTATGACATTAAATGTAAGACTAGTGATGGTTTGATTCACAAGCCTTACATTAAATGTCATAAAAAGATATGATATATATGCTGGTCAGACAAGTTATAGAAATTGGCCGACAAATAATAATCGATTCCTTGGATGATGCGTAGAAAATTTTGACGACTTTAGTCGTTTTTCTAGATCACAATTTGGTAAGAATTTTCGAAATGGTTTCAGCAACCAGCTCAGAAAGAGAAACAGATTTTTAACCATAATCGCAATAGAAGCAATTTTTTCGATTCACATGATGAAATTGAAGATATTGGTGTAAGTTATTTCCAGGTTGTGGGAACGAGTAGTAGCAACAAAAATTCTTTTTTAGATTTAAAGATATAAGAACTATAAATTTTTCTGATCACATTTTAACGAAGTCAGAAAAAAAACTCCTAAACAAAGGAGGAAAATTTGCCCCAATTCCAAAATCAAATTTTTTGGATCTAAATTACAATACGAGGGGTGATTGATAAGTTCGCGGCCTGACATAGAAAGCTTAAAGCCAGGCCATTATGCACATGTGGATTGATACAATGGAATGTGCTGACGGCGCATGACGAGTGATCAGTCGATCCGGTGAACTGTTGGTAAACCACAGCTACTTAACTTCAGTTACTAACTTATCAGTCAGTTAGTCAGATAAGTGTTGCGTAAGATGGATCACGTTTCAAATCGAGCTGTCATTCGTTATCTCGGCTTGAAAGGACTCACACCAAAGGAGATTCATGATGATATGGTTGGAACACTTGGTGAGAAAACTCCGTCCTACACCACAGTCAAGAAGCGGGCTTCAGAATTCAAGCAAGGAAGAGAGAGCTTGGAAGATGATCCCCGTTGTGGAAGACCAGTGACAGTGAGCACAGAAGATGTGATCGATCATGTTCAAAAGATTATTCTTGATGATCGCCGTACAACCGAGCGAAAGATTGCCTTCGAACTGAAGATTTCACAAGAGCGTGTCCATAACATCATCCATCATGAACTTGGCATGAACAAAGTTTCCGCTCGATGAGTGCCACGACTGCTCACACCAGAGAACAAACGAGCCCGCTTTCTCATCTCAAGGGACAACCTGGCGCTGTTCGTAAGAGATCCTGAAAATGTCATGGACCGGTTCAATACGATGGATGAGACTTGGGTTCACCACTATCAGCCAGAGTCGAAAGAACGATCGAAACAATGGAAGCACCCAGGATCACCAACTCCGCGGAAAGCCAAGGTCACCAGGTCCGCGGGAAAGGTCATGGCCTCCATTTTCGGATTTGAAGGGAGTTTTGTTGTTGGACTTCCTAGACTGGTCGGACAATTACTGGCGAGTACTACGCTCATTTGTTGCAGCAGTTACGAGTGCAGATCAAGATCAAGCGGAGAGGGAAGTTCACGAAAGGCGTGCTCTTCCATCAAGACAATGCGCCTGCTCACACCTCCGCTACCGCCATGTCTGCCATCCAAGGTTGTGGGTTTGACATCATTTCCCATCCACCCTATTCTCCTGATCTGGCACCATCGGACTTTCATCTCTTCCCAAAAATGAAATTGGAGCTCAGTGGTCAGCACTTCGCATCCAACAGTGACGTCCTGGAGGCCGTTGAGGAGTATCTGGACTCCAAAGACTCACACTTCTATGAGCAAGGGATCCGCGCATTGCAGCACCGTTGGGCTAAGTGCGTTGATTGTAGGGGCGATTATGTAGAAAATAAATATGTATCGTATGCGAAATGTGCTTTTTTCTATATCGGGCCGCGAAGTTATCAATCACCCCTCGTACTACATCGTCTAGCAGAAAATTGAGACTAATTGACTTTTTCAAAGATGAAGTAGAAAAAGATATTTCGTCAATAGCCCATAACCCATCTTCATTTCAACCTCCTAAAGGTCTTAATCAATTTTTACACAACAGCATCGATTTAATGATGAACAAAGTAAGCCTTCCAACGACAAGTGGAAAGAAAAATAACCTACCACATGATGAGCGAACTGCATTGAAGAATTTAAGGAATTATGAAAACTTATTGATTACAAACGCAGATAAAGGAGGTGCTTTTGTTCTACTAAATCATTCTGCATATAAAGATTGCATGTACAAAGAACATTTAAGTGACATTTCTACTTACGAAGAAACTATAGATTACAAGACGAATAGTACGATAAATGTTATCAAAAGATATTGCAAAATAATTAGTAATCAACTAACTCCGAAAGAAAAGGAATTTCTAACAAAATTTAATCCATCAATGCCGTACATGTATGGAGTTCCAAAAGTGCACAAACTATGTAATTTCTTGGCAGAACAAAGCGTAGATGAGTTTGGATACTTGCACGCTGACTTACCAGAGAATCTAAAATTTCGTCCAATAATTTCCAGCGTAAATGCTCCTACCTCTCGACTAAGTTACCTATTAGATGAACTCTTAAAACCATTGTTACCAAAATTGAAAAGTTATTGCAAAGATGCATATAATTTCATTTCAAAGTTACGGAGCACAATAGAAGATGCATCATTCATCAGTTTCGATATAGTGTCCTTGTATACAAACATAAACAATGACTTGGGAATGGAAGCCATAAAACATTGGCTATCACGAAGTGACATTCATGAACGTTTCAAAGCAGATTTCATTTTAGAGGGCTTGGAAATAATCCTGAAAAACAATTTCTTCGAGTTTGATGATAAAATATTTTTGCAGCAACACGGCACAGCGATGGGGACGAGAGTAGCTCCTACCTATGCTTCTTTAACAATCGGTTTTCTAGAAGAAAAAATGCATGCAAGTGTGAAAGAAACATTTAACCAATCAGACTATCAATTCTTCTCATTAAGTTGGCTATCTTGACGATTGTTTTGTGATCTGGAAAGACTCTTTTGGAAATTTGAATAATTTTCTTACATTTATTAATACCTTGAATGACAGTATAACGTTCACTATGGAAATCGATAGAGAGAATTAAAATTTTTTGGACGTACGTATCTTTAAAGAAGCCAATAAGATAGAAAGAGATATTCATTTTAAATCGACAGACAGTCACAAACAACTATCTCCCATTCCATTCGGGACACCCAAAACATGTGATGCGCAACATTCCCTACACACTGGCTAGCAGAATTAACTCAATTGTCTCTAAATCTGAAATTAAGGATCTCCGATGGTTACAAATGAAAACACGTTTGACAGAGCTTGGTTATCCAGAGCAATTAATACAAGATGCCATAAATAAGTGCAATACGATTCGCACGAAACAACCAAATCAGGATAAATCAGTGATCAATTTTGTTCAAACATTTAATCCCAACAACCCAGAAATATATAACAGCGTAATTAAGCCTGTTTTCTCAGGGTTGCAGTTAACCGACCCACTTGATAAATGTGTAGTCCGAAAATCTTATCGTCAACCTCCATCACTACTCCGAATATTGCGAAAGCAGAAAGATGAATGTGTTGATGGAGTTACAAAATGTGGAAATAAAAAATGTAAGTGCTGTGATTCTATAATAGTAGGGAAAGAATTCAAATATAAACATGGTGAACAGACGAAATTATTTCATATAAAAACAAGCATGACTTTTGATTCCAAAGATCTAATTTATGTGCTAAAATGCCGCGGATGCGAAGCCTTCTATGTGGGACAAATGGGCGATTCTCTTCGATCGAGAGTGCGAGTCCATCGCCAGCAAATAAATGATTCCTCCTATCGTTCGCTACATGTAAGTAAACATATCTATGAATGTGTTAGCAATTATCCCTCTTTCTATGTTATGCCTATACTTAAACTCCCATCAAACTGCGACCGACTTTATAGAGAAACAAAAGAAGAGCTATGTATAAAGATGATGAGTCCTTCTCTAAATAAGCATCCATAGACCAAATGCAATGATAGCAATCTATGACCACCGCCACTACTAAATTTTCCTTGTTTTGAATCTATGACACACACATATATATATATATATATATATATATATATATATATATATATATATATATATATATATATATATATATATATATATATATATATATACATAATAGTGCTCCTGCCGAAGCGGGTCATGCACATGATCAGGATCCTATCCGATTAAAAAAGTCATGAATATGAGCATGTCTGATAAATGCTATTGGATCAAAAGCCGAATGATCCGTTGATCCGCGAGAAGCCTAACACAATATCATCTTTTTATCAAATTAAAATTGCCGGGCATACAATACAATAGTCTACGTCATCAACCTATCCATGCGCGTGAGTAGCGCACTGCGCTCTTGAGCAGCCTATCCACATCCGTCCGTACCAATGAGAGGCTTACCCTACCAGCCACATGCAGCCCACCGCACCCATGAGTAGCCTACTCGTAACCGGCCGCATCGAAGAGAAACCTACCCGTATCCGTGAGCGAACAGTGCCTGAAATTTCCTCCAACTCCTCATCTTGTCAGATACGATCAAAGAAAGACATGTTAATACAGAGAGACACAGATTGCAGTTTTTAAAGGAAGAGAAAATTTCTATGTTTCCTCTAATTAAGCAAAAAGGACTAGGCCCAAAATCATAATTTTTGACTTGTGAATAATTTTTCACCTAGTGACATTTAGCCACATTCTTGCATTATTGCCGATCAGAAGCATTATAATAACACATGTACATCATAAGAAATGACTTGAAGATATTCCATGTGAAAGATTATGGCTCTGGACTTAGTATTTTTAACTTAATTGGGGGAAACATAGAAAATTTCGTTTTTACCAAAAACTTCAATCTGCGTCCCTTTGGATTAACATGTACTTTTGTGCATAGAAGTGGATAACGTAGTGCACTAGAATGGAAGTTTACCATGGAGTTACCATTTAGTTACCATGGAAAAATCTATGGTTTGTAGATCTGCTTCGATCTAAAACATCGTATCATAGTCAAACTATTTGCCAACTTGGCTGTGGAAGTTGTTGACAGCAAATTGCAGGATTTTCATGAAGAAAACTTTAAGTGAGATGGCAGCATTGCTTTATGTGAATTAGCCCACTATTACATGGATTAATATACTGTTTCTATTTGTAGCAGTCATTGATAACTATTCTCTAATTTTTCAATACTGGAATGCGAATCAAAAATCGGTTCAGAGTCATAATCGAAAGTGGTCGGTGTACTGGTTGTAAGAATATCTGAAGAATTCAAAGATAAAAATTCTAATTATTGGATAATTTCTCCTTCTAGCGGTTATAAAACCTAGCGCTTTCTGGATTAAACACATGGAAAGCTTCTTTAATTTAGCTACAATCAGTTCTCAAATAAACAAAATGTCGCTGGATCCTTTCAATTAATCACTAAATGACTTGTGTGATAAAGTGTGATGATATTTTGGAAACTCATATTGGAAAGCATGCAAAGGTTTTGAAAATTGTTCAAATATATTGAACAGGGGAGCCCTTTTCAGTACAGTGAATACTCTGAGATTTCTTGGCCTCTGATTTCAAGCTGAAGCAATGCATGCTCTGTAAATCGACATTACAAGTTGCGTATGTGTCTGATTATACTCTTGATTGATTATAGGAGCGATAGTTCAAAATGATGAACGTGCAGAACGTTTTACAGGATTTCCTTCTTTGTCATCCTGTCGGTGCACTATTTTGTAAATTCACTATTGCTTTTGTGTACATGATCTTTGGACTAGGGGCGACCATCCAGATCACAAATTGACTTGATAATTAAAAATGCCAACCCGAAAACAAGAAAGTCAGCTCGCAAAATTTGCTTTTTCCCCGAACTAAGTTCCCCCGGAGTGTGCCATAATTTTCATGCAATTTCCATTCTAGGACATTCTATGGTATTATTAATTTCTATGTTTTTGTGTGATCGTGTCTGACAAGAAGAGAAACCAGGTAGAACTCAGCAGACTTGCAGATTCGTAGTAGACATGTGGTGTACATCAGGGTTGGAACCGGCTGGTCGGTGGCCGGCTCATCAAAATTCAGTCGGTCGGGGATGGGACGGTGGCTGGCGTCTCTGTACCGGTTGACTTTGATCGTCAGACATTGTTTGGTCAACTTATGACATTAGACAGCTCCACATAGCGTACATGAAATGCATGAATGGTAGGCCCACCGGTACTCCTGATAAGCGACAGTTACCTAGTACAATACAATATTAAACGATGTAATTATTCGCACTTTGATAGCATGTTCTGCACGATGAGCAGCAATACACGCAATGACTTATTTAATAATAATAATAATAAATAATAAAGTGTGTATTTGATTGAATGAAAATCGAATCATTTCACAAAGTTTTTGCAGAGATATAAGATTTGAATTTTTTGTATGCAAGGAATACACGGTTTTAATTTCGAAATTTACTCTTCAGTTCTAATTATTGTAGGCCTACCTTATAATTTATGATGTGAATGTTGACTACATTTTCAAAGTCAATCAAACACAAGCAAATTTGAAACAGATGATCAAAATAATGATTCAAAACGGCCAGTGATATAATAATAGCACTGATACAATAATAATATGTGCGTTTACCTATATCCTGCCTCCACAAGAAAGCTTTAAGCGGTCAACAAATTCTAAGTTCCAATATACCGGTAATAAAAGATTTTCTAATGATAAAAGTTCTGAGATGAACCATTTGATCATTGACTGAGTGCTAATGTTGCGAAATGTTTTGTCTGCGACATGCAAACTTGATTTAAAGTGATTCAGTGGTTCGGGTAGTAGGCCATCGGTTGCATTGAAATAAGTTCAACGTATTACATAAACTATCCTATGTAGTGAAATTATTCAAGATCTAGACAGGCTACAATACAAGCTAGAAAACATGATTCTGGAAACTACATCATTGATAAAGTACGCTCTGAACTACATGTACATGCATAAGTTGCCAGCAATCATTTTTTAACCGTTTAAAGAACACTTCGCAATATCAATGTCAGAATACATGCGTGTAAACTATGTTATATTTACATGCTGTTAATGTTGTGATGATTGACTGAGCAATTTATTTTAGACTGAATGTCGTCGAAGGTCGACATGGGTATAATTGAAATAACCGGCCGGTCGGCTGGTCTACAAAATTTGAGGTCAGCGGCCGACGGCCGGTTCCAACTCTGGTGTACATCATTCTATGAAAGTCCCATTTTCGGCCTAGTTCCCTGCAAAGACTCGCCCAGGCTGCCGGATTATGAACTTCACAGAATCACTTATTTTCTTATTTATTCACTTATCCAAATGATCTAATAATTGATAAAAAGTCCGGGCGAAATCCGGACAATCCGTGTATCCGGATAAAATCTGGACGTCTCGCAACACTGCGTATACCATGTGGTCGCCATTTTTCTCATTGTTCTATGTAACATGTGAAATTACTCTAAGTCCATGTCTTTGACATGACTCTTTTCGTGTTCAAGTTGCTTGACTGTTTATCATGTTCGTGTCGCATCGTGTCTACTAACTGTTCATTTGTGCTAGTGATGAGATGCGTTAATGTGGCGCTATCATAACAAGCTAGCTGCACATCTCAAGCATCACTTTAATTCGATTATGATTTACTTCTCGACTTTCCGTGCATTAAATTAGTGATGGTTATCGCACTCTACGATTCATCAAGACCGAAAGTCGAGACGAAGCCTATAGTGCGATAACTACCGTATTGCTTGACAGCGCAGCGGAGACAAGTTGCACGGCATCAGCACTCTGTCATACTTTGACACTCCAATCAGCCATTTAGAAAATTAAATACATAGGACGGTCAATCTATTCATCTTGTCAACACTGTCATTCAATCTGAAACAGAGCTACCGACAGAACGCTAGGTTAGCGTCCTCATAGCGTAAACCATAAATAATAATTATTCGATTTCTATGGCTTAAGATAGCAATGTATTGGCTTACAAATCGCTCCATGATAGAGTTCTTGAAGTGAAAACTACCTTAGCATAACCATAGCGTTGGTTATCAGAATATTTGGCAAGTGGTCTAGAATAACTCTGTACTTAAGCATTGTAAATATCAATTGTTCTATTTCTATGTCCTGAAATGTGCGTCTGCATACAGCCACAGTGCGATAAGAAATTTCAACACCCATGTAGCGATAAATTCTTACATAATACATCCTTGTGCAAATTAATTGAAACAAAGTCTTAATTTAATAAAAACACGTTTTTCCGATCATTGAATTGCTATATTTAAGAACAAATCATACCTAATACTTAGTATGCCCCCCCTGTTCTTTAAGACCATGGAAACACGCTCTGGCATGGAGTCTACAAGTTTTTCACAATCAGATACAATTTTTGAATCGTTGTACCAAACCTGAATAACAGCTTGATGAAGCTTACTTTTTGTTGAGCAGTCCATCTTTCGAAGGCGACTTTTGCAAATTGACCAGAGGTTTTCTATCGGATTTAGATCCGGCGAATTTCCTGGCCAGTCGAGCACTGTAACCTGGTTTTGCTGAAGAAATCCTTTAACTTTGGCGGACGTGTGACACGGAGCCATGTCATGCTGGAAAATTCCAGTTCCACTCCGAAATCTCCGCGACAGCTCAGGTATTGCCAGCCGTCTTAAAACATCGACATATTGACTTGAAGCATCATGCCTTCAACTGGATGCAGAACCCCAACACCGAAGTAGCTGAAGCAACCCCAAAACATTGTTTTCTGTGGATGCTTAACCGTTTGATTGATATGGGAATCTCGTATCACCTCACCATCTGATCTCCGAACATGTTGACTGCGCTGCCCTTGGACAAACATATGGCTTTCATCACTAAAGAGAACGTTCCTCCAATTCTCTTTTGTCCAATGTCGATACTTTCTGGCCCAGTTAAGACGTTTCTGCTTCATTCTTCTTGTCAGAAGCTGCTTTCGGACAGGACGACGCGCTTTTCGACCAGCCGTTAACAACCGTCGCCTTACAGTAGAGGAGCTGATTTTAATTCCTTTGCTCTGTAAGTCTCTGTTGAGGTCATCACTCGACTTCCGTGGATCCTTTACACTTTCACGCAATAGATAAGCATCATCTCTGGACGTAGTTTTCCGTTTACGGCCACAGCGACCCGCCCGTTTTGGTGAGATTGAACCAGTCTTGCAATGAAGACGGATGATGCGACTGACAGAAGAAAGACTCACGCCAACAACTGAAGCAATCTGTCGGTACGTTTTTGATGTGTGCTCTTTTAAAGTAATGATCTTAATACGTTTCGCTGGTGAAACATCCATAACGTCGACAGAAAATGGTTCAGAAAAGATTTCGGTTTGTAAAGAATCAACGTAAGAGAAACCTCTCTACACAACCAAATATAGTCAATATGACAATTTCAATGAAAATTTGAATTTAAATTCAAATGGTGTAAGCACTTACAATGTGATGAAGGATTGAATGATTACTTGAAAATGAAAGATATCTACACTATTCAATCTCATGAAAGTGGAGTATTGATACTTATTCGAATAAGTCGAGATGTATGAAAGAAGAAAGATATGGATATAGCTTAATGTAGTGTTGTTTCAATTAATTTGCGCAAGGATGTATTTATTGCAC
The DNA here is from genome assembly GCA_907163375.1 of Prostheceraeus crozeri. Lineage (NCBI taxonomy): Eukaryota > Metazoa > Platyhelminthes > Polycladida > Euryleptidae > Prostheceraeus > Prostheceraeus crozeri. The sequence continues at coordinate 73,843 of CAJQUW010014996.1, forward strand.
GATGAGGGTCATTTATCGTCCGTCGAGCAATAATGGATAATAATTGATAACAAATAGATGATGCAAGTGATATTCGATAGATCAAGCTCATGCAGTGGGCAAATTTTGAGCAAGCCTAATTATTGCAATTGATATTAAACGCACGGGTCCTACAATATTCACTATGATGAATCATATTCAGCAATGATCAAGTGTAGACGGCTAATATTAAAGCTCTTTGTACCTTCTGATTTTGAAAGCTACTGTTAGATCGATTGCTGTAGCCAGATCGCTCTCCTTGCATATCTCCACCAAATCGACTGCTGTAGCCCGATCGTTCCCTATGAAAATTGCTGCTAAGTGGACTTCGATAAGCACCGCGATCTGATGGACGCCATTGATTGAAGTTTGATTGGTTCGGAGAATGATGATCACGAGAGCCAAAATCACGTTGAGGCTCTCTTGATTGGCCTTGACCTCGCCAATCGCAGTCATCGGATCTTCCGCGGCGATTCTAGAAAAGGTGAGTAGTAATTGTAGTGCAATAAATACATCCTACATTTCATGAATAGCGGCACAGTTTTTGTTTAATTGTGACTGCTAATTTCCTGAGAAAAATTGGACGAGTGGAAAATACTGGAATATAACAGTAAGAAAAACGGGCATTGAACACCATGAACTGAACGCTACGGGATTCCTCGCTCTATATGCATTCTCAAAATATGTCGATTTCAAATGCATATTATATGCAAATCAAATGCAAATATAATCTGCGCATTATGTGGGTTCTATGCGAAGTCAAGTATGACCAAATTTTCGATTTTGTGATGGAGTGATTCTTCTGGACTGGTGAAGAATGGTTGAAATAGTTTAGGTGAGGAATATTTTTTACAGACTATTAGTCGACACTTTTGTACCAGCCGGCTGATTAATATCATCTTTCAAACTCAAGGGATTCGTGGAACATTCCATCTATATAAATCAACGACTTCAACGAGAAAATAATCTCACGCGAGCCAAAAGTTGACGAATATTTTGTCATATGTTTCTTTTCATGTGGTGATCGAAATGTAATGCGTTGACTAGATATTTTCCTGATGGGATTTGGTCTATGCTCGCGATGAAATGTTCCCCTTACTCTGAAGCATCAAACACTAAGTCAATCGGGTGACTGGTTCAAAGGCTGTAGGAGTTAAGTGCGAAAGGCCTACATATGAATGTGATTCCAAAAATGATTGTTAACTTTTGGGTCACTTTAAAAAAGCCTATGCACAGTCAAAAAATCCGATGGCTTGCTGATGCATTTGGCTATAGAAAAACCGTTTTCAGTTTTGCTTCCCAACGTCAGACCTACTTTTGGGAGGAGTTCTTATTGTAGGAGATGTATTGGTGATGTTTAATAAACCACGTGAGCAGGCATAAGAGTGCTCCACAAAAGACAGTTTGAACAGTCCGTCTTATTGCCATGTTATCAAGATTGAATCTCACGAGGTTGCTAATAGGCCATTGGCAATACCGCTTTAAATCACAGAACTTGGACACTAGACCCCGACTCGGTCAAGCGGATCGATCGAGCCCGAAGCCTATCTGAGTAGCGGGTGGCACAAACTATAGCTGATTCGACTAACTCTTGCTTAGCAACCGACGTTTTCAACTACTTTCCGTTCGAATCCAACATCTCAAGCATTTTACAATGTTACATAGCAACGAACGAGAAGAGGCCAAAAGAAACAATTGAAGAAGCTTTAGGTCAGTCGAAGAGGACTGATTCGAATTTTTCTCGAATCACACTTTCGAATCGAATCTCGAAGTATCGCAGGTACCTATTCCGGAGTGTTTCTTTGAGTTCTCTACCTGTACGCTGCGTACGCATACTACATCATTTATAAGATTGGTGACCGACATCCTATCAACTACGTAGCCTAGCTTCACGTAAGTGCCACAAAGAGATCAGTTTCATTATTATTTGAATCACTTATGACTAACGTATTTTGTACAACTACAAAAAAGGATATGCAATAAATCAGACAAGGAAGTTAAAGCGTTTGTGTTTTCTGAGTCAATCGCTGCTGAAAGAAGAGTTTCTTTCAGTTGTCAGATATCTTAGCGGTCTCAAGTTAAGGCCGCGTGCAAACTTTGTGCAAGATCCGAGAAGGCATTGGACCATTCCTCAAAATTCCTCTACTCGATCATATGAAAGTATTCCTAGGCATCATGGAAATAAAACTTTGTACTCTTGCCCATCCTGAATTGAGCTCAAGCGAGCAGGCAATCAAATACTTTCACTGCTATTTCGCAAAAAAATGCGCCTTACAACTAAAAGAAGACTAAGTAGTAGGTTTGCTGCGTTGTCTATTAGCTCAGACCAGATACATGTCTATTCATGTTGTGTCAAGCTCGGTGAAATACTATTTTTATTACTCTTCCTGTCAATGCACGGCCATCGGTGGAGCTCTATTACAATTGGGCCATGGCACTCTTTATTTTGCCATTTTTTGTTTTGTAGAAGCATGCGCTTGTCATACAAATTTCAAAAACCAACTAAATTTTGATAGTTTTTTAGCCCTTAAGTAAAATATAAAAAAATAGCCTACGTAGTCCATACGAAATTGGCTACCTATCTTATATGTGATAAAATATGCCTACAGGCATCCAACACTTAGCGACATAACAAAACTAGCCGATTATAAGTAACTTTGAACTTAGAGAAAATAGTGCCTAAGTCCTCATCATGAAATTCAATTGAATATTATTTCGCAATCATGAATACCATTCAAGAGTAGTGCCTATGGCTACTAACCGCGAGGAAGTTATCTTGCTAAAATGTCAATTTTCCCTGAAATTTAGACGAAAATTTCAAAGAACTACTTGACCAATATGTCTAAAAGTTTGATAAACAATATGGATCTCGAAAAATACCAGTTGTTGATAAAAAGTAGTATTATAGACCACGAGCTTTCGACGGCTTACAGCTCGTGTTGTTCATGTGAAATGAAACGGTAATGCGATGCATGGTTCAAGAATGGTCACAAATCACTTGCAATGCAAATTCAAAAAGAATGGATAATGATAGAGAATCAATCACTTTGAAACTTGACTTCTTCGAATTTCGATTATTGAATTCAATCTCGAAATCTCAATCATTTCTTACATTAACAGTGGCATGAATGTTCAAAAACTTGTATTATGAGTTCAGACGAAAGAATATCGCTAATACGTTTCTTACATGTACATGTTGCTGACTGATACTTATAGTAAGGTCTACTCATGGCAACGTCACAATTGTCTCCGTATTACTATCGAGTAACATCAAATGTGAATGAAAAAAATAACCTTCAATCAATGAGTAGGTACATTAGGTAGAGTGGTAACTCCGCATTTATTAAATCCCCAATGTGCATACACTTTCGATTTTATTAAATGAACTCAAGGGGGATGCAGGTGGTATTGTCACTAAATGTGAGATATGGAAATTTTTGCAGTTTTGCAGAAATTACAACGAAATTGAGTGATTATGATTGCAATGCAGGAGGAATAATGGTATTTTACAGATTCTCAGTGTCATGACAGCCTTGGAGATTTAATGTTTGCCAAGTTAGCAATTCGATGGATTCCTACTACTTTCATGCTCAACCTCAAGAGTGTTTTCTTAACCGCGATCATCACAGGCAACCTTGGCAGAGCAAAATCACATAATCAAATTTAAAGACAATGATTTCATTTAACTTTGAAAGATGTGAATGGCTCCACATCACTATTCAGATTCTAGAAATGAAACATGAATTTAGTGAATCATAAAATCATGCCAATGAAAATTGAATTAAAAACTTAAAATCTTAGCCAAGAAAGCACGAATAGTATCGCGACTTTTTCATGAAGAAATTCATTACAATACAATTCATGAAATTCCCTTGATAATCAGCTTGACTTCCGCTTAGTTACGATGTTTATTATCAAATATTCATGCCTTTTGATATCCAACTTGTTTCATTCTACTTATATAGGAGAGTCATCTCGGTAGTATATAAATTGGCAAATTTTGACTTTTTTCAAAAGTGCTCAAATAATTTTTTGGACTACGGGAACGTTGTCTCCGCAAAAAACTGAATCTCTTCATATAAAAATTTTCACTGTATGCACATACTTTTTTGAGTTGACACTCTACCTATATATCCCTACTCTATGCCTTCAATTAAAGTCAACTACTCCCTAACAGGTGTCCCGTTATATTCAGACTAGGGTACTTATGGGTTATCTCTACCCCCCAGGTTTTCAAATTCGTCGAAAATATGCAGAAATGAATCAATCGTCTCCAAACTTCAGGTGCGGTATATAGACGTACTTAAGTATATTTTCTACACACACAAAAATTATGCAAATCGGACAAGTAGACCTTACTTTTGCATTAGAGATTATAACGTGAAGTGTAGCGATGTCAACAGCTGATATAACTTGGTCTGTTCGACGAATTATTGCTACTCGTGTGTGCATTGTTCTCTCTCCCTCTTCTTCTCATCCACTGCAATTTCCCATGATAACTACCCTGCCGGCTGCCACACCTTTTTAAGTTAAAAATGTTAGTGTAAGGGATGTGGCCTGGTCATCATTAGAGCTGGAACGATCAGCTAATATTCAAAAATGCTGATTATGATTGTGATTGATTGAAATGTTGAAGAATGTGATTATGATTAGGGCGGCCATAGGCATGATTATGATTAGTTAAGGTGTTCAAAATTGCGACTATGATTAATGTAGTCAGACCCTTTATCTTGAACGCTGGATGGGTTGAATATGATGTTTATTACAACTTTCAGACACTTTGTTGAGTCAATGTTAATTTAGTGCGGTTAAGTAACAATCTGAATCGTGATAAAAATGCTTTATACTGTGCAGTAATAGTAGTTTTTATTTACACGTTAACTCATCTCCTTGTTCAATTAATAAGCTTACTGAATTAGTATTGCTGCTATTATTCGATTTTATCAGCGACATCATAGCGTGCAAATTGACGAAAATATTGAATCCAGTGATCAACTGAGTATGTTTTGACTATCTAAGGTACACGTAAAGAGAAAACATCAGAGGGAAGATATTCCATGACGAGGCCTGAACGCATGTTCATGACCATGCATCAACAACTGGCACTCTCGACGACATTGTGTACTTTCCGTACTAACGCATACGTAAGTACTATATAGTCAAGATGTCATTCTGCCATTGGCGGCCAAGTTCTGATCTTAGCTGATGTTCGGACGACTTAAATTAAATCTAATCAAATTTGTTGATTAATTAACGTGATTATGATTGAGATTAATGATTGAATTAAATTTCAATGACGTGATTATGATTGTGATCATGATTAGCCTCAAAATGTTAATTCATTAAGACTTTGATTGATTAAATGATTGATTAATCCAGCTCTAGTCATCATCACTTCACAAGTTGTCGGGAAATGATTTTGTTGACCTCAAGTGCTTTCTGCTCAGACGATGAGGTCAGTATCAGATTAAGCTGCAGATATCGCCCTGCACTTCAAGTTATCACCCCTAATTCAAAAGGTACTTGTTCGATTTGTACAAATTTTGGTATGTGGGTAGAAAACATCCTTCACTCACATGTACTTTAAGTTTTGTGACAAATGATTTATTTTTAGACAAATTTCAAAAACGTGAGGGGAGAGATAACCCATAAGTGCCCAGACTAGAATGAGCGGCATGATGCCTTCAGTCAGGAATAGAGATTCCAAGAATCCCGGAAAATCTCAATCCCGGGATTGAGTAGAATCGCAAATACCCCATTGCAAAGCATAGATAGGCATACATGTATATATGCTGATAGCATGTGATGCGGGTAGGGATTGCAATCCCGGGATTGCTTGGGATTGTGCAAATTCTGAAATCCCAAGATTATTTTATCAATTCAGTAGTTATTTTGGTAGTATTTCATAGATGTTTTAGTGCTTCGGTAAGGGAAACCGAATCGATTTTCGAATAATTTTCAATATCCTTCTTTGAATTATATGTTAAAAATTGAAGCCTACATATTACAGTTGTGTCAGCATACTTGTATGTGTGATTATATGCTTACGCCCTTTATGTTTTCTTATCATATGTATAGGCTACAGATTCCACAATCTCGGAAAATCTACGTCACGGTATTCCGGATTGAGTAGAATAGTAAATAGGCCTATTCTATGACAAAGCACATGTATTTGTTTTTTTTGCATGTTAGTGTTGAGAGTTGTCGTTGTGTTTTGAAATTGTTTTTTGTTGGTTTTTTCGTATTTCTTACTCGGTTGCGTGTTTTGGTTGTGTTGGGTGTCGATTATTGATGGTTTGGTTTGTGATTGTCATTTTTTAGGGTAATTGTATGCCAATAATATGGGATGCCGGGATTTGGGAATAGCCGAGAGAGGGAGTTGCCAAAGTAGGTTTGCTTGCAATGTACCACATCCACATTTGACAAGTCAACTTAAATTTTATTCCGCTCTATGCACAAATTGATAACGGCAACGTTGAGAGTAACAAGGAACAGTTGCGAATTCCTGATTTTTGAAATTTTAATCTGCGATTTCTTGAAACTCGGGATTGGCAGAGTGAAGACCCGTGATTAAAGCCTGCCCATAAAATCCCAACTTTTCTTGATCCCGGGATTCAGGACTACAAGCTCTGACACGGGATCGAGATTCACAAAATATGAGCAAACCAGATGTAGTTAGAAGTAAAATGCAAGATAATCAAGATCACAACTATTTCCTCTATGCATTCCACTGGCCCATTGAGACTCCAAAATCCCTGGATAGGGATTGTACGACTGAAGAATGTTTTACATGGTTTTTTACCGTAAACTAAGCTAATGCTGTGAATGGAGCTATGCTCAAAGGAGAGTAATTCCTCCTGAACAGATTAATCCCGATGTTGAGTTAACCAGAGGCTAATATGTAAACAAAAACTGTTGGCTAATGAGAAATTTGCCTCCTAAAGATATCAATCCCGAGGATTAGCTCTATTCCTAATCCCGGTATACTTCAAATTGGTCATGCTTTCAAAAAAGCCTCATCAATGGATTATTGAAAACGTGGCGTTGACGATTATATTGAAGGGGAAATCCGCCAGAAAGGTGCATTTTCGAGAATTTTCGTTCCACCGTCTTCTAGACTGAATATTCAACTCGTATTCCTGCAACTTTTGCATTCTATACTGAGATAGTATATCGTAGTATACTGGGCAATTATCTAGATCTTCATCTCGTGCTATCTTCTATTGAATATACCCGTTAAAAATAGGAAAAAACACATTTTTTAGCTTTCAACAGCTCATATGCCTTTAATCATGCTACGAATTGTCCAGTATAATACGGATTTTTGACGAAGCGAGCGCCCGAGTTTGATCATTAGGACACTAAACTTTATTTTGATGACGTTCTTTTGTGCCTGAAAGTCATGTAATTGACTAAACCGATGTTTTTGATGTTTCCAAAAATTTCTGATGTCATCAACCGACGCGTTTTTGTCATCAGACATAGACCGACGCAATTTTTTCGGACATCAAAAACATGTATTCATGTTCTAAATATGTCATAAGCATCGCCCAAGGTCACAGATCATTGAGTAAAAATCCTAGGATTCTGAGATTAAGTGATACAAATCCATAGAATAAAGGGAAGCAAAAGTATCAATTATATCCACCACAAATGTCATCAGACCGACGCGTCTTTGTCAATGTGTTGTTTGGTAGTATAGGAGGAATATTTGCAAACCTTATCATTTGCATGATTCCTGCATGATTTTGAAGTTCAGTGACTGAAGTAGAACCTATAAGTATATGATAAAACAATTTTTAGAGCAAAATACAGCACAATATGTCATCAGACCGACGTTGTCGGTCTGATGACACTAATCGTCGGTCTGATGAAGAGCCTAATTCTATCATGTGAGGATTTCAGGTAGTTTTATCTTCGCCAATTTGTCTTACTTTATACGGAATACAACTATACTATAAATTTCTCAATCCTGGGATTAGACCCCAATCCCGGGATTGGAATCTTTTGTCTAGAAGCCCTTTCTGACGAATTTCAGTGACAATATTTTGGGCCAAGTGGAATTGACTCAAAGGAATGAAGCCGAACAGAGCCCTGGGCAAACTGTTTCAAGTTGAGTCAAGCCGAGTCGAGTTGCAGTCGGCTTTGTTTAGGTACATGTCCATAGAGCCAATTTAGGAATATTAGGATGTGTGAAATGGATTTTAGGCTACGTGTATTCTAATTTGTGTAAGGAAATTTGTCTCAACTTACTTTCTGAGATTGAGCTGCACCTGGATTGTAAGACGCCATTTTGATAACAGACTGTCTGACTCACGGGAGGACTTTATCGACCTCCAGCTGAAAGTGTTACGAGAACAACACACTATCTCACTCTGTCACCTTTCATGAAATCGCAAATGTTTTATATGGGGGGGGGGGGGGGGGGGGGGGGGGGGGGGGGGTGGGGGGGGGGGGGGGGGGGTTGGGGGGGGTGGGGTGGGTTGGGGGGGCGGGGTGGGGCGCGTCCCCTATCCCCCCCCCATCACGAGCTCACCCTCCACGCCGGGGGGGGGGGGGGAATTGATCGGGCTGGGTTTTCCAGGAATTCTATATTTAGCATGCTTTATGCGACAGACATCGTAACCTGGCGACTATTGTATCGTCAACATATACGATAACATGACGATGTCTATAAATAATTATGGACTTCCCCTGTGTCAGCTGTTCAGAGCTGTTGTATGGAGCTGAATGAATAATACAGAGATAAATCTTCTAATCAGTTGAAATTGTGTGGAGACAAGTATGTAAAAAAAATGACTATAGACGTTATGAATAAGAATGTGATCACGTGACCTCCCCTTCACAGCAGAGAACAGTGAAATTAATAAATAGAAGATTCTCTGACAAAACCTCTATTCCAAAAAAAACGTTATTCAATTTCAATTTCGGCTATTTTAAAGCATACTAACTACTTGTCATCCAAGCTTCTCTTATGAACAACTGCTTTAACTTAAAATGAATTCGTTGTCGAATATCTTTCGGTGAGTGAGGTAAATCACTAGTTCTATTCTTTTATTTAGAAAATTTTAGTCCGAGATAACTGTCCGAAACATTTACCCATACTTGTGCTAGATATAAGATTACAGATCATTGCCAAGGGACAACGGCAGGATTGTCAGACAGCGTTTGGACAAACATTTCGAGATTTTGTCAATCATATTTCCGAAATCATTTTCGAATCGGCTGCAAGCAATCGGGATGACAATTGAGTGTTGGATTAAGCAGATTTAATATGCGAACGCTAGCAACAGTCAAAATTGCAAGTAGACCTTTTTTAGATTTGTCAGTCGCTGAGAAAATGCAATTGATTATATAAACACATTGATGTGATTGTAGATGCAGCGGTTGGTGTAAATGCAACGTATTTGATATTTAAAAGTAGAATTATAAACCAGAGTTTCGACCTTTATGAACCAGAGTTCAGGATTCTTTATCGAGGTCCGATCGAGGTCAGGTTTCTTTTTCATCTTCATTCGAAAGTATTTTGAATACTTTGATCTTGTTGGAATACAGCACATCATTGACCATGCTAATAGGCCTAAAGAGGTAATTATTGCGGTGTGTGCCTATGTTCCAATATACATGTAATATCCAACGAATAGTAAAGATAACATAGTGGTACTCCAGCCGTAGGTGACTCTAACTGTTCAGACAGGTCGGAACGCTTCTGCTCCTGAATGTAAAGGCTTCTCAATGGTTTAAGGCACAAAAATGACTGAGGCTATCTCTCATTATAGTACGCTGTATAAAGAAATTGCCAATCAATAGTATAAAGAAAAATTCCAATCAAAAGTTATGTCACGATGATCGTAGGATACTGATATTATGCATGAAATTTACCAGAGGACGAAGCATGTGCATAAAAATCTCCCTGATTCTAAAAGTAAATGATATCTTTGACTTAGACACAAATCGTCCGTCGAATCTCTGCCAGTGAAACTTTGCATGTGAATTCACATGGTCACAGGACCCAAATAAATGTTTCCATGTTTTTCAAGTCATCTACGCACCTGGATGTATCGAATCGATGTTTTGCATCAACACCTATATACGATGGGTGGATCCAAATGTCGGATCAATGGAAACGTAAAAAACACAATGATCTCATTCTTTGTCATGGACTTGCTTTACGATTCGTTTAAGCAATTACATTATAGCCTACAGCTGCAATACTTAATTAAAGGTGATAAATGAATCCCTGAAGCATCTGGGCAATTTCACGTAAGCATCAACCTCGGTGAAAAAATATTTTTTGTTGAATACAAACAATTTGACGCTTGATTTATCTGAAGAATACTTGAAATCATCAAGAATCAATAACCATATTACTTATTCTACGACTTATAAAAAATTTCAGTCAATTTTCGGCAGACATCTGAAAATGTTTCGAAATTGTGATAATTTAACTGTTTTTTAATCGAACGCAGTGCGAGGATGGTTCGTGGCCATTCGCATGCACGAAGTATTTTTCAAGACAGATTGACCTGGGCTACTTGACTGTGGACTCGCTCACTGGGATATCTACGTGCTTCAGTGAAAAAAATTGATTGAAAGTTGAGCCTCTAAAACGAGCGTCCGTTGCGCCTTAAATACGTTTTATTTATCTACAGCCTAAACAAAGAGTGATAGAAAACTCATATCTCAGATTATAAGCTAGATATCCATTTATAAGGTCATCATAATTAATTAGCGAATGAAGTACTTCCTTAGTCACTATTTCAGATCAAAAATGCGAGCGTCCGTTACGCGACGGGTGCCCATTTTCGAAAGTGTTCACTGCCCTTTCTTTTTGGGTATGATCTGTCCCCACATTGTACATCTGATAAAAGCTTGGTGCTTTGTGTCACACAGAGCAGTCAGTCAAGTTGTAGACAACCTGAGAACAAATATTTTTCTCACAGATGACGAAGGAGAATGGCGACTTGCTGTCGGCAGGGTCGAGTCACGACCGTAGTCAGCAGCTGACTACGGCAAGCTGCTTGCCGCGTCTGATGCCCTGTACATGTAGATATCTATGACAGACAATAAAATTGTTCATCTAAGGCTTAGTCGCAAGGCAGCAGGGAGGCGAATGATTTCTCACAGCTAGCCATGACACCTAAATTCCTATTGACTTTACGTTAACCTTAACAGAATCAAGTTGAGAGCATCATTAAACTGCTTGACTGCGTCGATGGATGGTCATAAGAGCAAAGCAGCGATCCGCCAAAGGCGATACCGAGATTCTAAACGCGCCAACGAGCAACATCGACGTAAAGAAAGAGAGAGAAAAGCGAATTGCAAGGGAGAAGATCAAATCGAATGGAGGTGAAGCATTGAGACAACACAGGATGAAGGAGAAAGAGCGCCACAAGAAATACAGATTATTGAAGAAGATAAAGAAGTCTGAGATTATCGCAACGACAGATCAGCCTGAAGAACCTTACAACACACCACATGCCCCTGGTAAGGCAGTGAAGAGAGCTCAGGACGCTTTGCCAAAGTCTCCAAGGAAGAAGCGACGTGTTTTGGCTGACTTGCTCAGGTCACACAAGCCGAGATTATATGCCCGCGACGAAGCAAAATAACAGAAGAGGTTTGGAGAAAAGTAAAGGACTTCTATCTCTTGGATAGTATCTCGTGGCAAGCACCAGGCCAGAAGGATATTTTCATTGAGAGAACTGTAGAAGGAAAGCGATATATCCCCAAGCGCTACATGGTGATCTCCATCAGAGAAGCGCATGCAATCTTCAAATTGCAGCATGCTGACGTCGAAGTCGGTCTGACAAAGTTTAGTCTGCTGAGACCACGTCACGTATTCCTGATGTGCAATACACCTCACTCCGTCTGCATTTGTCAAATGCACGAAAACATGCGCCTTCGACTCAAAGCGATCAACTCCGTTGACCCAGGCATCAGCTATCAATTTCGTGAGTCATATCGACCATCGTTTGTGATCAAGAAAGCGAAGATTGCATGTCATCGCAGTGCGAGTTCTGTCGCGATTCTATTGAGAATATACACGTCGATGTTGAAGATGAGAGCCAAGAGATATCGTATCACATTTGGGCTAAGGACACTACAAAGCTGCCACAGTTGATCTCAAAGTCGGAAACAGTCAGAGATATTCTGAAAGGCATCAAGTCCGACCTCAAGCCATTCTTGCTACATACCTTCATTAAAAGGAAGCAACAGGAGTGGTTTGAAATGGCAAAATCTTCGGTAGATGGAAAGACAGTTTTCGTGCAAGTGGATTTCAGTGAAAATTTCACAATTAAGCATCAGAATGAAATCTCAAGTGCTTACTGGAGTCATAAGCAAGCTTCGCTGTTTACTTCTCATGCATGGATAACGGATAACACCAGAGAATCAATTGTGATATGGTCAGACAACTTAGAACACACAAAGTTATCAATCTATGTCTTCGTACAAGAGATCCTCAATCATTTGACCTCGAAGTACATTGACATAAGGCATGTGAATTTTATTTCCGACGGTCCATCTTCTCAGTTCAAGCAGAAATTCTTGTTTAGCAATCTGCACTTGTGGGGCTCGCGCTTCAATATTTCAATCGATTGGAATTTCTTTGCAACGTCGCATGGGAAAGGTGTCGTCGACGGCATAGGAGGATCAACCAAGCGAATGATCTGGAACAGGATTAGATCCGGTCGTGTCGTCAACACTCCACGAGAATGCTTTGAGGTAAGTTTCGGCTACATGTTCATGTACGTCTATATTTGATTCAGCTCTTAGTGCATTAGACGACTTGCTATCAATGTGTCTATTACATGTAAATTGAATTAAATTTTAAAGTATGCCGACACATTTTGCTGCCTACATAGGCCTAATTATTATCTGTGTTATAAAGTGGTTGGCGTCAAATTTACGTAGGCCTACATGTATGTGCATCCATAGGCCTATCTTCTAAGGCATACGTATAGTTCTAAATTGTGAATGATTTGATTTTTCCAGCTAGCCAAGGAGGTGTTGAAGACTGTCCACTTCATGTGGATTCCAAATGAAGAGATTGAAACCTTGGCTGATCAAATGGCTCACTATTGGAGTAAAGTGAGATCAATTCCTGGCACGCAGCAAATCCATCAAGTGAAATCAATTGATCATTATCGTGTGGAGGTCTCTGCATTCAGTACAAGCATGGACAGCAGAACAGTGATCTACGCAAATCACAGAGTAAGTTCAGCATACTGAGACTATCACAATTGACGCGTAAGCTTACAATCCGTGTAATTCAGTGAGCTAAAAATCTGTGTACACGTGGTTTACTTCATCTACGAAAAAGGATACTACGAGTACTGTTTCCACTGCATGCTGAGATACAGTAGGTCAACTGTAGCACAGAATTTCTTTGTCGGGGTATAGGCCTATACTGTTCATACACATGTATATATGTAGCACACGCCTGTGTGCGTACTGCAGGGTGTTTAATATTCCTTTGCAGACGAAGTTGCGCAGACAACTGAAGAAGCAACTGATCGGACCAGCTCTGAAATGCCGGATACAAGCCCTGACGTCCAATGTCTCGTATGTGAGGACTACTGGAGTAACTCTCTACCAGCGGAGAAATGGATTCAGTGTCTGCACTGTAAGGAGTGGGCTCATCAATCTTGCATTGATGGCGAAGAAGACTTGGAAAGCTACACGTGTGACTTGTGTAACATCATTAAAACTTTGTGATTTTAAGACTTCGTGCGCATGTGCTACACTGCATATTTACAGCACAACGTGTGCTGAGCTTCCTAAATACACATTGATTCAAATGGAATGTGAATATTTTGACTGAGTCGAATATAAAGTGGAAGTCTAGAAATTGTGCGTAAATACCAAAAAATCGAGCGTCCGTAACGTTATCCTGCAAAAATCTGTTAGAATATCATACCAGCTGTGCAGTACAATGCTATTCTAAAGTTAAGTCGGGAAAAGGTTGGTTAAAAGTATAATTATCTACGAAATTAGGCACTTGGACAAAACGAGCGTCCGTAACGATGGATTGAGGTCTGTAAAATCAAGCCATCTTTGTTAATCATCAAACCAAAAGCATTTTCTTGAAGTTTTGTGTTTCTGGTTTCAGAAAAATGTAATTTATTTGGATTATTTAATGTCAATTCGCAGAGTTTTACATTTTAAAATTAAAAAGTCAAAACGCGTTTTTCTCCGCGAGGGTCCGTTACGGCTACATTTGTGGTCGTAGAATTTGCTACAGTACGAATTTCAAATTGAATTTTTGGTAGTATATAAAGATGGATAGGACGCATATATATCTGCAAAATAAGCGCTCTATGATGTTTTTAAAAGCCTACAGAGCTTCTAAAAGCTTCCGAACGAGCGTCCGTTACTAAATGAAATTGCCCATCTGTGGTAGCGGACATACGGTATGTAATAGATAATGCATGTAACAAACTCTGACGATGAATTACCCTGATATCTACTTAAAATTCTCACTATATATTTCTCCGGCGAAAAGACAATAGATATGTCAAAGTAGTAATGTTTTATAACATTGGAAAGAAGGCATAGAACTACATGTATGTCATCTACATCACGTCTCTTGGATCTCATTGCTTAGAAAAATTGTTGCTTGTTGTAGTATGTCCACGGCATTGAAAATTTGCATTTGATAGCAACTGTGTGATGCAACCACAATTGATCCATCATTCGAAGGGCAGCTGGAATTAAAACAGAATTATGAGAATTGGAACAATTAGAATTGTTAAGAAATGTATGGTATTTTGTAGTCAATGAAGTAAAGTCAAGAAATATATTATAGTATTTGCTATTATAATCTGATGCCATTGATCCTACCATTTGTATTTTGGAATGAAATAATAAGCAAATAAATAAAAGATGGAATACGTTCCGTTACCAGTTTATATTGCTTAAATGACTTGCAGCATATACTTAATAGCTCAAGCTTTTGGTGTTGAATGAAAAATACTTATGGACTATTATAGAAACATAAATACAAAGAGGCAATTTTTTCTGTGTGGGCAGCATATACAAAATATACATGCATATATTTACATGACTGATTTCATTTTCGTTACTTGATACTCATACACTAAGCACTATTGCTCGTTAGCCAATGATTTCATTGAATCATGAATACATTCCAGCTATCATGCGACTTTGCATGTGTTTTGTTATGTAGGCCTAGATATAAATTTCTAAATGTCACAAAAAATGAACTATTTGCAGGTTAAAAAATTCTAGCATGAGTAGGTAAATAAATTAGAGCAAATGCAATTCGTGTTCATTTTAATCCATTCAGTAGTTTAGAATTTAGATATTGAAATGGCAAAAATAAATGTGATGAAGACTTACTTTGTGCTATTGAGATGGTCGTCAATTCAAGGTGGAACCCTTCGGTCATCGTCCTTTCGTTTAGTTGAGATAATATTGTTATAGAAAACATAAACGATTTCCATGTAGGAAGTGGATACAGATCGCCATTTTGTTTCTTGAGCTCTATGAAGAAGCAGTCAAACAGATAGTTCGTCTCCATCTTTTGATAGGCAATCCTCATTCAGTGCTCTTGATACCTTCCTCTGGTAGTCACGAGCCACTTTCCATTATTCATGCCTTCGCTTGAACCAGTTGAAGTAAAGCGTGACTTTTCTATCGTCTTAGTATTGAGTCTGGAATTATTTCGATTCCTTTCTTATTTGATCGTAGCCTTTTTCTACTGCTTTTCCTCAATGTCAAAGTTAAACAGCTCATCATTAAAGTCCACTACTGCATAGTTGATGACCGTGCTCTTCCTCTCCTATTTCATAAAAGAATAGACTATATTTGACCTATCTTGTGGAATTCTTAGATTTCCATGATCATACTCGTATACTTCCATTTGTATTTCTCCGCTAAATTCAAAATCAAGTATTTCTGCGCTGAATTCAAATTCAAGTATTTCTCCGCTGAAATCACTATGATATTTAAGATATTGTTAAATTTGTGTTTCATTGAAATATCTAAGTTTGTTATAAAAATGGATCTATAGAGCGCAACATAGATCTATGGTATTAGATCTGAGATTGAGCATAGGCATATTTCATATCTTCTCGTGGGTTACATATCAGTAACCTAGCTGTCTACTCGGAGTTACACAGAAATCTCACCGTGTAACTCCTCGTAGACAGTAGGTTACTGTACATAGATTTGAGGTCATTATTGCTATAATTACCGAGAGCCGAAGGCTCGAGGTTATTATGACAAATAATGACCGAAGAAATCTATGCATTATCTGTTATAATGCATGACTTTTTCCATAGAAGTCTGCACCAGGTTAATAATTTCCAATCAGGAAAATAATTACCTGCTTCGTGGAACTTATTAACCTGTGATCATAGAAAGCCTCGCAAAATCATGTTTTATATATATATATTTAAACCACTGACATCAGTAGGTGTCTATATCTTTGTAATGTATAATCGGTAGGAGGTTATCAGCGTTTAACTCCTGCATTTAACCTCCTGCAATCACTATCTATGAACTGCTGGGAAATCTCAGTACTGCAAAACAAATGTAATGTAAGTAATTGTATTACTATCAACTATAACAATATCATTCTAAATATGTGATTTTCAAATATAGTGATCAGTCTTTACGAATATAGATGTTGAAAGAACAGTTTTGAAAATTTCCTCCAAAAGATACATTTTCTGTGGAAATTCCTTCTTTTTCATTATTGCATTGGTTATTGGTTGACATTGGTTGACATTGACGACTACATGTAGGTGCCTGAGCATCACTTTTTCTCAATGCATGGGTCACCTTTTCGTTCATTGATCCCATGTCGATGTAATTTAGATCTGCCTCTGATACATGACCAATTTCGCTACTTCATTTGGTAATCCTGATGCTATTATTCGCGTTTTTGCAGTTCTTCTTGTACTTGTGTTTGTAAAGTTACCTTTTGCTTTTATGCTCATCATTAGGTTCTTGACTACTTTTTCAATTTGATGAATACCTAATGGAGTTTTTTTGAACCAAGTTTCATTTTTGGGTTGTTGTATAGGTGTAAGATAAAAGGACGTTATTTCTTTGACATTTTCTCTGTAATGGACGAACTTTTTGTAGATCTTCACTGGACATCTCTCCGGGCTTTCAAAGTTTGGCAGCACATGTACGACTTTTGGCTCCATTCTGGCTTGTTTGATCCCAAATAAACGAGATTTAGAGGTGTTTTCTTTGTACTGAAGCACCTCCACGCCATCTTTTTCTATCAATTGCAATTGATCGTTTTGATCCCAAAAGTTAAGTGTTTGTGCTCCGTAGCAGCACGCAACCCTAGTTCAATGCTTAGAACATAAATGAGTGTGTTCTGTAGCTATGTAGGGGAACTCGTTCCCAGCCCGTTAGGCCCGTTAGTCCATAATTTCTCTTCAGAGTTGAAAGATATTATGTCACTTCTTTTGGTTATCTTTACGTTGCCTTCCTTTGCACTTGCCTTCATCTCACCGTCTAACACTTTTCTTGATTCACTGAAGTCTTTATCGCAGAATATTGACCAATTTTTATCCATAACATTATTACAATAATGTTGCAGCATTGCAACCATCTCTTTCAGTGTTTTGGGAGGATATTTAGTTCCATCCGTTTTTCTAACCTCACATAAAAAAACGCGAAGACATTGGTCTAATTCATAGGCGGTCATTTCATCAATATATTTATAGACTTTTAAGCTTCCATCTAATCGACATTTCCAGAATTGTTGCCATTCTCTAAATATGCTCAGTGCCCACTTCTGTTTCTTTAATGTATTATAAGGTATCCTTTCTTCCAAATTCTTTTTCCTTTCTTCCTCTGTAGTTGTAGCAAATCTGCTAATACTGCTCATTTTCAATTCTTTTTACCGTAAGACTGATTAAGTAAAAGATGATATTGGATACTTTTGATCATGGACTATTATGATATTGCTTTTTGATTTTCAAACAGCAAATCAAACTAGGACTATGTTCATGCATGAACTAAATCACGGACACATAAATCCATAGCTTACATCTATAGAAATCTTTATATGTGTTATATCATGGAAATCTTAATAGTAAAAACCTTTTACTGTGGTGTAATAATTTATGGCTATAATGTAGATATGTTACATCAATGTGTTGTTGATATCAACGGTTTAAATATCTTAATACCAAAATGACATCTAATCCTAAACCATTTTGGAAATCTTAGTAGATATCAGTGGTTTAAATAAGATATCTACCTGATTTACGGAGTTAAACCATGAAATCTACTCGTCTTCGCTGCGCTCCGACTCGTAGATTATCACTGTTTAACTCCTAGAATCAGGTAGATATCATATACATAACGCATAGTTTAGTGCAGATATCTCTGGTCTTCCAATGATCTCAGTGTATATGAAAAAATATCACACGAAAATTTTCATGAATTCCTAGATGACTAAAGATCACATATACATAGTTTGAAGAGCTGGGGTTAAACGGAAAATGTCTGTTAGTGTGTCGCTACAAGTTCCTAGTTTTGCGAAATAGAAGCTTGGATTGGGGCTTGTTTGTTATTTATAATAGGGTCCATCAACGAATTCCATCTTAATTGAGCGCATACTGTAATCTGCCACTGTCCATTGATGTTGATGCCCCGCTTGGTGGTATGTCATGCTCTATAACCTGCAACAGCAAGATTTCACGACTTCGATCTTGTGTATTGATTAAATTGCGCAGAATTTTCTTCAATCATCGAGCAGCCCCGAAGGCCAAGTTTGATTCTTGATGATACAATAAGTTCACTCATTCTTAGAGGAGGTCACAAAATGCACAATTTTTAGCTGACAAACTTTGAATACCATGAGAATTAGAAGGACCATTGAACCATATATGCATTATATCAAGCTTGAGTCATGCCATCTTGAATATGATATGTCATGCTATATTTCAAGATTGTCGAGATTCAAAATTTTCTTGCTTTCTATGCCCGTCATTGGGATCTGAGTAGTAAGTTAGAAAACAACAATTTGACACCACTGATGCACATGTATGTGGTAGGCTATTAACAGAATTGATGAAAATTCACGCCGTTTTCATGCGCTAAATAACTCGAATGGAAATGAGTGGATTTGGATATTTCCATAGACTTCTGCATGGATTTCCATAGCATTTAGAAATCCATGGTTACTGCCTGGTATATTCCGTGTATTATGCACATAACTCTCAGAAATCACACTGCGAATTACAGGTAAAACTAGGCGTTATGATAGATATCATACGATATTTTCAAGCATTATCCTATAACAAACGACGGCCTGCGGCCGTCGTTTATTATGTTGATAATGCTTTCAAATATCGTTTGATATCCTATACTGAGCTTTTTCCTTCTATAGGTATTGCATGGCATTTACCGGACAATATTGCAACTAGGAGCAATATTGTCCGGCAGAATGTAGAAATCTTATGCTAAGATGAATAGCATGCATTACAACAGATAATGGATGATTTATTTCGGTCATATAGAACTTATTAACCTCAACCTAGCGGCCTTCGGTTACTAAGTTCTATAATTAGTAATTACCTCAAAATCATCCATTTTCTATTGCGCATATCATGCCATAAAGACTAGGCTAGTGTTTGGCTAGCGATAGGCCTTGTCAGTCATTAGACGATCTACTTTCTATGTACTTTCTATACGAAAATATGAAAAGATATTTTCACTGAGGGAAATCTTCATTGCGTAAATTTCAGCAACTGTCCGACCTCGATATATTTCATATCGAGGTCTAGGTCGGGAAAAAGTTATTGAGGACACGAGTTCAAGGTCGAGCCTCCACGAGCTTTCGACGTCTTACAGCTCGTGTTGTTCATGTGAAATGAAACGGCAATGCGATGCATGGTTCAAGAATGCATCACAAATCACTTGCAATGCAATTCCAAAAAGAATGGATAATGATAGAGAGCATGCATTTTGAATTGACTTCTTCGAATTTCGATTATTGAATTCAATCTCGTAATTGAACACTTGTCTGGAATATACATTGGAATTTTGCTCGTATTACTAAAATGGATCGATTTTCAAAAATCTTCGAAATTCCACTCTGTTATATTCCGGTCATGTCCATAAATATTCTCATGTTAAATTTCAGCTGGCATAAAAATTATTTAGAAATTCCTCGAAATAGACGTTTCTTAGTACCAAACTCATGGATATCTGCTTTTTCATACTCTGATCATTATATCAGCCGAGTTATTACAGTGGGCCTATACCGAAGAGATGGATGAGATATCCCCAATCAAACAGCCTGCTGGGAGCGGGAGATATGCAGGCTTTTTTGGAATTTTCTAATCTGCAATTTTCTACCCTTAAAGCACACAAGAGTTGAGGATAATCGTCTTTATTAAGTACCCGCAGCCAACAAGTGATGGCCCAGAAAGCATAGGCCGTTTGGTTTGTCAAACTCTATCGTGATATATCTCACCCTCTAAGAAGTAAGAAAAAAGAATCGTTAATTTACGTTGGGGTCGCTGGTGAACCCAAATATTTTGTAAAATAGGATGCATGCTAAGCATACAAGTAGGTCTTGACCGAGATTCGCTAGCAGCCCGTAATCACTAGACATAATTGATTAAATCTCGAAGAAATCACCGTCTTTTAGATGCCTATAGAGACACTCAATACTGATGGATGATAGGCTAAACAGCAGTTTAGGACTAAGCTTATAACCAAATTAAAAATTTGTTTTGGAACAGATCAACATTAAGTCTTGTAAATAGCAAGTCCTGCAAGAACACAATTTAATCTTCAGATATTCTTTCAAGATTGATGTTAAGATTAATTAATTTTCGAATTAATTTGTTTCGAAAAAAACTAATTTTCAATATTAAAAAATTAGTTTTTCTGTCAATGGGATTTCGAAGCAATTTGTAACTGTGACAACTTTCAAAATATTGCTCAATGAAGACTCACCACAAAATGAATGGTTTCGTATGATGCCCGCGGCAAACAAATTTTATTGTCATCTTTTAATATTCACGAAATACATTATTTTATTGCTCAATTTCATGTGACCATGTATTAGGATATCACCTATTATCAACGATAATCACCGCATGTCTACGACGACAATATAACACTGCGAAAAGTTTTCATTCAACTATCTTCTGAATATGACTCACAAATCAGAGTGAGCAGTGAATTTCATTGGTTTGTTGAGCAGAAGTTTGTTGCTATACGAATATTATGAAGAAAATTGCCATATTTCGCTCAATTGTAAAGTTGATTAATCATTTCTCGTGTCATGCTTCTAATCACACCTCCAATGGTGAGCATTGATTACGTACATCGTTTCAAGATTAACCGTCTGTTAGTACCTGTATCATTCGCATCGCGTGTACGATACAGAGCTGATCATAAAAATCCGACCATCTAAATTACGCTGAAATTCAATGGATTCTCATTCTCTACGCAAACAACATGTAATCTAAGCGAATGTTCAAAGCAAAATGTTCTCTCACCTCGAATACAGATTGTTTACTCTGCATGTTTGTTTACTTTAGCGATAATGAGAAAAGGTATTGACTAAGTTTGAAATAGAACTTTTGACCTTATTTGAATAAAGCTTGCATATTCGCAATCCCTTCATCACAAGGATTCTGAAGATATCATGAACATTTTTAATGAAAAAGTGAGAATACAACATTTTCAGTCAAAAGAGTCATGACTCTGTGATAACTTCATCATATTACTACTTTTTTCCTAGTTCGATTTTGATAGCCAGTATGTCATAAGAAAGCTCAGAAAATGCGCGTTTTTCTCGTGCCTGATTAATTATTATACTCACATGTCTTCACATTTAAAAATTGCAATGTTAATTGAGCAATTTTTACATTATAAGCACTGCTCAGCAAATACAATAACACATGCAGGTCTATCATAATTCATTTTAAACTGAGAATGCAAGTTCTCGAATGATGTATAGGACGTTTGTTCAGCGACACGATTGGAAGACATGAGAATCTATTGAATTTCAGCGTAAATTACGTGGTCCGCTTTTTATGATCATCTCTGATTACTCAGGAGCTGTTCAAAACATTTGCTTATATAAAAATCACAATATAAAAAACTTCGAATTTCTGCTAATGTGCAGGATCCTTCTTCTTCTAATCTACAATTTTCAGTGAGACCGTGCCTGGACTGTCAATGTTTAAAATAATTTTCTTTTCTTCCTCTTAAACTTAGCCTCTCTTGCCATGTGAGCGTTGAGACACAATCGAGTTTCATTTATTTGTTCGGGTTCCTGATCGTGTGTGTCATGATGAATGCCAATATCATTAGACAATAATGTAGGATAGGCCGAATATGAGTCTTCCTGGCGTGTGCGCATTATCTTCTCCCTGAGACTGAGTACATCAATGGATTCAAGGCTATGGTGCTTTCTGCACAGGGCACGTCATGAACAATGACTTCTGCGAGATATGACGTCATTTTCATTGTGTTTCATGCCGGGATAAGATATTGATGACATTGCAATTTCTTCTGTGGGTTCAACTCATAATTCCGGTTTGAAAAGTAAGTACTCATTAGCATCTTTCGAATTATGTATATTCACAAGTATAAATGCATTCACTCTGTATATTCACTAAACATTGCATTTATTTGCTGGCCATGCATATGAGCTTATAAATAAGCCTATTCATATGCCTCAATTTGGACCTGGTCGGATCCGGGGCTCCAAATTGAAAATGTCGAGTCAGGGCATTCTGTGGGTCGGGGCACAGAGCGAAGATGTAGGCCTAAACTTTACGCCACCGAAACTGGGACCGTGCAGAGAAATCCGGCCAGATTCCCATTCTGGAAATGTTTTAATAATGCTACACTGTTAATTGTATTAAATTCATGTTTTAAGCGGTCTTTCAATGTGTCAAGCATGTGATCGGATTTTTATCGATCCGTTTCCACTAACAACGTGAACTTAATGCCCGAAAGTCGTATAAGGAATAGTTTCAAACTTCGCTGCGTGATAAACTCTAAAGGAAATGAATGTCATGATTCTGCAAAAGGAAATAAATTTGAGGAATGAATGGCAGAACTACAGAATGATGAGCGAAAATGGTAGCAATGAAAGATCAAAGCATTTGAGGATATTGCAGGAAAAGAAAGTTATTGGGAGAGATATAATGTTGAGAATAATGGACCAGATATCATGAATGGGATGAGAGAAGTAATTTGTATTGATAAAATACCATTAGGAGAGGCCCTTCGGACACACCAAGTGACCATCATCAAGTGAAAGCAATCACTAAGATATAGTATTTATAGGATTCGAACTTCAAGGGGACGGAAAAACTGAAACAACCGAAAAGAAAACGAATTTGGTTTTGCTATCGGAGAGCAATTTTTGAGCAAGAAGTGGAAGCCTTGAGTCGACATTAAATTCTAGAACAAAAATCATGCATCCTCAAATTCTCTTTAATTAGATCAAATCTACCTTTAGGTTGTTGAACCTTCATTGACATAATAATTATTGGATCTTCAATGTTCAGCATCATTGATGATTTTCACAACACAAAATTGTTTATGTATATAGTGAAACGATCTAGCTAGGATCTAGCACTCTCGGATAGAGAATTTTTATATACAAAAGACTGCCAGCAAAAATCATACCCTCATGCCCTTCTTAGATTGCACAATGCACATTGAAAAATAGCTTTTCCTATTGAAAGTAAGATAGCCTGAAAAGATGATGGCCTAAAAATTCAGGCAGCCTGAAATTTGGTCGATATAGGATACTTTGCTGACTTACCACCCTGTAAGATGAACCATGATGGAATAGACTTTTGTGTTCGCATTTTGGAAAAGTGAGCAAGCGACACAAAAACATGACTTAAATATTATAACTTCTGTGGGGACGGCCTACCGATTCCTTTCCCTTCTATTTTCTTCATGAATATTATATGTGAATCATTTTTCGTTAATTCTCATTAGAATGTATTTTTTCTTATACACATTAGTGAATGGGCATAGCAAGAAAGGTTTTAAAAGATTATTACGGGTCAGAAATGCTACAGATATTTCAAAAACTACAGCGTTACTTGTGTTGGGGTCACTGCTGGCGGCGACCCCATTGTCTGAATATTTTGCGTTATGTCAGCGGCAAAATATTATAAGAATAACGCCATAGGCAATGCCTACTGGTTAGCCAATATGTGATACACCCGTGCTGTAATCTGCGATTTCATTAATATTTTACAGAACAATTTTGCTTGTGCGTGTGCCTACAATACATACGCATGAATGTTTAGACCATGCACGTGCATGTCTCTGATAATTGATCTTCGCTCGAAGTGAGATAAAAATGCATACAAATATCTCTTTTCACACAGCAAGAGTTGATTCTGTGATAAAGTAAAACAGGCATCACATACACAGAGAAATGCAAGCATGAATAGGTAGGTCAAGAGGCAGTAGGGCCTATAGACGTAGACTCCAATACAAATAGCAAAAATGAAGAATGTTAGAAACAACTTTGTTTCATTATGGTTCTGCTTGTAATGTGCTTCTTTAAGTTTTCATTTCTTAAGTACTGCATTTTGACGTTGTGGACTTGTGCTATTTTACGGTTTTCATTCGGTTGAATAATTATATATTGCGGTAGCCGACTGCCTTTACTGATCTCTGTAAAGACGTGACTGCGGTCTGGAAATGAAGACTTAAGAAATGAATAATTTTGCAGTATCCTACAAGTAACACTTCTGAGATATGTCTGAGAGAAAAAAAGATGACAGTAAAAAATACGATCGCCCTGCTCAGCACAATCGTTCAGATGATGATAATCACGCGGTCAAAGATTCTGCTATGCAGCAACAGTTCTGAACGACACTTCCAAACTGCTGCCTGAGGTGCTCCCTGATAGCAGGGAAGCTTCAGGACAGCGGCCGTATAAGATAAAAATTCAATTTCTTTATTAAGTAGACTACTCACGTTCTAACAGGACCAAACATTTACGTCACCAATTGCAGCGCCTTAATTTTATCAAAACCTTCGCCAGTTGTGAGCTCAAGAATTTATCAACTATGCAGCCTAAAACTGCATGAGCCTTCTGCACTCGACAAAATGATCAAACCTTTACATAGCTGATTAATATCGCTAATACCGCATATGTACTCTAAAAATAGCTCCCGACTATTTTATTTTTTCGGCTATTAACCAGTCATTATTATAGACCCGGCTTATTCATTATCCTTAATTTCAAGCTTAATTGCTAAATTTATAATTTTCTTAATGAATTTCAAAAATGCCACTGAGAAGCAAAAAGTTATATCTTGAAATTCTAAATTTTCAAGTTACACGTGTTAAAAATTAGTAGTCATGATAACGCTGAACAATCACTCGAAAGTATGTATCTAGAGAAATGAGAAGTGCAGTAACATATTGAAAGTTCTATTGCAAGAATTAGAAAAAGAGCAAGATTCGTCAGAATCGTACCACTCACTCTCCACTTCATCATCTGACTCACTAGCCGGGCATCAATCTCAATAAGGTCGTTCGACCTGCTTTCGAATTCGTATTTAAGGGATCAAGACCGACATCAGCACACTGTTTACAAGGTTTTAGACAACCAATCAAATGATCTAAACTTCCATCAGGGCAATTATAGCAGCATATTTCTTCATGGAATCTTGAATTTGTTTGACAGGTGTTGCCTGCCATGCCGCAATCCAAAGCGCGAATCTTTGCTTGAAATTTTTGCTGTTTGTAAAGCTGTGATCAGCATTTTAAAGCCAGTCTTCATACCATTCTTAATGCGTTCAGAGACCGATTCCCAGAAACATCAGGTGACACCTGGAATAACGCATGTTCTTTATTCGCAGTGCGTTTTCAGTATAGCTTGAGAAATATGACAACGAAAACTGTCCCAGATTTGAACACTGTTGCCAGAGTGGAACTGTGCAATAACACTTTGTACTCGTAGATAGTCAATTGTCATCTTGGAGATAGAATCTAAGATCCGGTTATTATTTAATTTCTTAGCCTATTATCACCGGGCTATCGTTAGAGACCCGGCTAATAAGGAGGCTAATAAAAGAGCAGATGCGTTCATTAAATTCTATAATAAGAGCATCTACTCTGTTGAAATTTTTTGACAGATTCATTCGCAAACATGTTTCAGTAGACAAGATGCCATTATCAGTGACAACGATCAATATACAATAGTGCAATATATACATGACTTGATGAAATGAAAAATAAATACAAGAAAAGTGGTTATGATTGGTTATGATTATTCATGAGACAATGCGAATGAAGAAATAACTTAATGTACAATGATTCAGCAATTTTTCTGAATAGAGTGTGTATCAGAATTTTAAAATTATCTTTCTTTATCTTGGACATGACCATGAAACGATATTTCAGATGGCGGTCGACCTTTTCACGTGATCGTTTATCCTAGCATGGCGACAGGTTTCACGGACATAGCACTGACCAGGCAAGAGTTTTCATACATAAAAAATCTAGAATAGCAATAGTTAATTTTTTCATGAACTTCAAAAGCTGATGGGTTCTAGCTGTCAATTGAAATTATTGAGCATAAACTAACTTTATGCCGACATTTGGGCTCGTAAGTACAAGTCCCACAGCAAGCAGTGATAATTTTTCTCAGACCATAGAAGGTTAAAGGAATATATAATAAAACGTCAGTCACAAAGAAGCTCATCGAAGTCGACGCTTGAATTCTTTCAGTGATTCATCGCAGATGAAAATCATCATGAACTCTTGCACAATGAATTATCGGGTTCAAAATTCAAATATTGCCAATTTCTAAATTTGTCGATTACCGGTAATTTTATGCGAATATTTACCTTAATCAACGTGAGCAGCATATTGAAACTATTCTCTTCATTTATTATGCATAGAAATTCGTGACGCAAAGTTATACAAATAATGACAATTTGTTGCAAAACGCTTTTCAGTTTTCAAAATGAACTTCTCACAATCAAATTTTACATGTTTGTATATATTCTATATATGTAAAATATTTGGCAGTGTGACAAGTTGAGTTATGCTGTCGTGACAGAATTGTGCAACAAAAATCTGAGGGAGTTCGTGTAAGTTCTGACATGGTGAAAACTGATGTTACAGTATTCATATTGCAATAGCTGCCAATATCCCACATCCTTCGGAAAGAGAAAGCTTTTATAGACTGTCTTGATATCATTGGCCAAATTCTTGACCTCCGCAGGTGAGATGCCTTTGAATAGCCTTTGAAAAGCTTACCTCATGCATTGCTTTTCTAGATAACAAGGTTTTCAATATCAATTGAATTACTGAGTTGTGAGAGGGACAGAAAGAGCAGCTTCAAAAATGCTTTTACAATCAGTTTCTTAATATGGTTTTATAAACGTGTTTTGCATATTGTTTCAAACCCTGTTTTCTCAAGGCTGATTTTCCCGCGAATGCCGGTATTTATCATATTATTTTATGAGTGCAGATTTATCAACATGATTGCAAAATATTGTTTTTTAACAGAAGGCCTACATTAAACCACGCTTTGAACATGGTTTTAAGGCCAAGAAGTTTAAGTCTAATAGAGACTCTACAAAATTCCGTCATAAAAAAAATTAAAAAAAACGAAAGCACGTGATAGAAAACTTCATGCTATCTGTTTTGAATTGTTCAGAAAACATGCTTTTTATATCCTAGAACCTCAAAGTAATATTAATCTATGAAGCAGCTAGTAAATACTGCGTAGCCCATGTATCAGCATTGAAGCCCAGCTAGCAAAAAAACTATTTCAAAATGTTTGAATTCTTTTGAACTGGTGAAGCACCTTATTAACACATAAATAAATGAATGAAATATTTCACGTTGACACGATTACCTCATCGACAGCACTGCTGCGATATAGGTTGAGATATCGACGGTATCGTCGAATTACGAAATATGCCTCTAATTTAGAATCTAATTCGAATCAGGCCATGGAGACCATTGGTCGATGACCATCATCACTTGCAGCTCCCTATAAGTCATGATTCTTAGGTCTTCGATCGCTCATCGCCTTTGAGCAGTTGCGACCTCTGGATAATATTCCATTTCTTTGATGATTCGGTTGACAGCGATAAATTCTTTGAGATATTGGTGTATTCGACAGTCCTTTATTTTTCAAAGTATAGATAATGACACGAAAATATATGTGGGTCAAACCAGGAGTTGGTTGCACCGAAGTGAAATTTCAAATCAGTTTTTGACGAATTATGCCGATGACCATGATATAATATATAGTCTAAAGTTAAAGAGCTTAAAGAGCTTAAAGTTTAGCTAAAGAGCTGAAATATGTCTGCATAGATGACAAAGAGTAGTCTAAAAACTATTATATAAGTTTCAATTATTTAAGTTGTTTAACTTACAACACAGACAAAATTAATTCATGTACAGACACTACTTCAGGCCAAAGCGAGGCCTGGTCTTGTAGGCCTAAGTACAAGAACAAAGGCGGGGAGGTAGATATATATATGTGCAAGGACTAAAGAAGTTCCATTTCCTGTCCTAAGTCAGAGAAATACTCGTTGAGGTAAGGGAAGTTTCTTCCTCAAGTGACAAAAGCTTGTTCATGATTCTATGGCTATAGCTACCCAAGACATAGTACTCTCCGATGTTGACGTTCATCTTACATCATGCTTAACTTCTGCGTTGTGATTCCGGTGCAGATAAAATGTTTGGTGTGCTGTTTCTAAACTAATCGTTCAATTTTGTAATCTTCATTATTATTATCTTCTGGGATGCCAAATTTAATGGCAAAATTTATGTCATCCGTAATTTTATAAGATAATGTCACGAGCGGTACCATCAAGATTGATTGAAATCTCGCTCTCGCAATCGGTGCCTTCAGCAATCTATTCAAGCATGAAAAAATCATCGACTATTCATTATTTATCTATCACTTCGTTTTTTGAGAAGAAAGCTTCTGTAGTTTAGATAAAATATCCATGCAACCTAAAAAAAATCTATGATGAAATATTTATCTCTGTCGCGAGCGTTGCCATATTAAATGACCGCTGTACACAAATGTAGAGGCAGCATGAAATTGATATTTTGCAGGTAATAGGTCGATGTCGTGTTACATCAAACTGCATCATCAGAATATTCAAAAAAAATATCGTATCATAGAGAATGCTGGTTTTCGATCGAGTCTTGCTATCAGATGTAGCGAGCGCTACCGTGGTTTGGCCCATGTAGCTTTCTTAAACACGTTAACTTGAAGTGCAAGATGTGAAACAAATAATCAGAAGAAATCTCAAAACATCAGGTGAAAAATGGCTTTGGCAAGACTTTATGCCACCAGTGTAGGCTTAGTTTGATATCAGCCAATATTTTTTGTTATTGATGAACATAATTAATTATTCTTAAAAAATGCCTGTTGATTAAAATTGTCTAAACGACGGTGATAACGTGAAACCCGTGATCTTTTAGTGTAGGGATCTATGAGTGTATACATAAGCATGTAATCATGCTTTCGAGCTACTTAGTTCATTGATGTGCTATCTTGTCAATTGAAAAACTTAAAGACACTGGAGAAACATGGAACCTGATGAATTTTTCAAGGCCAAAATGAGGTAATTGTTTATTCAAAATTAATTCGCCTTTTGTGAAAAACGTTTGAGCAAAGAAGATAACTCTGTCATCAGAAATACTTCAATTAAAAAGAAAGAAGAATGTCACTAATTCAAAGTAAAATCTCGAAAGCAATTCTAGTATAAATACACTTTTGATTAAGGGCACGTTTTCCCTCCCTTTCCCCTTCATCAGACAGGGCAAGAGGTGCGATGCCCCCTTCGCCCCCCTGTTCCAGCATCGCTGCGTATGATTGTAGTCTACAGACAAATGACGAGCAGTTGTCTAATTCTGAGGCTGTAAATGTTCTACAAGTAAGATAAAAGGAGTTTTACACACTCAACGCTATGCGACGGTAGTGAACTGCCCTTAGGAGCAAGAGAAGATCGTTGACGGTGCAACACTCCCGGTTGTCAACAACAGAAATGTGGGGGGAGGGAAGAATAGAAATATGGAAACCAGTGGCGTATTTGGGGGAGGCCATCGGGGCATGGCCCCCTCAGGAGTTAGTAGTAGGGGGATGATGAACACTTAGATACATAACAGCATCTATCTTTGAGTTTTTAACAGCTTACTTTTTAATACAACAAGTATTCCTTCAACTTGATGTCTTTTTCAATTAATAGTTATTGCACAGCAAAGTCGAACTGCAAGGCATAGTTTAGACCTGTTAAAGATTTTTGCAACAATCCCTGTAACGAACGCTACGGGAGAACGATCATTCACTGCTTTAACCCGTACAGAAAAAAAGGATGTAAGAACATAATATGAAACATAGGGTATGATCACACTATGTAAAATAGGTATGAATCACACTATGATCATATGGTATGAAATGTAGCGCTGTTTCATAGGTATGAAAATTTCATACGAAATCATAGTATGAAACATAGGGTATGATCACACGGTGTACACCATCTTATCATAGGACGTTGTTCTTCATGGTTTTGATACGCTATCACACCAATGAAAACTAGTCTTCCTATATGATTACAATAGGTATGTTTTAATGAAATATCATGCGTTTTCATGTGTTTATTAGCAATTTCAAACTTAAACAACAAGTGATGTCATCTGGTTATAATGGTTAAAAATATCAAACTTTCAAAATCTAAATGGGCTCACTTTCTTTGAGATATTAGCTACATCAACTCCTTTTAGACAGGCTGTGTTACCGATTTCATCGTCGATTGTACTTCCCGCAACTAATTGTGACCACGAGCTTCTTGTATCATGCATCCCTACTTTTTTGTAAAGCCTCTCACCGAATACTTGTATTATGAGACTTCAATAAAGCTGTTATTAGTACTATTTTTTAATTATTATTATTATTATTATTAAAAAACGATAAAAAATAAATGTTTGGTCTAAAAATAAAGTTCGATCATCAACAATATTCTCGGGGATCGACCACTCGACCAGACGATCATGAGGCCAAACACTGTGACAAGGAGACATTGTTTCTCTGACACCTTTCTGAAACTGTCAATTGCAATCACTGTGCCAATTACAGTAAGTACTACTTCAATAAAATTAGTATTGCTTCAATATAATTATAGAATTATAGAAGTAATTATAGAAGATATTACTTCAACTTATACAATGTCCATGCCAAAGGTGCCAACTGTAAAAAAACTGGCATACATGCAGATGTGCGTAAGAAAGAATGAAATAATCATTTATGTACGTGTGAAAGCACACGCAAATAACATACATGTACATTGGATTTACATATGAATAATCATGCCGCATCAAGCTTGTTCCGGAGCTTGTAAATAGTATATATGCATATTTATATGGTATACATATACCATATGCATATGTATATGTATACCATATAAGCATGATCATGTATGCAATTAGCATACATGTATGTAATAAGTATGATATTTTCACACCGTATCATACATATGTAAATAGCATACCGCTACATAGGTATGGTATATTCATACTATATCATAGGTATGAACAGGTATGCAAATAGGATACCGCTGCATAGGTATGATGTATTCATACTATATCATACGCATGAGTAGGTATGTTAATAGCATACCGCTACATAGGTATGATATATTCATACCATATCACACGTATGAGCAAGTATGTTAGCGTCATACATATGCAAGTGTCATACGTTTTCATGCTATGAATCATACCCACTTTTTTCTGTACGGGCAAAGCACCTGAAAAGACTGACGGAAACCCTACAGCATACCATGGGACAAACTGTCTTTCCACTGAAGCATCGATGTTTAACTGAATATCATTGCGCTTGATTCGAATAAATAAGCTAGCAGAGCACTCAGACAATCGATCATGCCATTACGAGTAATGCGCGCTCATTTGGTGTGTGTTGTGTGAGGACTTTTCTTATGCATGTCCGCGTTGAATCATTGATTTACGCGCGCGATATGATGCAGTATAGTGACGTACATAGCACACCTGTTATATGTGTGAAGAAGACCTTCAAAATCTCAACGCTTCCGAATACGAAGAAATATTGTTGAATTGGCAAGGCTATAATTTACAACTAATTTCAACTTAGTATTTCTCCAGCTTTGCTTAGACTTCCTGAAGGCTTTTAGGCTTCTTATACGCATTAAATAATAGGCTATTTAGCGCTGATTTTTCGAACTATGATTAATTTAAACAACCTTTGTATTTTCATTCTTTGATGACAATTAGTTGTATACGAATATCCACTCTATTCGAATATCAAAACTTAGGCTAATAGATCATCGCACTAGCATTTGTATTTAGTAAACATAATATCTTATTTTTGGCAAATACATTTAGACTAGCAAATGATTATAGAGGTGCATTTTTATCGTCGTGGAATGACGTCTTTCTCATTTTACCTATTTTGACACGAATATCATGATATCTTCCAATGGTTTTAGAAATTGTTTGCAGATGTTTTCATAAACAGCATGCCCATATTGCTCAAACTGAAGTAAAATTATTTCGTTAACAAGTCATCTAACCTGTCATTTTTGCAGAAACCTCAATTGTCGCTTTAGGTAAAAAATGCTGCTTCCTTTACAGAAAAATCGAAAAAAGTCGGTTAATCGCGGGAAAGCAAATCGCACGACTTTTTTCGCTCGATTGAAGTCACGCCCAAGTCTGTTTCGCCAATCATTTCAATCAATTTCGCGGTCAACTTAGCATTATGCTAATTCATTAAATTGCCTATTGACACAACAATGTAGGCCTGCGTGTAATAGTGACAATGCGAGAGTATTGATACTGAATATGGCACGGGGTATACAGTAATAACCGGTACACTGTTCGGTGTGCCGAAAATGCACTGAAGCAGCTATTCAAACAGTGTTGGA
Source organism: Prostheceraeus crozeri (assembly GCA_907163375.1). NCBI lineage: Eukaryota > Metazoa > Platyhelminthes > Polycladida > Euryleptidae > Prostheceraeus > Prostheceraeus crozeri. The sequence continues at coordinate 106,797 of CAJQUW010014996.1, forward strand.
ATATGATTTGCTTCACTCTCTAGATTTTTTGTCAATTAAAGATTACGATCTTGAAGGTAGTTTATCTTTCATAATAAATGATAACATCCTCTAAAATTCAATGCATATAGTAGTAGTAATTCAGCATTTATTAAATCCCCATTGTGCATACATACCCACATACCTCATGTGAGAAACGCAAATGTTATCCTTTTAGAGAAATTTTCACGGATTTGAGTGATCATGATAGCAATACAGAACGAATAATGGTATCTAGCGAATTGTCCGTGTCGTGTTAACAATTCGATGGGTTGCTATTATTTTAATGCTCAGCGTTGTTAATAGGAGCATTTCTTTAAGCGTGATCATACCACAAAACTTGACACAGAAAGAAAAAATATCATAATCAAAGAAATGATCATAGTTAACTTTAAAGGATGTAGAGGGTTCACATTACTATTCAGATTCAAGAAATGATGAATAGATTTAGTGAATCACAAAATTATGCCGATGAAAATTGAATTAATAAATTGAAATTTCAGACAAGAAACACAAGATCTGAACTTTTCCATGAAGACTTGCATTACAGAGTGGTTCATAAAATGTCCTTGACAATCCGATCAATCTCCGCTGAATTAAGATAACTGTTAAATGCCATTTTCTCTTGATATCTGTAATTTTCATACTACGTATGTAGTGGCTTCACGTCGGTAGCATATAAACAGTGGAATAATTTTCAAAAACTTCGCTTCTCAGAAATTGTCACAAATAATTTTTTGAACCGCACAAACGCAATCTTCGCAAAAAATTGAATCTTTTCATGTAAAAATTTCCTCTGTATACAGACACTGTATAGGTACACTGAGACGACACTTTATACTTGCCCTATGATTCAATGCAAACTTTATAGAGTACTAGGAACGTTCTAATAGTGCTAAAGAATTTGAAACAGACTTACATAGGAACACAATTCTTAAATTGAATCGAAGTCTCTAATGGAATTCTTGTAAAGATGGAATCAGAAATTATATACAACAAAAATGGTAAAATAATGTTAACTACTAAATCGCTTAGTCAGTAGGGGACAAAAGGTCGGGTCTTCAATTGATTCTTTTGAAAACATATATCGCAAAGGAAGAGCTTGTTTTTTACTTTTTTTCAAAATGTTTGAATACATCAGGAAATATAAAATATTCAAAGCAATGTCACCGTCCTCTACAAGTTACTATGCAAGTAAGTCAACATCTCAACATTGCTCAGCTTCAAGCAGTCTCTCTGTGATATGATGATGACGCACGATTCACTATGAGATTCCGAGATCAAAAGTCACTTTTAATTGAGATTTTGTGACTCGACTTAAAATGATCTATCATGAACCTGGATTGTCTCATTTTCGTCACTTTCCATATTTTTCTCGACATCAGGAAATGCATCGGTTATTTCGTGATACAGTCATGTTTTTTCAAAAAGCTTTATCGTCATGATACGGAAATTTAAGGCTTGAATTGAATTGATAAGTAGAATTGAATATTGTTCTCCTGATTGCTGCATGCTTAAAATGTTTTTCACTCCTATTTGTTTCGATAACGAATATAAAAGAAATTTTAGTCTACTTTGCCTATTTTGTACTAATATTTCTACAAATGTAAGTATGAGTAGTTAAATGCAAAACAGATCAAATTGCTCTGAAAATGACAGATGATGAAGTACAGAATGAATTATAAACAATAGTGATTGATAATATGAAGTATTGGGTTTTTCATCGGATGGTCGAATAGCGCAAGCGCCTTATCTGTGTAAAATTCGACAAGCATATTAGCATGCCGTCTTTCAGAGTGAACGGAAAAGAACTGAGCGAACTGACATTTTCACTGATCTGAACGATGAACTGAACGCCTTTGCACAAAGTTAAATTAACGGCGAACTTAGTGGTTGAACAAAATCGCAAAATGATCGAAGAAATGGCCGTGTTCGAATGCACTGAACTGCACATATCAAAGCAATAAACTCTTTGAAGAAGAGAGCCACTATCGTCATCATAATTCGACAAAGCAAGTGGTTGACCGTCGTATGTTTCGAAAATGAATCTGATTCTCAGTGATGAAAGTAAATTCATGTTGGATCTCAAACAAGAAGACTCAATAAACTCCATCATCCGCCATTGACTCAATTATTTGTCGCCATTGACGAATAGGGCACAGCAAAAATGCAGAAGTACAGTCCTTTCTACAAACACTCTTACGGGAACGCTTCCAGATACCTTCTATCTTATGGCTTTCTTTCTTGCTGACGCCAACAAAAATGGGAGTATTGTATTCCAATGTACTCAAAATGTAAACGAATCAATTCATATATGAAAGTGATAATCAAGAGGGTTGTTAGAATAACATGTAAGGGTAATAAATAATTCTATGGAAATAAATAGTTATCTACAGTAAATACATCGTTGAGCTGACTTGAAAAATTTGTTAATTTGGAATAATTGTTCAACATCAATGTTCGGGACAGCTAATATGCATGGATGACTGATCGCTCATACAAATTCAAATAATGTTGATGTTGCATTCCTGTTAACAAAGGCACTACCATTGATAATGCGTGAAAACTACAAGAATTCAAGTTTCATTGATAAAAGCAAATACTTTTCTGGAATTATTTTTACTTGGATATATTTTTTCGCTATATTTCATTTTTTCAACCCATCATTTTATAAAAATGAAAGTAAGAGCCGCTTTCATTTTCTTGTAGCATATTTATCAGCACGACATGTTTCGCCAGTTCTTCTCAAGTGCTACACTGGAATGAATTTACAACAGCGGTGGACGTTAAAATATACTAATACTCTTATGTTGTTCACAGGTGTGACAGCCTACATTGCAAATTGACAGATATCGTAAGCTGATAAGGGAAGGAACGCCATGCCTGGCACTGCACAATGGAAATGAGTAGTTTGAGATAAAAAGAAATATACAAAGAAGGAAAATATCACCAGAGTAAAACGAGAGCGATGACATGCTCCTTTTGAACACACAAATCTGCAATGTAAACTGTAGACAGCCAAAATGATCAGACAATTGCAACAGACAACATGAGACAATGAACAACCAAAAGTGGCTGTTCAGAGCAGACAAGATGAGACAATTATTCGCCAAAATATCAGACAATTCTGTCTACTTTTCTAAAAGTATTGTCTCTCAAACTCAAAGTGTTTAAATATGATCAAACTATTCAACATCACCTATTGGCAGCTAGTCACTCCTAATCACATAAGTTCTAACTCTGCTCCACTCATTCACAATCGCATTATGAACAACTCTGATACTTTACAAGTCCGCTATGTGAGTGTCAACTTTAGGGAAGTATATCGACCCTTAAAAGCTGTAAAAAACACATGCATGTATAATCAAGGAATCGAATAGTCGAGATCTCATCACAGCAGTCTTGAGATCGCCTAAAACTGGACGAGATCTCGAGATTGAATTCACTAGCACAGACGACTGCAAAACGGTGTAATGCTCTTCCCCTCATACTTATGAGTGCAAGCATGACTTCAAAATGACCATAAAATCAAGGCGATTGCAAAAAGTGGCTAAACTGTCTCATCGAAATATCATAATTTATTTTGAAGATGCTCATTAGTGTTTTACCAACCGTAGAGGAGACAATTATTGTCTCCTCTACGGCTGGTATGCTTTAAGTAAACATGGTTTTAAGATCATCACTTCTTGTCAATGCATTGGGTCATGATTTATGATCCTGTTCCAATTAGTGATGCTGTTTTTTAACGGTTGTCCGGTTTTCAGGGTATGTCATACCCTATGACATGTTCAACGATTTGTAAATCCTAAAATAATCCACCGATTCTTTTGAAATTCCATGACTTTTGCTGAAATACGATGTTCTTTAAAAGTGTACAAGAGTTTTAAAATAGCGTATATAGTTTTTCTGTTATGTATGAATTGGCCCTGGAACGCCCAACAGGGTATGTGATACCCTCCTATATTTTGTGCGACTTTGGATACATACATTTTCATTTCTACAGATTGTTTCATAAAAAATGGATCACCCTTAAACATCGCCTTAACTTCAACTTTGTCTAACTCCGCCAAACTTAAACGAATTTCTCTGAAATTTGGAAGATATGTCAGTTGTGCTTACTAATATCATTGTTGGAAATTTCAAGCATGAATATTGAGTTGTTTTCCTGTTATAGATAAAAAAGTAGTAGATAATTTGATCTTCATTTAGCGATGTTACACAAAATCATACCTCACTCTTATAAAATTACATTTGTTTCCTTTGTTATGTAATATGTTGTTCTACAAGCCAAAAGCTATCAAGCAAAACAAAAATCAAGAAAATCGGTCAATCAGAGCCAGTATAGCACCATTATTCATCAACAATAATGTAACTGCTACATGTGATTAACTGGACTTCATGTTTCATAGCTTCCTGACTTCGTTGCGGTGGTGTTAGCTAGATAGCTAGAAATCTATCTCTTACCGGTTGAAAACAATACAAAGCACAAATGAACAATAACGAGATCGCATTCACAAAAGGCAAAGTGTCAGCTTTGCTAGAACAAGGGTTTTCTTTGCGAGCTACAAGCAAGCGACTAAATGTCCCTTACACAAATGTGCATCGATGGCATAATAATGATTTTCGACTCTGTCGTAAAGAGGGCTCTGGCCGTTCACGCAAAACATCCAAACGTAGAGACCGCCTAATTTTGAGATTTGTTAAAGTTGATCCAAGTCTCTCTCTCGTTAACTGAGATGGCTGCACTAGACTCGTCTATTTCTAAGTCCACTATTCGTAGAAGACTTATTGAGTCGAATTTCAAGAGCTGTAAGAGGCCCTCTCAGATCGAATTATCAGAACAGCATATAAAAAGACGTCTCAGATGGACAATGAGTCATTGTCACTGGCGAAATCAATGGGATCGGGTTGTCTGGTCTGATGAGGCATCAGTCCGTCTGAAGGATAGTGATGGTCGATTATGGATAAAATCTGATCAGGAAATTCTTAGACATTTGCATCGTCCCCGGGGACAAGGTGGTGCGACTCTACTGATTTGGGCTGCCATTTGGACCAATGGCCGGCCGCTCTGAACTTCACATACAGCAAGGAACCATGAATTCTGAACGCTATGTGAATGTTTTACGAATGAACATTGGCCAAATGACAGATCAACTTGGTGATCCATCGACTTGGTTATTTATGGATGATAATGCTACGTGTCACAGGAGTAGTAGAGTCAACTTATGCAAGTCTCAATTAGGGCTTAGGACACTATCTTGGCCAGCTCGTTCTCCTGATCTGAATCCCATAGAAAATGTATGGAGTATTCGAAAACGCAACGTTCGTCGTTCACTGCTACCTACAGATGGCGTATCACAACTTACGTCACTGTTAAAAGAGAGTGGAGAAAGTTAGATCAGTCAAAAATCAACGATATCATCGAATCAATGCCTAGACGAATTGGTAGTGTCATTGACAATACGGGTAGGGCCACAAAATATTAGCTTCTTAAGAACCGTTGCTGTATCATAGCTTATCAGATTATATAAGGACATTTAAATATATTAGGGACATGAAATAACATGAAAAATGCTTTCTGTGTCATACTTATGCTTTATTTAGTCAAATTTTGGGATGATCCACTATTTATGAAACGGACTGTAGTTCGTAAAAATATCAGTGAATGCAAACGTTTCTTGTCGATGCTGCAAGAGACTTCTCATTGGTCAACCGGTTGTCATGTGAGCATTGAATCACCCAGTAATGCATTGGCATCCTCACTTGAGATTCTCTCAGTGAGCTTGCTGTGATTCACTATCGACTATTTCACGATCCATAACCGACTACTGCAAGTACCGCTAAAGCCATGAGCCGCCCTAAGCGCCTCTGTAAGGAGCAAGCCATCGCTATGATATTGCAACAGGATTATGAGTCAGATGAAGAAGACTTAAATATTGATGTTTTTGATAACGCTGCAGATGAGCCTATTCGGTCTAACCTGACTATTAAAGATGAACTTCCTCCTGCTTCAGATACGAACGATAATATATTAGATTTAGAATTTTTGCATAAGGTCGATAGAAGTGAATCTGATTATGAAGAAGAAGACGAAAGGGAAACGTTATTCTCCCGTCAAGGTGCTGGTAGGCCTACTACTATTGTGGCTCCTTCCGGTCGTGTTTGGTACGATCATGAACCATCAAATGTTGGACGAGAACCATCAAGAAATATTATTCGATTCTCGAAAGGACCTGCACCAGGTATAAATCCCGAAAATGAACGAGAAGCAATACTCATCTTTTTGGATAAAACTCTGGACGAAGTAGTCTTGCACACAAATCTTCAAAGTAGGCGGATTATACACGAATGGAACAGAGCAAATCCATCCAGGAGAAAAGTGTTTGTTTCAACCGACAAACCGCCAGAAGAAAGATACCCGTGTGTTCTACGACGGTTAGGGAGGTATATTGGTTTTGTTTTTTTGGACAAGGGAACGAAACCGGTTCTTCTTTTGGATACATGTAATCGAATTGTTCCTGTTCCCGATGTTGGAGAAAAACCATGTACAGTCAAGTTATACAATGAGACGGAGTTGATGTTGCTGATAAGCGTGTGAGAGGTTTGTCATGCAAACGGAAATGCCGAAGATGGCCATTTGCGATATTTTCAAACATGGTCGATGTGGCAGGCAATAATGGTGCAATTCTGCATTACAACAAACATCCAAATATCGTATAAAAAAGTGAACAGCATTACACATTTCTCAAAAATTGTGGATACCAACTGATCGATGCTCATATCAAAAGAAGGATTATCAATGAGACAGGCATTTCGAAAAAATCTAAAGCAGCAATATAAGACCTGGGCTACGAGGTGCGAGCTCAATCTCCATCCCTTCACCCAATTCGTCTTCAAAAGAGCAAGAGATGCTCTATTTGTACCTATTCACGTGATAGAAAAACATTCGTTTGCTGCAGCAAATGCAAAAAAACGATCTGTAATGAGCATGGATCATATTTTTGTATTGATTGTGAAGAATTGTCGTGATTTTGTTTTCTCTATTGACCTCAGCAATCATGCAGACCTAATGAATAATTTTGAGTGTTAAAAGCATTTTACAGTATACACATGTATACAGAAACTTTTGGGATTACAATGACGTTTTTCGTTTCTGTATAATGATAATAATAGTAGTAAAAATACTTAGATGTTAAATACTTTATATCAAACTTGATAAAAAACAAATAATAAACTTATATCATTGTAATTAGGAAAAGAAGCAATCATAAGGAGTATCGATTTGTAATTATAATATGACATAATATCGTTTTTTATGGACAGGGTATGACATACCCTTTGCGGCCGTTTAACACTTTCGAACATCAAGACCGGACAAACGTTTACGACACATTTTAACGACGAGATTCAGAAATAGGCAGTCGAGACGAAAATGTCTACTTCAGATGCTCTTTTGTACCCTATGGAAGATTGATATTGAAATCCGAGTTACAGATGTGCATGAAGATTTTGTTTATGTTATGTATAAGAATTGCAATTATGGATATATACCTGGACGTGAATATCTTGAGAACACCCACAGACTCTCAATGACACTTGTTACGTAAAGTATTATCAATCCAACTGAGTTTACTGTGTAGCAATATCGTACAAACATGAGGGTCATCTATTCATACAATTCAAGGCGCATAAAATATTCAATGCAAAAGTCGTTGTTTGCAAGAATTTATGCATTTGTCATTGTTCTACATAATTTTCTTTATTGCAACACAGAAATGCCGTGTCACAAAACAATTCATTTTTCTCGATGAATGCAAAATCTGCATCACTGCACTGCATTGCAGCACTGAACAATTGGTGAATGTACATTGTACATGTACAATGCATTTTCACAATGAAACGTGACACAACAAAGCGCTCAAAAGGATTGTCAGGATTGTTTTCAAGCTATTGACATCTAAGCTACTACCATTGAAAAACCACTATTTCAAAGTGTTGATTGGTACTGAAGTCACTGGATTATCATTTTAAAGGTAAGTCACAAATCAGTTCGCCCTTTTTTTAGCTCTAGGTCAAGCTAATAGGTAAGCTAAATGTATAGACAGAGAGTAATGAACGGTCTGTTAAAAGTTGTGAGAGCCTACTTAGAACTCACTTATTGCAAAAACTATTGCGAACACCATCATCTGGTAAATACAAGGAATACATGCATGCGTAGTAGCTATATACAGCAAAAAAAATCCAGAATTAGTTATTGATATTCTGTGCATTCCTTCTAGTTGCTCCTGAGAGTTGAGCATAGTCTTGTGGCCGGTACTACAGAGATTCTCTTTCGAAAGCACTATGGTTGGTGCATCGTAGACCCCTAGCCTCCTGCGCAAATTTTAATCGGCGCGCCGCCGGTCACTTCTTCGGCGTCGCGCCGGCGGACACATTTTTCGCTTTATTTTATGGATTAACTGTCTCCACTGCATTTCTAACTGGAGCTTAGGAACACACCGTTTGTTCCTGAGGAAATGTCCAAATATACTTTCTAGTTGGGTACAACCAAGAGAACAACCCTCTTTAATTGATCTTTTGAATAAATTCACTGAGCAAGATGGTGTTGGTGTTATTTCATTTAAAGAAGAGGTCAATAATTATTTGAGTGGAAATGTCGGAAACGAAGGACTTTTGGGAGATGAATAAAGATTTATCTTCCGCTGTTCGAAATAGCCAGGAGGTAGATCATTGGCTTGTAATTCCATATCAAGAATCTCTTTTTATAAGATACTCATAATCATATTTGTCTTCGTTAGTTATCTAAATCATGCAATCTAAAAGTCTAGATTTACTTTTTTTGAAAAATATTTTTAAAACGATGAAATATATGCAATCTAAACTACTCAATTTGTTAGTTCCAAATGTATAATTGTTCAGTTTCCTGAAGATACAGTAGCTTCGTGTAGAAGTCAGAAATATATTGGAATTTATTTGTTACTGTATTAATATAAGTTTACTTGGTATTCCCTTTATTCTAATTTATTCAATTCGACTTCGGGTTCACGTAAGCTTTTTTCAGTATGTATGAACAAATACAAAGCTAGGCATACTTTTAGAACGTGAAAATTGAATGAGCTAATTGTTAAGTATATTCTAGTGCAATGAATAGATTGTATGAATGTATGTTGTATAACGTTATCAAATTTCTGTGAGGAATCGGAGAAATCGTTGAAAGTACGTACAACGGTTGAGGAATAATTTTTTAAAAATAGTATGAAGTTTCCCGTTTCTATATTCGTAACTGTTGCACGAAAAAGAAAAATAATTGGAAAATATTTTTTTCAACTTCTATTGGTTTGCACTATTTTCATTAAATGAGTTTTCATTCATATATGCAATAAGACTTAAGTTCAATTTCAGGTATTTTATATGATTCCTCTGTTTGTCTGCTACCGTTGCCCCCATTGAAAGATAGGCCTACGAAGTGCTGGTGGATTACTTGTTAATGCAAAACGATCTTCTATTAGATCAGACCGTATCAACAAAATAATTTTTATTCATGACAATTATAACTTCTGTAAAGAAAATATTTAATAGAATAAAATAGACTTGGATTTCTTCAGTTTTAACCTCGATAATGATTCACAGACCTTACATGCATGCATGTATACGTCTATAGAATATAGATAATTGATATATTTTATTAATTCATTCTCGCTTTTATACAATATAAACGAAGGCTCATGCTACTAATATTTTAGTGGTGTTTGTGCTTACAACTTAAAGCTATGTTTTGTGCTTATATTTTAGTGATGTTTAATGCATAGGCTAATGTATAGGCATAGGTCCGTGAATTGTGCCGACTGGGTAGGTTATATGCATCACAACATTTTCAGATGGTGAATTTTTACAGAATTCTTCTGTACTAATTTTAATCAGTTATGAGATTTAGACTATCCGTTTTTTCGATTAAGCGAAGATAACGAAGAATAGGCCTACACTAGGATACCAAGGAGAGATTCAACTTCTATTCTCATGAACTCAACAGATGTACACCGATAAACGCCACCGCCGATTGTTTCGGCGCGGCGGACGCCGTCACCGATAAAACATATATCGGGACAGGGGTCTAGTGTATAGCATACTTATTTCTTTGGCAATCGCTGTTGCATGTTATTGCTATGTACCTAGTTCTTTCATTTACACAATTGTCAAATTCAAGTCTAATAAACACAATCATTTTGATATTTCGATATGAAGGTGCGAGAATTAGACATCTTAATTAGACATCCATTTAATTCGACATCTTAATCAGTTTTAGGCGCGCAGTGAAGTTCTACTTGTTCGTTCAAATATCAGTAACTACTGAAAGGAATGCATATAGAATATCAATAACCAATTTTGGAAATTTGGCCGTAAACAGCAATGTCCAAGCAAAGCGTTCTTACACATAGAGTGCCATGAATAAGCCAAGATAGCTTTCTATCAAACTTTTTTACAATAATTTCATTTTTTGCAGATTAATGGAAGAAACAAATCAGTTGGTTGAAAGAACAATGTCATTTGATGAAATCTTAAGGACGAAATTGAAACCATTTGGGAAGTGGCAGATTTTTATATTCATAATGATCGTAATTCCCAGCGACTTACCAGCGGCATTAATCCCTCAACTGGCTAATATTGGTCCTAAACACATCTGTGCGGCGCCTTGGTTCTTGAACTGGACCTATGATGAAGTTTATAATTTTACGGTGCAGCTCAATGTTCTTCAAGCAAGGCAAAATACATCAACATCATTTGATATTCAGTGTCACCGCTACAATTTGCAAAATCTAACTTTTCCCCAGTTTGATTACTCACAAAGCTCTGAGATTCTAAACAAAGCCCTGGAAATCGATATTCAAACAGAAAAATGTCCTGGAAGATGGCTATATGACGAGAAAACTGCAATTTACAGAAATTCTTTGGTCCAAGACTTCAATCTGGTGTGCGAACGACGTTGGATGATACCTATTAGTGCAGCATTGTATGCAGTTGGTATGGGGTATAGGAGGTACATTGAGTGGTCCTTTAGGAGATCAGTTTGGTCGAAAAAAAGTTTTGCAGATCTTTTATCCAATGACTGGAATGACTTTGATGATAATTTCAAGTGCGAATACCTTCTGGGGTTTCATAACACTCCGCATGATAATTGCGATATTTTACAATATTGCTTACCTATCAGGATACATCATGTTTCTTGAAATTACGGACTATCAGCATCGAAATACTTTGTGTGTTATTGATGGCATTTGTTTTTATGTAATTGGAACAAATATCTGTTGTTTGTTAGGTTATTTACTTCAAGATTGGCGGTGGGTTCATATGGTTATCGGCATCATTACAATGTCGTCGGTGGGGTATACATTCTTTATGCCCGAAAGTCCTCCATGGCTGCTGGCTAAAGGTCGCTACGAACAAGCTGCCAGAGTCATAAGGCGTGCGATTATGGTAAATGGTGGCAGTTCAGATATAGCAGAGACAATTACAGCACGTAGTTTGGCTAGTATGGATTCTAGAGATATGACTCTGGCTCAACTTAGCCACATGTCTATCTGTATTCGGATGAAGAACTGCTGCAAAGACTATTCAAATTTTGTTTTTTCTCGGTGGAATGCACGACGCTGGATTCCTTTGAGTTTGATATGGTTTGCTATGTCTGCATTTTTCTGCTTATCGTTCTACAGTGTCCGAATACATGGAAATCCTTATCTCATAGTATTTTGTACTTCCTTATTTGCCATACCACCGAAGGCGCTGCAATGGTTTTTGTACAACAAATGGGATAGAAATAGACCAATTACTGGTTTGTGTTTCTTCTGCGCAGTATGTTGTTTCATTGGAGCTATTTCTAAAATGGCAAACGTACACAGTCTTGTTGTTGTAGCTATTGCTAGCATTTGTTTTGCTTGTTTGACAGCATTGTTTGACATGGTATTCATGCATACCCCCGAGGTGTTCCCAATTCTACATAGAAATTCTGCTTTAGGTATTTGTGCCCTTGCAAGTCGATTTGGAATGTTTTCCGGAATGTTCTGGGAGAGAATGGATCAATTGGTATGGCCTCCGTTGCCGTTACTATTGATAGGAATAGTATTGACTTTAGCGGGAATAAGTTCCATGGTTTTGCCAAAAGAATATTCTACAGAAGTTGAAGAAGCTGATATTGGAAACGAAATGGCATAATTGTGTTTAATCGATCAATTCTGCACTGCAGTCCCAGGAAATGAAATTTAGATTAGGTTGTGTCTTCGTAGAAGACAATGGTTTTGTGCATGATAATTAGAAAAGTATGTCTATTTGTGTTTTTGTTTGTAAACCTGTGCACTTTGCATCTATATAATTTCTGCTAATAAATAAGTCAAAAAATTGTCTGGTATTGTCAGCCACTTCTGTGGCTGAATTTGGCTTTTACTCATTTTTGAGATAAAACTGTAGACAGGTGTGGAAATCGTCATTCATCTATAGTAGCATCGTCTTTTATAATTTGTAGCATTATTCTATATAGACTTTATTTACTACTCTGAGCTGGTTTTTCGTCTACCGAGGAAATAATGGATGCAATGCCAACCAATCATCCGAAATACTATATACAGTATAATCCCGCTATAACATACATTCGGTTATAACGTACACATGAAATATTCCCGGCAAAATATCCTATCTGATTATCTGTAATATAATACTCTGGTTATACCGAACACGACTATAACGTACAACTGGATATAACGGACAGAAATGAATGGACTCCCATGAAAAAAATAACGTACAAACTTGTTTCAGCTGATCTCAGTTCCTGAGTTGTAGATATTCTCAGAAAATTTCAATGTGTGAGTGTTGAGAGAATTTTTTCAATCTATGAAATTCGCGCACTGAAAATTCTGAAATGATCGAGAGAGTCGCCATATTGATAATTCAGAGCAAACTTTTATTCCAGGGTTCAAGCATGTCAGGCAAGCGTCAATCCCTCACTTTCGAAATCAAAAAGATCTATCTGCGACCAAATAGAAAGAAGGTCTAAGGCTCAAACGGAATGGACCCCGAGATTATGGTTTATCACGAACAACAATATATGCAATATGATCACGTAAAAAATACAAACCAACTGCTTTTGTGCATGACAAGACGAAGAGAATGCGAAAAGGGAAATGCGAAGATATTGAAGAGACTTTGATCATATGGCTTGCTTAAGAGAAGATCAATGCAGAGCACCTGTAACAGGACCGCTGCTCAAAGAAAATGCCAACCAATTCCCCGAGCAACTTGGTGAAACTGAATGTTTGGCTGGTTGGACAGATTTAAAGCCTGACATGTGATACCTTTAGCATCGCGGAGAAGCTAGCGATGCTGCACAAGCTGTCATAGATCACTGGCAGAAAACAGCGCCTGCAATTCGGGCCGACTGTGAGCCATGTGATATATTTCACGCAGATGAGACTGCCCTATTCTATCAATTACATCCAAGTAAAGCCTTCACTTACAAAAGTGATCTATGTCATGAAAGGAAAAATAACAAGCAACTTTTGACTGTCATGTTTGGTACAAACATGGATGGATCTGAAAAAACCGTATTTTCGCAATAGGAAAGTCAGTCGAAGACAATGATGTACACTGTAAACCGCTGGATACGAAAATTACATACAAACATATACCAAAATCACATACAATTTGAAACTAACATCTGATACGAGATTCTCGTATGTTTACAGAGATCTGGTATGTTTTTCATGCGAAATCTCACTTACTTTCGTATGTGATTGGTATGTAGCGATACGAACTATTCTATCTGTGATTGGCTGTTTTACACTGAAATACGAGTTGTTGGTATGTTTTATATACGAGACCCGATGCAAATTCGTCCTCATTGGTATGTGTTTAGTATGAAGAGATTTAAGTCACATGGCAAAAAATAAGTTATATTGCATACTACTGTCAGATAATATTTTTCCAGTAATACCATTCCAGAATATTTCTTTGCGAAAATGTGGTATTTAGGTAGATAGAATTATTGTTTAAGTAACGCCGCATGTCATCGTTGCTACTTGTCTTATGGCATTCACAAGACTCATAATTAGCTCATTTCCATGAACTAAGTTGATAAACATCATTTAGACAATACGATAACTATCGAGCAACCATGTTGAGTTATATATCTCAAACATAACTATATTTGCGTTCATGAATTATAATGTGTTTTTATTTCGGATTGAAAATATGCTTAGTTCCAAAATTACATAATGCATAATTGTTGATGGTTAAATACCTATTGACTATTTATGAAATGCATTAGACTTACATGTATTAAAATCAAATTCAGTACTGTAAGTTTGACTATTAAATGTCATTATCTTACTACTTACAAAACAGTAGTAACATTAGTGTGATCTTTATTCACAAAAGGCCTTAAATCAACATATATTAGAAATCATTGATGCTTTCCTTTAACATTGTGCTGGTATGGCTTTAGTATGTAAAGCATACCACATTTGAAAAAGCATACGAAAAGCATACAAATATATATCAAGAGAATACAGAAATATACCAAAAAAATATTTCGGTATGCATCCTTCGTATGTGATTGGTATTGAGCGATTTACAGTGATAGGCCTACATAATTTGTCGCTTAAAAAGCAAACTCTTATGACAACCTTCGGCAAACCAATCTGAATGCAGAACAGGCTACGTGCGAACCAAGTAGGTACATTATAATGCCAGTAATTTATATTTGTAATTTTGAATGCAAGTGAGTTGTAATTGACTTTTGCATTCAATCAACATGCATTTTCTAGTCATAATTATCAAGTCATAATACCAAATAACTTGTTTTATTCAGAAAATATGAAAAGTGATGATGCAAAAGTAGTCCTAGATGGTTTTAAATGGAAAATACCTTGATATAACGTACATCGGATATCACGAACATTGTTTTCATTCCCAAGAGTGTACGTCATAACGGGATTATACTGTTTATATAAAATCTAAGCATACCGAGACCCCGAAAGGATATACGAAAGTTCCTTTTACGTAATATAAAGATTGCGATATAACCTTATTGTTTCTCTCCACTGAGGATGCTATGACTATGATAGATGTGAAAAAGGATCGGGGCAAATCTAAGCAAAAATTAACACATCTACTCAAAATTCAAAAGGAATTAATTACTTTTTCTTCAATTAAAAGTAGTGAGCAACTTTTTTGAATTTTAAGTAAAAGTGTTGATTTAGCTCAGATTTACTCCGAACATTTCCTTAAGATTTTCTAAAGATTTAGGCTTATTTTAAATGATGCGTACATATATAAA
Organism: Prostheceraeus crozeri; assembly: GCA_907163375.1. Lineage (NCBI taxonomy): Eukaryota > Metazoa > Platyhelminthes > Polycladida > Euryleptidae > Prostheceraeus > Prostheceraeus crozeri. The sequence continues at coordinate 122,137 of CAJQUW010014996.1, forward strand.
ATGCAACATTCCTGTTGATTAGCTGCCATGATGTCCACTTTTGTCAAAATTCGTGAATACTCGTATAACTTTTACAAATATTTTCCTGAACATATATTTTCAATCAAACACTCAGGATACCTATTTTCAAGAATGGATTATTCATATAATAATTCCATCGCTTGCTCAGTTGATTGCCGAGTACAGAGTTGGAAGTGGGTCAACGAAATTTGACCCATGACTCACCTGACCCACGGCATATGTGACCCACAACCCACCTGACCCACCACATCTTTGACCCACCTGACCCACATGCTGCAAGGGTGAATGATGTGAGTACAATTTCCTTTTCTGGTATCATCTTTAGTTTCATTTTCATTCAAGATTCTATGTCTATCTAGGTAGAAGCCCGGCAGTATCGAAATTGTTGTTAAGATTTGTTATGAAGATTCAAGTGTATCAGATCACTTGTCACATGATAAATAGACATGCAACCTCATCAAAATTATCTTATAATCAAAGTACATGCACCACAGATGCCTAAGGTTCTAAAAAAATTTAAACGATTCTGTTTCTTGTTATGATTCTTGACTATCCTTTTTAGTGCTACCTATTAAACTCGTAGAGAGATGATTAGTTAAGTTGAGGCCCAAGTGACTAAATTTCAAGTTTTACATTTCTTAATCAAATGAAGTTAAAAAATAAGACTGCAGTAGCCTAAATCCTTTATGCATGCATTTATTATGTTATATACTACATGTGCGAACATTATCCCAGAAAAATCGTCAAAATAATAATATTTTATTGCTTCTAATGGCAATCGATTCAAATTTCATTAACTTCCGCTAATGTTAGATTTAAGTAGAAGGTTGTATATTTGATGTAAGAATGATACTTATTGAAAAGCGAATGGAGTAAGCATGCGTAACGCGTGAATAGAAAATTGCACGATGACAAGATTATAATTCATTAATTAGCTTATTCTGTACATAGATGAACTGATGTATATGAGTGGCGCAACAGGTGCGAGTATGTTGTGATAACAATCACTAGCGACATCATGTAAATATCCCTATTTTTATTGATACCAAATTAAATATCAAAACGAAACTTTTTATTGATGCGAAGTGTCAAGAAATATCTTCTCACAGAGCTCTACCACAATAAGTCTGTGTGAAAGGGATGAGTCTATATCAGTGACCGTCGTATGAATTAGCGTGTTTGAGATTATCATGCATCGAATGAGCAATGAGATGCATGGAACATGTACGATGCGAAAGTAGATTCAGCGGCTAAATACTTAAGACATGAAGCATGTATACTATGAAGATATTTTGATCAATTACATATTTCGAAAATATTTAGGCTCTGATCAATCTTTACCAGAGACTTGCCATTCTAATCTCTACCAGAGGGTATTTTCTACGAAAGACCAACAAAATCAAGCGGAACAAACAAAACGAAGGTCAGCTGGCATTGCAAGAAAATTTTCAGGATGAATAAAACCTCTGAATACCTGACTTCTTCAGTAGCTGCATCTCTGAAATCAAGGTCACACATCATTGGGTATCGTCAGACACAGCGACCAAGAATTGAGCATGCACAATTGTACAAAACAGCTTCTCTCCACCAACCAACATCTCTCAGTAGACAGCAGCAATTGTTTTCCTGCCTTTAATTTGTGTGAATTCCGCCCCTTTCGAAACTGTATGACGCTTGTGAAAGTCAATGGTGCTGCATATTTTGACTGTGTGCATCCATCACTCCCTTCAGTGACACTGACTCAATCATTTCTCATGAATGATAATAAGAATACGAATAAATGAAGTTTACGGTATTTGAGATTGTCAAATCTATCATGGGTCAAACTGGTTGGAAGTGGGTCAACGAAGTCTGACCCACGACCCACCTGACCCACCAACTTTTCGGAAAAACATGACCCATGACCCACTTGACCCACGCGATTTTGTGACCCACCTGACCCATGACACACGACCCACTTCCAACTCTGGCCGAGTAACAGCCGAACTACTGCCGTAAAATGCGGAGGAACTCCATCTAACGGACAAATTCTGCTCTTATGTACCGAAGCTGCTTCATAGACACTTTTTCATCAGAAAAAGTCGGGATTTTGAAAATCCTACAACATACCATGAGACAAATTGTCTTTCCACTGCAGCATCGATGTTCAACTAAATATCATGCGCTGCATTGCTCTTGCTTCGAATAAATAAACTAGCAGAGCACTCAGACAATCGATCATGCCATTAACGCGCGCTCATTAGGTGTGTGCCGTGCATGTGTGACGACTTTTTTTATGCATGTCCGCGTTGAATCATTGACTCACGCGCGCGATATGATGCAGTATAGTGACATACATAGCACACCTGTCATATGTGCGAAGAAGACCTTCAAAATCTCACCGCTTCCGAATACGAAGAAAGAAGAAATAATGTTGGAATGGCACTGTCAATAGCAAGGCTATAATTTGCGACTAATTTCAACCTAGTATTTCTCCAGCATTACTTAGACTTCCTGAAGGCTTTTAAGCTTCTTACACGCATCAAATAATAGGGTAAAATCGGGTATTATCGACAGTAAAATGGCTTTCGGACTCTCACAGCTGTATTTCATGGTTTTGATATGAAGTGTGATATCCAACTAATCTCTTACTCGAATTTGTTAGTTTATCGATTGAATTTATGATTCTAGGTGAACACCAAGGTGTGTAAACTATAATGATGTTCGTGTAACATCGTCACTTTGTCTGGTAATATCGACAGTCCCAAAAAGAAAAGTCAAAATTTGCCAGGTGTAGTCATTATATACTGTATGAAGCGAAACTTAAGACATTTGTTGTTTTTTTGACAGAAGGTGGAATTTCAATTCAAAATTCGAAAAGCTTTATTTAGACTCACAATAGCGGTGAGAATTCGACAAGGTAGTAAATGCATAAAGAACTTAAAATATATAGAAGCGTATATTTGGATCAAAATAGGGACACATAAACCTATAAACCTAAAATCATGGACAATACTTAATAAAAGAGTTTTGAAATCTCTTTGTTTTTGCCAAAGGCTTCCTCAGACAAGTGACTGCTTGATGACTGTGAGCTTCATGACTGAGAGCAGTCCAGATAGGCGAGTCTATCTTCGTCAAAGAAAAAGGAGAATTCCGCACATTTTTCATGCACGTAACGCAAGCGTGTAACGCAGCAGAGAGTGATGAAGATTCGCATTTTCAGACAATCAGGGAGACAACAGTTGTGTAAAGTATCGTTTCGCATAATATATAGTGTCTCCAGTTTATCTTACTTGTATTTTTTTGAACACTTTATATAGAACTGTCGATGTCGCCCTGCAATGTGTCGATATTATGCGAATATCATTACAGGCTGCACACCTCACATTTCACCTAAAATCAGAAATTAAACCGATGGATAAATGGATTCGAGTAAGAAGAGATTTTTTGGATATCATAGTTCATATCAAAACCGAGAAATGCAACCGTGACTGTCCGTGAGAGCCCTAAAACTATTTTGAACTGTCGATATCACCCGACATTCCACACATGGTCTGAATAGACCTAATAATTCATATAGGGATACATTCAAATCTTGTGAAGGCGATATTTTATGAGACAGTAAACAATAATGATAAAATACTGGCTATTTAGTTAGTATCTTGCTGAAAAAATGCTGTTTGGCACCTATCAGCAGTAGTGTCGACTGTTGATATTACCCGACAACTTAAAACAACTAAAGAATTTGACGAAGTGAAACTACATCCCCCTACGCTATGGAATAATTAGCACTTAGCTGTCAGATTGCGCGTGAAGAAGCTGATTGAATTGCTCTGATCGGGGCAATATATTGTAGATTTCGGCGAAATTATACACTTAACACGCTTCGACATCTGTTAGGATGAGGCAATCAGAAGTGTTCCACCAAGCCTCTATTGTACTTTTGCGAGTCAACTACTTGTGTTGGTGCAATTTAGTTGCACGTATGGATGAGTCCTAAAGTCTTACACCTTCATTTTGGAAAAGTGGCTTAACTGTCGATATTACCCGACTTTACCTTAGGCTTAGCAATGATTTTTAAGCAATTTGAGTAGCCGTTGTAGTTTCATTCTTTGATTAGCCAAGGTTGATGTACACGAATATCCACTCTATTCGAATATCTAAACTCAGGCTAATAGATCATCGGACTAGTTTTTGCATTTAGTAAACTTAGGCCTAATATCTTATTTTTGGCAAATACATTTAGACTAGCAAATGATTATAGAGGTGCATCTTTATCGTCGCGGAATGACGTCTTTCTCATTTTACATATCTTGACGCGAATATCATGATATCTTCCAATGGTTTTAGAAATTGTTCTCAGACATTTTCATGGACAGCATGCCCATATTGTTTGAATAATTGAAGTAAAATTATTTCGTTAACAAGCCATTTAACCTGCCATTTTTGCAGAAAACCTAAATTGTCGTGGAACGATGCAAATGGAACATTTACGTCATTTGATTGAAAAAGTCTGCTCTTTACTAAACTTATTCCATAAGTAAAGACAATAATGATGCCCCAGAGCACTCCTTTACAACTACACATGGTCGATTATTCGTCAGATACTCTGACTTTTGAAGAAATTGAAGATTTTCAATTGTCATGGAATGACGTTCTGATTTTCCTGAAATTAGCGTAACTTTGTAACACAAATTCGCTATACAATGAAATCATTGAAATGATTATGCAACAGATGATGTTGTCAGCTCAACGATTACATTGATGCATGTACGATCATCTGGAGATTGTCTACGTGTACGCGATTTGTTTATAGGTCGGCCTGCAACCATGCATGATGCTAAAAAATGAAGCTAAAATCAAGGCCAAGCTGTGCATCCGAGCAAAATTACAAACCGTAATAAGTTTACATTAAAAATAAAAAATTTCCCGACCATCTTTGATATAATTCCTCATCAAAAGAATAAAGAAAATCAAATCACTTTATGCACGATTCAGGCGCAATAACAATCGATGTATAACAATCGATTTAGGCCCTACTAAATTAGGCGTTCTCATAATATTCGTTGCTGAATGAACAGCGCATTGTCTTTGATGCTAAAGATTAATGAATATATTTTCTAAGTGTAGTAGAATTGGATGTCCTCTTTCACGCGTTAATCAAATCTCCAAGACATACACTATTATTAGGCCCACAGTTGTAGTGAGATTATCTATCTCTCACACCTGATTGAAATGATTACGCTTTCGTGAAAGTACAGCAAGCACACAAAATTTGTAATTCTACAGCTGTATGCCGAGGACATGTGGTTCTTTCCTTATATTTCCGTGCCTCCTAGCTGCTTCTTTACTTGAATATTTTCCTCGCTTGTGCATGGTGGACATTTGATTCTCCTGCTATAGGCCTATATCTCTTCTTTATCATCACGTGGGCCTTTTTTTGATCATCTTTGTCTTCATTTAATCCATTTCAGTCAGCTAAACTGCATTTGTGGCAACGAGAGTTTAAGGTATGTGACGAATTTGGATAAGCCTTAATAGTCAGCTTGAAATTGAGGTAATAAAACTGAACTATATAAAAAGATTAGCGCACGCGATATTTCTGTCTGTGCACACATCACATGCGGTCGTCATGTCAGTGACATGCAGACTGTCATTTGAGCTTCATTCAGGCTTGGTTTGAGTCTGAAAAATCCACTTGTGATGTCACAAAATGCGTTGGTGCTCGACATTAATTATTTTGTCGTAGAATGACGATTTGAATTTTCCTTTAGATGACAAATGCGTTAGCTAGCTGTACTACTGGTATGGTCTATGGCATTACACATGTTCAAAGTAATTAGGTAGTATGTAATATACACTGTAAACTGTAGGGCACTAATTTAGGCACGAAGCCGAAATTTCGTGCCAGTAGTTAGTGCCTCGAGCCACCAGTAGGCGCCACTAGGCACTAATAGGCACCAAACCAAATGTGTTTATCCAATGAAATCGAAGAAAAAAATCAATGGGCACGAACTCGGCACTATCAACTTCGTGCCTTGTGTTGGTTAGAATTGATGCCTAAATTTCGTGCCTAATTTAAGCGAAATTTCGCGCCCCACAGTTTACAGTGTAGAGCAATTATCTTGATTGCAACCGATGCAACATCAAAAAAAAAATAAGTAAAGTCGTGTAATGACGATTTTCTACGACATTTTTCAGCAAGCGATTTTATAAAAACCAACCTGCCTGATATCAATTTTCTTCGATTTAGCAGACAACTTAGATTCGCTGTAATAACAAACCTCGAGTATCTTAAATAGAGCAGCCGTTGGAATTTTTATTAATTTGATAAAGTTGATTTACATATTTTTAATGGTTGAGTAAAAATGCTAAGTGGATGGTGCTGCATGATGACATCAGTGATAAATGATGATTTATGATATGTTTGCACTTGCTTAGGCACGCATGTTTTTAATTCGTTGATTTAGCTTCCATGCAAAACTACACTGCTAATAGTTTAAGGATTTAAATCAATGAAAAATGCTTTACAATGAATAATGTAACAATTATAGAATCCTATCACCATATCTCACGAATTTGATGTCACAAACTGTAAAGGAGTTACTGAGTCTTCGGATAAATTTCTGATTGTTTCCTGTATTACACAAAACCGATCACTTAATTGAGCGAAATGAAAATATTCATTCAGACATCAAATTCTTCAGAATTGGCTGTTCTTTTCAATTTATCAACAACCAAATCAGGAAGAAGTATACGGCCTTCTTTGGCAGCATTCAAGAGTCTCTGAAGTCTGGACTGTGCATCTTCTCTTTTTGCATCTTGAGATAAATCCAACATCGATCGCTGATCATCACTCTCTAGTATGCGTCGTCTCAATTTCTGCATCATGATACTAGGAGTTGTAACCCCTCGATGAATCACATTCGTGCACCATATTTTCGGTGCAATATTTCCCTGTCCTAATTCATTCAATAAGTTGATCATCAAATTTCCAATCACTTCAACCATTTTTGAAATGTCGTGATCATCTTTAGATGAAAATGGAAATTTGAATTTTGGCCAACGATCTGCGCGTCGTTCTAAAAGAAGGACTTCATTTGACTTGTCATAAGAATAGTATTTCAGGTCAACGATAATCAATAGAAAAGGAATTCCATCAATGCTCAATGTATAATTGATTCGATTGGTAATTTTGAACACCCCATTGATACTACTACAAGGGTCAACATCAAATCCATCTCCATCTCTTTGCAGAAGGCCGCCGAAATTTGGACCGCACAGTATCGGCGGTAATTTCTTATTCTCTTTCTCGCTCATCTCTTGCAGTTCTGCCTTTGACAACTGCACGCTAGCCAATCCCTTCATTCGAAGATCACCTCCTTCTATTTGACATCTTGCATCACCCTCTTGACCCCCAGGATTTGGGAATAAACAATCCCCTGAAGTCCATCGGAAAGCATTCCAATTATCAAATGAGAGATCCGATGCCTTAAGACTCACTGTTCCCGAAAAGCTGCGCTCAAGAAACTCAAATCCACGAGAATAAGCTTCAACTGTGATTGAATCTTCCAACTTATGACTTTCAAGAACAGTTGCGCCCAAATCCTTTAATATACCGAGAAATCGTTCATCGCCTTCTTCAAGGCACATTCTGTGAATAAAAGCCGGTATTTGAGGCGATTTTGAATCGAATAAAGTGCATAAGTCTATTGCCTTCAAATCTGAATCTGGAGGAGGATGCGACCATTTCGGATCAGAAAATACAGTCTTCATGAAGTCCAGTTCTACACAACACTGTTTGTCATCCACTACCTTTTGCAAATCCTCAATCACTTTGCGAACATGAGATTTGATCTTTATGGACGTAGCCTGGTCATCATTTGTCTTTCTTTCATATGTCATTACTTTAGTATTGAAGCGAATGAGATGCCTGAAAGTGGCTCCATAATGATTCTGAAACGATATTTGAGCATCGTCTTCGGCAAAGGGAATGATCAATTTTGCGGGCGGTCTATTCTCTGCATCTGGAACAGTTGAGTTATCTATGTACAGCCTTGCCATTTCGTGAAACATCTCTGCCAAAATGCTGCCATCCGGAGGATCGTTGAACCATCCTTTCTTCTGGAAGCAGAAAGTCAATTGTTAGATATGGAATGTCAGGAGGTCACTTGAATGTTAATGCAACAAAAAACACAGATTAACGTACAAAATCATCCAGTGTCAGCAGTTAGGACATAATTAATTGCAGAAGCCTAAATACATGAGGATGTCATGCATGAAAATTTTTCTGAAGCATTATAATGCATATCGGATTATGATTATCCAGCTAGTGTAAGGCTTGGCCGCCCCAGTAAACAGCATAGCCGCACCGCACCAGTGGAAAGCTTGCCGTGTTAGGGTGGAGCTTACCAGTACCAATTACAAGCTTACCCGCACTCATGAGAGGCCAATCCGTATACGTGCAAGAAGCTAACAACAGAAGTTTACCCATATCAGTGAGTATCCCACCTTCATAGATCGCTCACAATCCGATCCGACGCTATCGGATTGTATCCTGATCATCATTTCTCGATACCGGATTGGTCTTCTAGCACTCACGTCATGCGTCACTCGCGCTCACATCGTTTCAATTTAACCTGTAAATCCTAATGAGTCGATGTAAGATGACCTATTCCGCGTAGGCAATTTTTCCAAGTTTATGATTGTCCATAGCTCATTGAATTTTGTGACTATCATAATGTTTGAGCATTTTCATGATTTGCTTTACTTAGTTAGCAAAATACCATGTTTGAGGAGGAATTCGTAGACAACCTTGTGTTTAAGAAATCCGTTGATGTTTTCAATAATTTGTCTGCAAGTAGCTGAATGCAAAAGAAAAACTGCTATTTTTCAGCTTTTTCTCTGACAAAACCATTGATGAATTTTGAATTGATCAATCAACCAGAATGTGATGCGTAGCTGTAGTCCAAAGTCATTTCACAGATAAGCAGGCCAATTTATTTTAATTAACGGATATTTTATACAATCCTACCTGGAGAAAGTCTGCATTCGAAACTGTTTACGACAGTGCGCGTCCAGTCAGTGAGGTCAAGCATGGAGGTTTCAATTCATTAAATCAAAATTATCCATGAATAGCTAGTTCTTCTGTTGTTCATTTGATTTAAAGATATCTTTTTATGACATTTAATGTAAGAACAGTGATGGTTTGATTCACAAGTCTTACATTAAATGTCATAAAAAGATATGATATATATGCTGGTCAGACAAGTTATAGAAATTGACCGACAAATAATAATCGATTCCTTAGATGATGCGTAGAAAATTTTGACGACTTTAGTCGTTTTTCTAGATCACAATTTGGTAAGAATTTTCGAAATGGTTTCAACAACCAGCTCAGAAAGAGAAACAGATTTTTAACCATAATCGCAATAGAAGCAATTTTTTCGATTCACATGATGAAATTGAAGATATTGGTGTAAGTTATTTCCAGGTTGTGGGAACGAGTAGCAGCAACAAAAATTCTTTTTTAGATTTAAAGATATAAGAACTATAAATTTTTCTGATCACATTTTAACGAAGTCAGAAAAACAACTCCTAAACAAAGGAGGAAAATTTGCCCCAATTCCAAAATCAAATTTTTTGGATCTAAATTACAATACGAGGGGTGATTGATAAGTTCGCGGCCTGACATAGAAAGCTTAAAGCCAGGCCATTATGCACATGTGGATTGATACAATGGAATGTGCTGACGGCGCATGACGAGTGATCAGTCGATCCGGTGAACTGTTGGTAAACCACAGCTACTTAACTTCAGTTACTAACTTATCAGTCAGTTAGTCAGATAAGTGTTGCGTAAGATGGATCACGTTTCAAATCGAGCTGTCATTCGTTATCTCGGCTTGAAAGGACTCACACCAAAGGAGATTCATGATGATATGGTTGGAACACTTGGTGAGAAAACTCCGTCCTACACCAGTCAAGAAGCGGGCTTCAGAATTCAAGCAAGGAAGAGAGAGCTTGGAAGATGATCCCCGTTGTGGAAGACCAGTGACAGTGAGCACAGAAGATGTGATCGATCATGTTCAAAAGATTATTCTTGATGATCGCCGTACAACCGAGCGAAAGATTGCCTTCGAACTGAAGATTTCACAAGAGCGTGTCCATAACATCATCCATCATGAACTTGGCATGAACAAAGTTTCCGCTCGATGAGTGCCACGACTGCTCACACCAGAGAACAAACGAGCCCGCTTTCTCATCTCAAGGGACAACCTGGCGCTGTTCGTAAGAGATCCTGAAAATGTCATGGACCGGTTCAATACGATGGATGAGACTTGGGTTCACCACTATCAGCCAGAGTCGAAAGAACAATCGAAACAATGGAAGCACCCAGGATCACCAACTCCGCGGAAAGCCAAGGTCACCAGGTCCGCGGGAAAGGTCATGGCCTCCATTTTCGGATTTGAAGGGAGTTTTGTTGTTGGACTTCCTAGAGACTGGTCGGACAATTACTGGCGAGTACTACGCTCATTTGTTGCAGCAGTTACGAGTGCAGATCAAGATCAAGCGGAGAGGGAATTTCACGAAAGGCGTGCTCTTCCATCAAGACAATGCGCCTGCTCACACCTCCGCTACCGCCATGTCTGCCATCCAAGGTTGTGGGTTTGACATCATTTCCCATCCACCCTATTCTCCTGATCTGGCACCATCGGACTTTCATCTCTTCCCAAAAATGAAATTGGAGCTCAGTGGTCAGCACTTCGCATCCAACAGTGACGTCATGGAGGCCGTTGAGGAGTATCTGGACTCCAAAGACTCACACTTCTATGAGCAAGGGATCCGCGCATTGCAGCACCGTTGGGCTAAGTGCGTTGATTGTAGGGGCGATTATGTAGAAAATAAATATGTATCGTATGCGAAATGTGCTTTTTTCTATATCGGGCCGCGAAGTTATCAATCACCCCTCGTACTACATCGTTTAGCAGAAAATTGAGACTAATCGACTTTTTCAAAGATGAAGTAGAAAAAGATATTTCGTCAATAGCCCATAACCCATCTTCATTTCAACCTCCTAAAGGTCTTAATCAATTTTTACACAACAGCATCGATTTAATGATGAACAAAGTAAGCCTTCCAACGACAAGTGGAAAGAAAAATAACCTACCACATGATGAGCGAACTGCATTGAAGAATTTAAGGAATTATGAAAACTTATTGATTACAAACGCAGATAAAGGAGGTGCTTTTGCTCTACTAAATCATTCTGCATATAAAGATTGCATGTACAAAGAACATTTAAATGAAATTTCTACTTACGAAGAAACTATAGATTACAAGACGAATAGTACGATAAATGTCATCAAAAGATATTGCAAAAAATTTAGTAATCAACTAACTCCGAAAGAAAAGGAATTTCGAACAAAATTTAATCCATCAATGCCGTACATGTGTGGAGTTCCAAAAGTGCACAAACTATGTAATTTCTTGGCAGAACAAAGCGTAGATGAGTTTGGATACTTGCACGCTGACTTACCAGAGAATCTAAAATTTCGTCAAATAATTTCCAGCGTAAATGCTCCTACCTCTCGACTAAGTTACCTATTAGATGAACTCTTAAAACCATTATTACCAAAATTGAAAAGTTATTGCCAAGATGCATATAATTTCATTTCAAAGTTACGGAGCACAATAGAAGATGCATCATTCATCAGTTTCGATATAGTGTCCTTGTATACAAACATAAACAATGACTTGGGAATGGAAGCCATAAAACATTGGCTATCACTAAGTGACATTCATGAACGTTTCAAAGCAGATTTCATTTTAGAGGGCTTGGAAATAATCCTGAAAAACAATTTCTTCGAGTTTGATGATAAAATATTTTGCAGCAACACGGCACAGCGATGGGGACGAGAGTAGCTCCTACCTATGCTTCTTTAACAATCGGTTTTCTAGAAGAAAAAATGCATGCAAGTGTGAAATAAACATTTAACCAATCAGACTATCAATTCTTCTCATTAAGTTGGCTACGATATCTTGACAATTGTTTTGTGATCTGGAAAGACTCTTTTGGAAATGTGAATAATTTTCTTGCATTTATTAATACCTTGAATGACAGTATAACGTTCACTATGGAAATCGATAGAGAAAATTAAAATTTTTTGGACGTACATATCTTTAAAGAAGCCAATAAGATATAAAGAGATATTCATTTTAAATCGACAGACAGTCACAAACAACTATCTCCCATTCCATTCGAGACACCCAAAACATGTGATGCGCAACATTCCCTACACACTGGCTAGCAGAATTAACTCAATTGTCTCTAAATCTGAAATTAAGGATCTCCGATGGTTACAAATGAAAACACGTTTGACAGAGCTTGGTTATCCAGAGCAATTAATACAGGATGCCATAAATAAGTGCAATACGATTCGCACGAAACAACCAAATCAGGATAAATCAGTGATCAATTTTGTTCAAACATTTAATCCCAACAACCCAGAAATATGTAACAGCGTAATTAAGCCTGTTTTCTCAGGGTTGCAGTTAACCGACCCACTTGATAAATGTGTAGTCCGAAAATCTTATCGTCAACCTCCATCACTACTCCGAATATTGCGAAAGCAGAAAGATGAATGTGTTGATGGAGTTACAAAATGTGGAAATAAAAAATGTAAGTGCTGTGATTCTATGATAGTAGGGAAAGAATTCAAATATAAACATGGTGAACAGACGAAATTATTTCATATAAAAACAAGCATGACTTTTGATTCCAAAGATCTAATTTATGTGCTAAAATGCCGCGGATGCGAAGCCTTCTATGTGGGACAAATGGGCGATTCTCTTCGATCGAGAGTGCGAGTCCATCGCCAGCAAATAAATGATTCCTCCTATCGTTCGCTACATGTAAGTAAACATATCTATGAATGTGTTAGCAATTATCCCTCTTTCTATGTTATGCCTATACTTAAACTCCCATCAAACTGTGACCGACTTTATAGAGAAACAAAAGAAGAGGTATGTATAAAGATGATGAGTCCTTCTCAAAATAAGCATCCATAGACCAAATGCAATGATAGCAATCTATGACCACCGCCACTACTAAATTTTCCTTGTTTTGAATCTATGACACATAGATTTTTGATGTATTTTAATTAGCAAATAGAATCATTTAGCCCTTGAGAATCCTGCAAGTCAGGCAGAAACCGGTTGGGCAGAAATATTTGTTTTCTTTTCCTTGCACGCATCCAAGTGTGATTTATTTTATATCTGTTTACATTTTTGATACCTATACTATTGAATCTATATATATATATATATATATATATATATATAGATAGATAGATAGATAGATAGATAGATAAGAAATGTGCGCTCCTGCCCCACTTGTACTCTCCTGCCCCACGGACGAATATGAAATGTACGCCCCTGCCCCACAACTGTACGCTCCGGCCCCCATGTGCACTCCTGCCCCACTGACTCTCCTGCCCCACGTATGAGCTTTTGCGGAATATGATTGTGCATTGATATGTACTGTTGTGAAAGAAGTTCTATGGCTGTCAGCGCCTCCAAATGCCTGGTCCGACGATTGCTGTAGGCCCTCAATTTTCGTATTTAGAGTTAGCTTTTGTGGAATATGATTGTGCTGTGATATGTACTGATATGAATGAAGATATATGACAGTCAGAGCACCTCCAAATGCCTGGTCCGACGATTGCTGTAGGCCCTGGTCCCTTCATGTACAAGTGGGGCAGGAGAGTACAATTCTCGGTGGGGCAGGAGAGCACATTTCTTATTTATATATATATATATAACGATAAATAAGAGAACTAAAGCATATGTATCACATTTGAGAAAGTCGAGTCTTCCATGGAAAGGAAATTATTCGCAAACATGTTTCAGCAGCTGTGCTGGCTTCTCCCATTAATCGTATTGACAAGCCAGCACAGCTGGTGAAACATGTTTGCGAATAAATTCCTTTCCATTCCGACTTTCTCTTTTACTTTATATATATATATCTATATATAATATATATACATAATAGTGCTCCTGCCGAAGCGGCTCATGCACATGATCAGGATCCTATCCGATTAAAAAAGTCATGAATATGAGCATGTCTGATAAATGCTATTGGATCAAGAGCCGAATGATCCGTTGATCCGGGAGAAGCCTAACACAATATCATCTTTTTATCAAATTAAAATTGCCGGGCATGCAATACAATCCAGTCTACGTCATCAACCTATCCATGCGCGTGAGTAGCGCACTGCGCTCTTGAGCAGCCTATCCACATCCGTCCGTACCAATGAGAGGCTTACCCTACTAGCCACATGCAGCCCACCGCACCCATGAGTAGCCTACTCGTAACCGGCCGCATCGAAGAGAAACCTACCCGTATCCGTGAGCGAACAGTGCCTGAAATTTCCTCCAACTCCTCATCTTGTCAGATACGATCAAAGAAAGACACATGTTAATACAGAGACACAGATTGCAGTTTTTGAAAGAAGAGAAAATTTCTATGTTTCCTCTAATTAAGCAAAAAGGACTAGGCCCAAAATCATAATTTTTGACTTGTGAATAATTTTTCACCTAGTGACATTTAGCCACATTCTTGCATTATTGCCGATCAGAAGCATTATAATAAAACATGTACATCATAGGAAATGACTTGAAGATATTCCATGTGAAAGATTATGGCTCTGGACTTAGTATTTTTAACTTAATTGGGGGAAACATAGAAAATTTCGTTTTTACCAAAAACTTCAATCTGCGTCCCTTTGGATTAACATGTACTTTTGTGCATAGAAGTGGATAATAGTGCACTAGAATGGAAGTTGACCATGGAGTTACCATTTAGTTACCATGGAAAAATCTATGGTTTGTAGATCTGCTTCGATCTAAAACATCGTATCATAGTCAAACTATTTGCCAACTTGGCTGTGGAAGTTGTTGACAGCAAATTGCAGGATTTTCATGAAGAGAACTTTAAGTGAGATGGCAGCATTGCTTTATGTGAATTAGCCTACTATTACATGGATTAATATACTGTATCTATTTGTAGAAGTCATTGATAACTATTTTCTAATTTTTCAATACTGGAATGCGAATCAAAAATCGGTTCAGAGTCATAATCGAAAGTGGTCGGTGTACTGGTTGTAAGAATATCTGAAGAATTCAAAGATAAAAATTCTAATTATTGGATAATTTCTCCTTCTAGCGGTTAAGAAACCTAGCGCTTTCTGGATTAAACACATGGAAAGCCTCTTTAATTTAGCTACAATCAGTTCTCAAATAAATAAAATGTCGCTGGATCCTTTCAATTAATCACTAAATGACTTGTGTGATAAAGTGTGATGATATTTTGGAAACTCATATTGGAAAGCATGTAAAGGTTTTGAAAAATTGTTCAAATATATTGAACAGGGGAGCCCTTTTAAGTACAGTGAATACTCTGAGATTTCTTGGCCTCTGATTTCAAGCTGAAGCAATGCATGCTCTGTAAATCGACATTGCAAGTTGCGTATGTGTCTGGTTATACTCTTGACTGATTATAGGAGCGATAGTTCAAAATGATGAACGTACAGAACGTTTTACAGGATTTCCTTCTTTGTCATCCTGTCGGTGCACTATTTTGTAAATTCACTATTGCTTTTGTGTACATGATCTTTGGACTAGGGGCAACCATCCAGATCACAAATTGACTTGATAATTAAAAATGCCAACCCGAAAACAAGAAAGCCAGCTCGCAAAATTTGCTTTTTCCCCGAACTAAGTTCCCCCGGAGTGTGCCATAATTTTCATGCAATTTCCATTCTAGGACTTTCTATGGTATTATTAATTTCTATGTTTTCGTGTGATCGTGTCTGACAAGAAGAGAAACCAGGTAGAACTCAGCAGACTTACAGATTCGTAGTAGACATGCGGTGTACATCAGGGTTGGAACCGGCTGGTCGGTGGCCGGCTCATCAAAATTCAGTCGGTCGGGGATGAGACGGTGGCTGGCGTCTCTGTACCGGTTGACTTTGATCGTCAGGCATTGTTTGGTCAACTTATGACATTAGACAGCTCCACATAGCGTACATGAAATGCATGAATGGTAGGCCCACCGGTACTCCTGATAAGCGACAGTTACCTAGTACAATACAATATTATACGATGTAATTATTCGCACTTTGATAGCATGTTCTGCACGATGAGCAGCAATACACGCAATGACTTATTTAATAATAATAATAATAAATAATAAAGTGTGTATTTGATTGAATGAAAATCGAATCATTTCACAAAGTTTTTGCAGAGATATAAGATTTGAATTTTTTGCATGCAAGGAATACACGGTTTTAATTTCGAAATTTACTCTTCAGTTCTAATTATTGTACGCCTACCTTATAATTTATGATGTGAATGTTGACTACATTTTCAAAGTCAATCAAACACAAGCAAATTTGAAACAGATGATCAAAATAATGATTCAAAACGGCCAGTGATATAATAATAACACTGATACAATAATAATATGTGCGTTTACCTATATCCTGCCTCCACAAGAAAGTTCCAATATACCGGTAATAAAAGATTTTCTAATGATAAAAGTTCTGAGATGAACCATTTGATCATTGACTGAGTGCTAATGTTGCGAAATGTTTTGTCTGCGACGTGCAAACTTGATTTAAAGTGATTCAGTGGTTCGGGTAGTAGGCCATCGGTTGCATTGAAATAAGTTCAACGTATTACATAAACTATCCTATGTAGTGAAATTATTCAAGATCTAGACAGGCTACAATACAAGCTAGAAAACATGATTCCGGAAACTACATCATTGATAAAGTACGCTCTGAACTACATGTACATGCATAAGTTGCCAGCAATCATTTTTTAATCGTTTAAAGAACACTTCGTAATATCAATGTCAGAATACATGCGTGTAAACTATGTTATATTTACATGCTGTTAATGTTGTGATGATTGACTGAGCAATTTATTTTAGACTGAATGTCGTCGAAGGTCGACCTGGGTATAATTGAATTAACCGGCCGGTCGGCTGGTCTACAAAATTTGAGGTCAGCGGCCGACGGCCGGTTCCAACTCTGGTGTACATCATTCTATGAAAGTCCCATTTTCGGCCTTGTTCCCTGCAAAGACTCGCCCAGGCTGCCGGATTATGAACTTCACAGAATCACTTATTTTCTTATTTATTCACTTATCCAAATGATCTAATAATTGATAAAAAGTCCGGGCGAAATCCGGACAATCCGTGCATCCAGATAAAATCTGGACGTCTCGCAACACTGCGTATGCCATGTGGTCGCCATTTTTCTCATTGTGCTATGTAACATGTGAAATTACTCTAAGTCCATGTCTTTGACATGACTCTTTTCGTGTTCAAGTTGCTTGACTGCTTATCATGTTCGTGTCGCATCGTGTCTACTAACTGTTCATTTGTGCTAGTGATGAGATGCGTTAATGTGGCGTTATCATAACAAGCTAGCTGCACATCTCAAGCATCACTTTAATTCGATTATGATTTACTTCTCGACTTTCCGTGCATTAAATTAGTGATGGTTATCGCACTCTACGATTCATCGAGACCGAAAGTCGAGACGAAGCCTATAGTGCGATAACTACCGTATTGCTTGACAGCGCAGCGGAGACAAGTTGCACGGCATCAGCACTCTGTCATACTTTGACACTTTAATCAACCATTTAGAAAATTAACTACATAGGACGGTCAATCTATTCATCTTGTCAACACTGTCATTCAATCTGAAACAGAGCTACCGACAGAACGCTAGGTTAGCGTCCTCATAGCGTAAACCATAAATAATAATTATTCGATTTCT
Organism: Prostheceraeus crozeri; assembly: GCA_907163375.1. Taxonomy (NCBI): domain Eukaryota; kingdom Metazoa; phylum Platyhelminthes; order Polycladida; family Euryleptidae; genus Prostheceraeus; species Prostheceraeus crozeri. Next base: position 139,983 of record CAJQUW010014996.1, read on the forward strand.
ATGGCTTAAGATAGCAATGTATTGGCTTACAAATCGCTCCATGATAGAGTTCTTGAAGTGAAAACTACCTTAGCGTAACCATAGCGTTGGTTATCAGAATATTTGGCAAGTGCTCTAGAATAACTCTAGATACTTAAGCATTGTAAATATCAATTGTTCTATTTCTATGTCCTGAAATGTGCGTCTGCATACAGCCACAGTGAGATGAGAAATTTCAACACCCGATTACAGCGATAAATTCTTACATAATATTTATTGCACGATGAGGCTTATTTTATCATCCGTCGAGCAATAATGGATGATAACAAATAGATGATGTAGGTGACATTCGACAGATCAAGCTCATGCAGTGGGCAAATTTTGAGCAAGCCTAATTATTGCAATTGATATTAAACGCACGGGTCCTACAATATTCACTACGATGAATCATATTCAGCAATGATCAAGTGTAGACGGCTAATATTAAAGCTCTTTGTACCTTCTGACTTTGAAAGTTACTGTTAGATCGATTGCTGTAGCCAGATCGTTCCCTATGAAAATTGCTGCTAAGTGGACTTCGATAAGAACCGCGATCTGATGGACGCCATTGATTGAAGTTTGATTGGTTCGGAGAATGATGATCACGAGAGCCAAAATCACGTTGAGGCTCTCTTGATTGGCCTTGACCTAGCCAATCGTAGTCATTGGATCTTCCGCGGCGATTCTAGAAAAGGTGAGTAGTAATTGTAGTGCAATAAATACATCCTACATTTCATGAATAGCGGCACAGTTTTTGTTTAATTGTGACTGCTAATTTCCTGAGAAAAATTGGACGAGTGGAAAATACTGGAATATAACAGTAAGAAAAACGGGCATTGAACACCATGAACTGAACGCTACGGGATTCCTCGCTCTATATGCATTCACAAAATATGTCGATTTCAAATGCATGTACTCAGCCTTTTCTAGAATATAATCTGCGCATTATGTGGGTTCTATGCGAAGTCGAGTATGACCAAATTTTCGATTTTGTGATGGAGTGATTCTTCTGGACTGGTGAAGAATGGTTGAAATCGTTTAGGTGAGGAATATTTTTTACAGACTATTAGTCGACACTTTTCTACCAGCCGGCTGATTAATATCATCTTTGAAACTCAAGGGATTCGTGGAACATTTCATCTGTATAAATCATCGACTTCAACGAGAAAATAATCTCACGCGAGCCAAAAGTTGACGAATATTTTTTCATATTTTTGTTTTCATGTGGTGATCGAAATGTAATGCGTTGACTAGATATTTTCCTGATGGGATTTGGTCTATGCTCGCGATGAAATGTTCCCCTTACTCAGAAGCATCAAACACTAAGTCAATCGGGTGACTGGTTCAAAGGTTGTAGGACTTTAGTGCGAAAGGTCTACATGTGAATGTGATTCCAAAAATGATTGTTAACTTTTGAGTCACTTTAAAAAAGCCTATGCACAGTCAAAAAATACGATGGCTTGCTGATACATTTGGCTGTAGATAAACCGTCTTCAGTTTTGCTTCCCAACGTCAGACCTACTTTTGGGAGGAGTTCTTATTGTAGGAGATGTATCGGTGATGTTTAATAAACCACGTGAGCAGGCATAAGAGTGCTCCACAAAAGACAGTTTGAACAGTCCGTCTTATTGCCATGTTATCAAGATTGAATCTCACGATGTTGCTAATAGGCCATTGGCAATACCACTTTAAATCACAGAACTTGGACACTGGATCCCGACTCGGTCAAACGGATCGATCGAGCCCGAAGCCTAATCTGAGTAGCGGGTGGCACAAACTATAGCTGATTCGACTACTTCTTGCTTAGCAACCGACGTTTTCAACTACTTTCCGTGCGAATCCAACATCTCAAGCATTTTACAATGTTACATAGCAACGAACGAGAAGAGGCCAAAAGAAACAATTGAAGAAGCTTTAGGTCAGCCGAAGAGGACTGATTCGAATTTTTCTCGAATCACAATTTCGAATCGAATCTCGAAGTTTCGCAGGTTCCCATTCTGGAGTGTTTCTTTGAGTTCTCTACCTGTACGCTGCGTACGCATACTACATCATTTATAAGTTTGATGACCGACATCCTATCAACTACGTAGCCTAGCTTCACGTAAGTGCCACAAAGAGGTCAGTTTCATTATTATTTGAATCACTTATGACTAACGTATTTTGTACAACTACAAAAAAATGATATGCGATAAATCAGACAAGGAAGTTAAAGCGTTTGTGTTTTCTGAGTCAATCGCTGCTGAAAGAAGAGTTTCTTTCAGTTGTCAGATGTCTTAGCGGTCTCAAGTTAAGGCCGCGTGCAAACTTTGTGCAAGATCCGAGAAAGCATTGGACCATTCCTCAAAATTGTTGTGTCAAGATCGATGAAATACTATTTTTATTACTCTTCCTGTCAATGCACGGCCATCGGTGGAGCTCTATTACAATTAGGCCATGGCTCTCTTTATTTTGCCATTTATTGTTTTGCAGAATCATGCGCTTGTCATACAAACAAAAACCACCTAAAGTCCTTAAGTAAAATATAAAAAAATACCCTACGTAGTCCATACGAAATTGGCTACCTATCTTATGTGTGATATGATGCCTACAGGCATCCAACACTTGGCGACATAACAAAACTAGCCGATTATAAGTAACTTTGAACTTAAAGAAAATAGTGCTTAAGTCCTCATCATGAAATTCAATTGAATATTATTTCGCAATCATGAATACCATTCAAGGTGAGTGCCTATGGCTACTAACCGCGAGGAAGTTATCTTGCTAAAATGTCAATTTTCCCTGAAATTTAGACGAAAATTTCAAAGAACTACTTGACCAATATAACTAAAATTTTGATAAACAATATGGATCTCGAAAAATACCAGTTGTTGATAAAAAGTAGTATTATAGACCACGAGCTATTATGACAAATAATGACCGAAGAAATCTATGCATTATCTGTTATAATGCATGACTTTTTCCATAGAAGTCTACACCAGGTTAATAATTTCCAATCAGGAAAATAATTACCTGCTTCGTGGAACTTATTAACCTGTGATCATAGAAAGCCTTGCAAAATCATGCATTATATTATTGAGCTTTTTTTTCTATAGGTATTGCATGGCATTTACCGGACAATATTGCAACTAGGAGCAATATTGTCCGGCAGAATGTAGAAATCTTGTGCTAAGATGAATTACAATATATCTATAGCATGCATTATAACAGATAATGGATGATTTATTTCGGTCATATAGAACTTATTAACCTCAACCTAGCGGCCTTCGGTTACTAAGTTCTATAATTACCTCAAAATCATCCATTTTCTATTGCGTATATCATGCCATAAAAACTAGGCTAGTGCCTGGCTAGCGATAGGCCTTGTCAGTCATTAGACGATCTACTTTCTATGTACTTTCAATACGAAAGTATGAAAAAATATTTTCACTGAGAAAAAATCTTCATTACGTAAATTTCAGCAACTGTCCGACCTCGATATATTTCATATCAAGGTCTAGGTCGGGAAAAAGTTATTGAGGACACGAGGTCAAGGTCGAGCATCCACGAGCTTTCGACGTCTTACAGCTCGTGTTGTTCATGTGAAATGAAACGGCAATGCGATACATGGTTCAAGAATGGTCACAAATCACTTGCAATGCAATTTCAAAAAGAATGGATAATGATAGAGAATCAATCACTTTGAAACTCACTTTAAGACCTCACAGTACTGACTCCTCATCCGATCCTCAACATTATTCTAATCTTGAAGCTTTTAAAGCTGCTGTGAGGTATTATCGCTCCTTGTTGAAAGAAAAACGTGAATCCTTCTGGTACTCAAAAGTTATATCTGAAGTCGGTAACCCTCAGGGTTTATGGCGTTCTTTCAAGTCCTTAATGGGTCGAAGTCGCCTACCTCATCCTTTTTTCCTCAAAGCTAAAGATATTCATGAGACATTCACTCAGAAGATACAAGGGATCCAAGATGCTACGACTGATTTCTCTCCTCCGCACTTCTCTCACAGTGTATCCGATTCAAGTTTTGAGTGTTTCCAAACAATTACAGATGAAGACATCCTAAATGCTGTACATAACTTACCCAAAAAATCATCAGCTAGTGATGCAATTCCTACGACTCTTTTGAAAGAACTCATTCCATCTCTGCTGCCTTTTCTGAGTCATCTGTTCAATACGTCATTGTCTTCAGGTATTTTCCCGTCCCGTTGGAAGCGAATTTTGATTACCCCTGTGGTTAAGAAGGGCTGCAGTGATCCGAATGCCGCGACATCTTACCGTCCTATCTCTAACCTTACTGTCGTCTCCAAACTTTTTGAGCGCCTGGTATCCGCGCAACTTCGTTCATACCTGCATGCAAACAACTTAATTCCTGCGACTCAGTCTGCATATCGACCGCATCACTCGTGTGAGACTGTCATTCTCCGTATAACCTCCAACGTTCTTCTTGCTGCAGACAACGTTAGCATAAGTCTCCTTGCCTTCCTTGATCTGTCAGCCGCATTTGACACGATCGATCATCACATCCTTCTGGCCCGTTTACAATCAAATTTTGGCTTTAGTGGTACTGCCATAGAAATCCGATTTATTTCATTTGTTTAAGTAATACTACTAGAATGGACAGCTGGGGTTTGTTGATGGTTAAGAAATGACTCATAAGTGTACCGTTGCTATAGTCACGACTTAACCACGGCGTAGTGTTCTGCGATATTGTTGTGGCCATTCTAGTCTAACTAACGCGCAATAATATTAATCGGATTTCTATGGGTACTGCCTTGCTGTGGATTGAATCTTTCATACGTGGACGATCAAGTCGTGTAGCTTTTAATTCTACACTATCTGATTTCAGTCCTGTGATAGCTGGTGTTCCACAGTGCTCCGTGATAGGACCGCTATTGTTTGTTCTCTATACATCCGAACTCTCCAGAATCATACCACAGTTTGACCTGTCCCTACAAATATATGCCGACGATGTACAGGTGCATGGTCACTGTCATCCCGACGACTCAAGTGACTTGGTCTCTCGCATGGTTAAGTGTGTAGATCAGTTTATTGCGTGGTGCTCATCGAATCTTCTACTATTAAATGCAAGCAAATGCGAGATAATGTGGTGTTCATCTTCCCGTCGTGCTTCATCCCTTCCTAATGACTCCATTCGTGTTGGAAATCATATGGTGAACCCATCTTCGTCTGTTCGCTGTCTTGGTGTTATCATAGACTCGGAGGTCTCGTTTCGTGCTCATGTGACTCATGTTGCATCCCTGTGTTTTGGTGTCTTGCGACAGATACGTTCCATCGGCCGCTCTCTGTCTCGTCCTCTCCTTATTAAACTAATAGAATCACTGGTCTTGCCTCTCCTCGACTTTTGTAATTCTATCCTGGCCGGTATTCCACGTAAACTCTCTAACAAGTTTCAATCCGTGTTACATGCTAGTGCACGTTTGATTTTTGGAACTTCACGCTTTTCATCTGTAAGTCCTCTACTTCGTGATCTGGGTTGGCTGCCTGCGGACATCCGTCCGCTTTATAGGCTGGCTGCGTTGACACATGCATGTTTTCATGGAAAAGCTCCTTCTTACCTGGCCCACGACTTCAAATACACTTCTTCAAGGCGCCCTGGTCTTCGATCCTCAACAACACAATCACTAATTGTTCCTCGGGTAAAGTGCCCAACAATCGGGGGACGTTCAAGAAATCAATTGAGCAGCATTTCTTAAAATCCTGTTATACGTAATTTTTGTACTAAATGCTTTTTACTTACATACTTTTATTATTATAATTTTGATGAAATTTTGTACAGTGGCCTTGAGACGTGTAAACATGTGAAATGTCACTCAAATATAATTCGTTCCTGACTGACTGACTGAAACTTGACTTCTTCGAATTTCGATTATTGAATTCAATCTCGAAATCTCAATCATTTCTTACATTAACAGTGTCATGAATGTTCAAAAACTTGTATTATGAGTTCAGGCAAAGGAATATCGCTAATATGTTTCTTACATGTACATGTTGCTGACTGATACTTATAGTAAGGTTTACTCATAGCAACGTCACAATTGTCTCCGTATTACTATCGAGTAACATCAAATGTGAATGAAAAAAATAACCTTCAATCATAGAGTAGGTATATTAGGTAGAGTGGTAACTCCGCATTTATTAAATCCCCAATGTGTATACACTTTCGATTTTATTAAATTAACTCAAGCGAGATACAGGTGGTATTGTCACTAAATGTGAGATATGGAAATTTTTGCAGTTTTGCAGAAATTAAAACGGAATTGAGTGATCATGATTGCAATGCAGAAGGAATAATGGTATTTTACAGATTCTCAGTGTCATGGCAGCGTTGGAGATTTAATGTTTGCCAAATTAGCAATTCGATGGGTTCCTACTACTTTCATACTCAACCTCAAGAGTGTTTTCTTAACCGCGATCATCACAGGCAACCTTGGCAGAACAAAATCACATAATCAAATTTAAAGACAATGATTTCATTTAACTTTGAAAGATGTAAATGGTTCCACATCACTATTCAGATTCTAGAAATGAAACATGAATTTAGTGAATCATAAAATCATGCCAATGAAAATTGAATTAAAAACTTGAAATCTTAGCCAAGAAAGCACGAATAGTATCGCGACTTTTTCATGAAGAAATTCATTACAATACAATTCATGAAATTCCCTTGATAATCAGCTTAACTTCCGCTTAGTTACGATGCTTATTATCAAATATTCATGCCTTTTGATATCCAACTTGTTTCAGTCTGCTTATATAGGAGAGTCATCTCGGTGGTATATAAATTGGCAAATTTTGACTTTTTTCAAACGTGCTCAAATAATATTTTGGACCACGGGAACGTTATCTCCGCAAAAAACTGAATCTCTTCATATAAAAATTTTCACTGTATGCACATACTTTTTTTGAGTTGACACTCTACCTATATATCCCTACTCTATGCCTTCAATTAAAGTCAACTACTCCCTAACAGGTGTGCCGCTATATTCAGACTAGGGTACTTATGGGTTATCTCTACCCCCAGGTTTTCAAATTTGTCGAAAATATGCAGAAATGAATCAATCGTCACCAAAGTTCAGGTGCGGTATATAGACGTACTTAAGTATATTTTCTACGCACACAAAAATTATGCAAATCGGACAAGTAGACCTTACTTTTGCATTAGAGATTATAACGTGAAGTGTAGCGATGTCAACAGCTTGATATAACTTGGTCTGTTCGACGAATTATTGCTACTCGTGTGTGCATTGTTCTCTCTCCCTCTTCTTCTCATCCACTGCAATTTCCCATGATAACTACCCTGCCACACCTTTTTAAGTTAAAAATGTTAGTGTAAGGGATGTAGCCTGGTCATCATTAGAGCTGGAACGATCAGCTAATATTCAAAAATGCTGATTATGATTGTGATTGATTGAAGTGTTGAAGAATGTGATTATGATTAGGGCGACCATACGCATGATTATGATTATGATTGATTAAGGTGTTCAAAATTGCGACTATGATTAATGTAGTCAGACCCTTTATCTTGAACGCTGGATGGGTTGAATATGATGTTTATTACAACTTTCAGACACTTTGTTGAGTCAATGTTAATTTTAGTGCGGTTAAGTAACAATCTGAATCGTGATAAAAATGCTTTACACTGTGCAGTGATAGTAGTTTTTATTTACACGTAAACTCATCTTGTTCAATTAATAAGCTTACTGAATTAGTATTGCTGTTATTATTCGATTTTATCAGCGACATCATAGCGTGCAAATTGACGAAAATACTGAATCCAGTGATCAATTGAATATGTTTTGATGATCTAAGGTACACGTAAAGAGAAAACATCAGAGGGAAGATATTCCATGACGAGGCCTGAACGCATGTTCATGACCATGCATCAACAACTGGCACTCTCGACGACATTGTGTACTTTCCGTACTAACGCATACGTAAGTAGTCAGGATGTCATTCTGCCATTGGCGGCCAAGTTCTGATCTTAGCTGATGTTCGGACGACTTAAATTAAATCTAATCAAATTGTTGATTAATTAACGTGATTTTGATTATGATTAATGACTGATTAAATTTTCAAAACTTTGATTATGATTGAGATTAATGATTGAATTAAATTTCAATGACGTAATTATGATTAGCCTCAAAATGTTTAAATTAAGACTTTGATTGATTAATCCAGCTCTAGTCATCATCACTTCACAAGTTGTCGGGAAATGATTTTGTTGACCTCAAGTGCTTTCTGCTCAGACGATGAGTTCAGTATCAGATTAAGCTGCAGATATCGCCCTACACTTCAAGTTATCACCCCTAATTCAAAAGGTACTTGTTCGATTTGCACAAATTTTGGTATGTGGGTAGAAAACATCCTTCACTCACATGTACTTTAAGTTTTGTGACAAATGATTTATTTTTAGACAAATTTCAAAACGTGAGGGGGAGAGATAACCCATAAGTGCCCAGACTAGAATGAGCGGCATGATGCCTTCAGTCAGGAATAGGGATTCCAAGAATCCAGGAAAATCTCAATCCCGGGATTGAGTAGAATCGCAAATACCCCATTACAAAGCATAGATAGGCATACATGTATATATGCTGATAGCATGTGATGCGGGTAGGGATTGCAATCCCGGGATTGCTTGGGATTGTGCAAATTCTGAAATCCCAAGATTATTTTATCAATTCAGTAGTTATTTTGGTAGTATTTCATAGATGTTTTAGTGCTTCGGTAAGGGAAACCGAATCGATTTTCGAATACTTTTCAATATCCTTCTTTGAAATATATGTTAAAAATTGCAGCCTACATATTACAGTTGTGTCAGCATACTTGTACATGTATGTGTGATTATATACTTACGCCCTTTATGTTTTCTTATCATATGTATAGGCTACAGATTCCACAATCTCGGAAAATCTAGGTCACAGTATTCCGGATTGAGTAGAATAGTAACTAGGCCTATTCTATGACAAAGCACATGTGTATGCCAATAATATGGGATGCCGGAATGTGGGAATAGGGGAGAGAGGGAATTACCAAAAGTCGGTGTATTTGCAATATACCACAATTGATAAGCCAGCTTGAAGTTTATTCCGCTTTATGCACAAATTGATAACGGCAACGGTGAGAGTAACAGGGAACAGTTGCGAATTCTTGATTTTTGAACTTTCAATCTGCGATTTCTTGAGACTCGGGATTGGTTGAGTGAAGACCCGGGATTAGAGCCTGCCTAAAATCCCAACTTTTCTTGATCCTGGGATTCAGGATTACAAGCTCTGACCCGGGATCGACATTCACAAAATATGAGCAAACCAGGTGTAGTTAGAAGTAAAATGCAAGATAATCAAGATCACAACTATTTCCTCTATGCATTCCACTGGCAAATTGAGACTCCAAAATTCCTGGATAGGGATTGTACGACTGAAGAATGTTTTACATGCTTTTTTTACCGTAAACTAAGTTGATGCTGTGAATGAATCTATGCTCAAAGGAGAGTAATTCCTCCTGAACAGATTAATCCCGATGTTGAGTTAACCAGAGGTTAATATGTAAACAAAAACTGTTGGCTAATGAGAAATTTGCCTCCTAAAGATATCAATCCCGAGGATTAGCTCTATTCCTAATCCCGGTATACTTCAAATTGGTCATGCTTTCAAACCCTTCATCATGCTTTCAAAAAAGCCTCATCAATGGATTATTGAAAACGTGGCGTTGACGATTATATTGAAGTATGAAGAGCCTAATTCTATCGTGTGAGGATTTCAGGTAGTTTTATCTTCGCCAATTTGTCTTACTTTATACGGAATACAACTATACTACAAATTTCTCAATCCCGGGATTAGACCCCAATCCCGGGATTGGAATCTTTTGTCTAGAAGCCCTTTCTGACGAATTCCAGTGACAATATTTTGGGCCAAGTGGAATTGACTCAAAGGAATGAAGCCGAACAGAGCCGTGGGCAAACTGTTTCAAGCCGAGTCGAGTTGCAGTCGGCTTTGTCTAGGTACATGTCCATAGAGCCAATTTAGGAATATTAGGATGTGTGAAATGGATTTTAGGCTACGTGTATTCTAATTTGTGTAAGGAAAAAAAATCTCAACTTACTTTCTGAGACTGAGCTGCACCTGGATTGTAAGACGCCATTTTGATAACAAACTGTCTGACTCACGGGAGGACTTTATCGACCTTCAGCTGAAAATGTTACTAGAACAACACACTATCTCACTCTGTCGCTTTTCATGAAATCGCAAATGTTTTATATGAAGTGATCGGGCTGGGTTTTCCAGAAATTCTATATTTAGCATGCTTTATGCGACAGACATCGCAACCTGGCGACTATTTGTATCGTCAGACGAATTATGGACTTCCCCTGTTGTGTCAGCTGTTCAGAGCTGTTGTATGGAGCTGAATGAATAATACAGAGACAAATCTTCTAATCAGTTGAAATTGTGTGGAGACAAGTACATAGATTGTATAGACTATAGTGAATAAGAATGTGATCACGTGACTCCCCTTCACAGCAGAGAACAGTGAAATTAATAAATAGAAGATTCTCTGACAAAACCTCTATTCCAAAAACCGTTATTCAATTTCAATTTCGCTATTTTAAAGCATACTAACTACTTGTCATCCAAGCTTCTCTTATGAACAACTGCTTTAACTTAAAATGAATTCGTTGTCGAATATCTTTCGGTGAGTGAGGTAAATCACTAGTTCTATTCATTTATTTAGAAAATTTTGGTCCGAGATAACTGTCCGAAACATTTACCCATACTTGTGCTAGATATAAGATTACAGATCATTGCCAAGGGACAACGGCAGGATTGTCAGACAGCGTTTGGACAAACATTTCGAGATTTTGTCAATCATATTTCCGAAATCATTTTCGAATCGGCTGCAAGCGATCGGGATGACAATTGAGGTGTTGGATTAAGCAGATTAATATGCGAACGCTAGCAACAGTCAAAATTGCAAGTAGACCTTTTTTAGATTTGTCAGTCGCTGAGAAAATGCAATTGATTATATAAACACATTGATGTGATTGTAGATGCAGCGGTTGGTATAAATGCAACGTATTTGATATTAAAAAGTAGAATTATAAACCAGAGTTTGGACCTTTATGTACCAGAGTTCAGGATTCTTTATCGAGGTCCGATCGAGGTCAGGTTTCTTTTTCATCTTCATTCGAAAGTATTTTGAATACTTTGATCTTGTTGGAATACAGCACATCATTGACCATGCTAATAGGCCTAAAGAGGTAATTATTGCGGTGTGTGCCTATGTTCCAATATACATGTAATATCCAACGAATAGTAAAGATAACATAGTGGTACTCAGCCGTAGGTGACTCTAACTGTTCAGACAGGTCGGAACGCTTCTGCTCCTGAATGTAAAGGCTTCTCAATGGTTTAAGGCACAAAAATGACTGAGGCCATCTCTCATTATAGTACGCTGTATAAAGAAATTGCCAATCAATAGTATAAAGAAAAATTCCAATCAAAAGTTATATCACGATGATCGTAGGATGCTGATATTATGCATGAAATTTACCAGAGGACGAAGCATGTGCATAAAAATCTCCCTGATTCTAAAAGTAAATGATATCTTTGACTTAGACACAAATCGTCCGTCGAATCTCTGCCAGTGAAACTTTGCATGTGAATTCACATGGTCACAGGACCCAAATAAATGTTTCCATGTTTTTCAAGTCATCTACGCACCTGGATGTATTGAATCGATGTTTTGCATCAACACCTATATACGATGGGTGGATCCAAATGTCGGATCAATGGAAACGTAAAAAACACAATGATCTCATTCTTTGTCATGGACTTGCTTTACGATTCGTTTAAGCAATTACATTATGGCCTACAGCTGCAATACTTAATTAAAGGTGATAAATGAATCCCTGAAGCATCTCTGGTAGCGGACATATGTAATAGATAATGCATCGATTTGAGGTCATTATTGCTATAGGCTAATTACCGAGAGCCGAAGGCTCGAGGTTATTATGACAAATAATGACCGAAGAAATCTATGCATTATCTGTTATAGTGCATGACTTTTTCCATAGAAGTCTGCACCAGGTTAATAATTTCCAATCAGGAAAATAATTACCTGCTTCGTGGAACTTATTAACCTGTAGACATAGAAAGCCTTGCAAAATCATGCATTATGTATATTGAGCTTTTTCCTTCTATAGGTATTGTCCTAAGCTTTTCCATGATAGTTTCCCCAAAACTTATCATATCAATGCGCTGAAAAAACACGAAATTTTTTCATTGAATATTATTTACATGAATATATCTATGACTCAATATCTAAAACTCAAATGACTCACGCTCTTTTCTGCATTGTTTCACGGTATTTTCCCATAGAAATACAGCTTAGGACAATATCATTATTATGTAGATTTTGCATGTAACAATGCAGAATTTTACTCAAAATTCTGCATTGTTACATGCAAAATCTACATAATAATGACACATTGCATGGCATTTACCGGACAATATTGCAACTAGGAGCAATATTGTCCGGCAGAATGTAGAAATCTTGTGCTAAGATGAATTACAATATATCTATAGCATGCATTATAACAGATAATGGATGATTTATTTCGGTCATATAGAACTTATTAACCTCAACCTAGCGGCCTTCGGTTACTAAGTTCTATAATTACCTCAAAATCATCCATTTTCTATTGCGCATATCATGCCATAAAAACTAGGCTAGTGCCTGGCTAGCGATAGGCCTTGTCAGTCATTAGACGATCTACTTTCTATGTACTTTCTATACGAAAGTGTGAAAAAATATTTTCACTGAGGGAAATCTTCATTGCGTAAATTTCAGCAACTGTCCGACCTCGATATATTTCATATCGAGGTCTAGGTCGGGAAAAAGTTATTGAGGACACGAGGTCAAGGTCGAGCATCCACGAGCTTTCGACGTCTTACAGCTCGTGTTGTTCATGTGAAATGAAACGGCAATGCGATGCATGGTTCAAGAATGCATCACAAATCACTTGCAATGCAATTCCAAAAAGAATGGATAGTGATAGAGAGCATACATTTTGAATTGACTTCTTCGAATTTCGATTATTGAATTCAATCTCGTAATTGAAATTGCAATTGCAACACTTGTCTGGACTATACATTTGGAATTTTGCTCGTATTACTAGAACGGATCGAAATTCCACTCTCTTATATTCCGGTCATGTCCATAAATATTCTCATGTTAAGTTTCAGCTGGCATAGAAATTATTTAGAAATTCCTCGAAATAGACGTTTCTTAGTACCAAACTCATGGATATCTGCTTTTTCATACTCTGATCATTATATCAGCCGAGTTATTACAGTGGGCGTATATCGAAGAGATAGATGACATATCCCCAATCAAACAGCCTGCTGGGAGCGGGAGATATGCAGGCTTTTTTGGAAGTTTCTAATCTGCAATTTTCTGCCCTTAAAACACACAAGAGTTGAGGATAAATTGTCTTTATTAAGTACCCGCAGCCAACAAATGATGGCCCAGAAAGCATAGGCCGTTTGGTTTGTCAAACTCTATCGTGACCTATCTCACCCTCTAAGAAGTAAGAAAAAAGAATCGTCAATTTACGTTGGGGTCGCTAGTGAACCCAAATATTTTGTAAAATAGGATGCATGCTAAGCATACAAGTAGGTCTTGACCGAGATTCGCTACCAGCCCGTAATCACTAGACATAATTGATTAAATCTCGAAGAAATCACCGTCTTTTAGATGCCTATAGAGACACTCAATACTGATGGATAATAGGCTAAACAGCAGTTTAAGACTAAGCTTATAACCAACTTAAAAATTTGTTTTGGAACAGATCAACATTAAGTCTTGTAAATAGCAAGTCCTGCAAGAACACAATTTAATCTTCAGATATTCTTTCAAGATTGATGTCAAAATTAATTAATTTTCGAATTAATTTGTTTCGAAAAAAACTAATTTTCAATATTATAAAATTAGTTTTTCTGTCAATGGGATTTCGAAGCAATTTGTGACTGTGACAACTTTCAAAATATTGCTCAATGAAGACTCACCCAAGTTCCACAAAATGAATGGTTTCGCATGATGCCCGAGGCAAACAAATTTTATTGTCATCTTTTATTATTCACGAAATATACTATTTTATTGCTCAATTTCATGTGACCATGTAATAGGATATCACCTATTATCAACGATAATCACCGCATGTCTACGACGACAATATAACACTGCGAAAAGTTTTCATTCAACTATCCTCTGAATATGACTCACAAATCAGAGTGAGCAGTGAATTTCATTGGTTGGTTGAGCAGAAGATTGTTGCTATATGAATATTATGAAGAAAATTGCCATATTTCGCTCAATAGTAAAGTTGATTAATCATTCCTCGTGTCATGCTTCTAATCACACCTCCAATAATTGGTGAGCATTGATTACGTACATCGTTTCAAGATTAACCGTCTGTTAGTACCTGTATCATTCGCATCACGTGTACGATACAGAGCTGATCATAAAAATCGGACCATCTAAATTACACTGAAATTCAATCGATTCTCATTCTCTACGCAAACAACATGTAATCTAAGCGAATGTTCAAAGAAAAATGTTCTCTCACCTCGAATACAGATTGTTTACTCTGCATGTTTGTTTACTTTAGCGATAATGAGAAAAGGTATTGAATAAGTTTGAAATAGAACTTTTGACCTTATTTGAATAAAGCTTGCATATTCGCAATCCCTTCATCACAAGGATTCTGAAGATATCAAGCATGAACATTTTTAATGAAAAAGTGAGAATACAACATTTTCAGTCAAAAGAGTTCAAAGAAAAAGGTTCTCTCACCTCGAATACAGATTGTTTACTCTGCATGTTTGTTTACTTTAGCGATAATGAGAAAAGGTATTGAATAAGTTTGAAATAGAACTTTTGACCTTATTTGAATAAAGCTTGCATATTCGCAATCCCTTCATCACAAGGATTCTGAAGATATCAAACATGAACATTTTTAATGAAAAAGTGAGAATACAACATTTTCAGTCAAAAGAGTTCAAAGAAAAAGGTTCTCTCACCTCGAATACAGATTGTTTACTCTGCATGTTTGTTTACTTTAACGATAATGAGAAAAGGTATTGAATAAGTTTGAAATAGAACTTTTGACCTTATTTGAATAAAGCTTGCATATTCGCAATCCCTTCATCACAAGGATTCTGAAGATATCAAGCATGAACATTTTTAATAAAAAAGTGAGAATACAACATTTTCAGTCAAAAGAGTTCAAAGAAAAAGGTTCTCTCACCTCGAATACAGATTGTTTACTCTGCATGTTTGTTTACTTTAGCGATAATGAGAAAAGGTATTGAATAAGTTTGAAATAGAACTTTTGACCTTATTTGAATAAAGCTTGCATATTCGCAATCCCTTCATCACAAGGATTCTGAAGATATCAAACATGAACATTTTTAATGAAAAAGTGAGAATACAACATTTTCAGTCAAAAGAGTTCAAAGAAAAAGGTTCTCTCACCTCGAATACAGATTGTTTACTCTGCATGTTTGTTTACTTTAGCGATAATGAGAAAAGGTATTGAATAAGTTTGAAATAGAACTTTTGACCTTATTTGAATAAAGCTTGCATATTCGCAATCCCTTCATCACAAGGATTCTGAAGATATCAAGCATGAACATTTTTAATTAAAAAGTGAGAATACAACATTTTCAGTCAAAAGAGTTCAAAGAAAAAGGTTCTCTCACCTCGAATACAGATTGTTTACTCTGCATGTTTGTTTACTTTAGCGATAATGAGAAAAGGTATTGAATAAGTTTGAAATAGAACTTTTGACCTTATTTGAATAAAGCTTGCATATTCGCAATCCCTTCATCACAAGGATTCTGAAGATATCAAACATGAACATTTTTAATGAAAAAGTGAGAATACAACATTTTCAGTCAAAAGAGTCATGACTCTGTGATAACTTCATCATATTACTACTTTTTTCCTAGTTCGATTTTGATAGCCAGTATGTCATAAGAAAGCTCAGAAAATGCGCGTTTTTCTCGTGCCTGATTAATCATTATACTCACATGTCTTCACATTTAAAAATTGCAATGTTAATTGAGCAATTTTTACATTATGAGCACTGCTCAGCAAATACAATAACACATGCAGGTCTATTATAGCTTATTTTAAACTGAGAATACAAGTTCTCGAATGATGTATAGGACGTTTGTTCAGTGACACGATTGGAAGACATGAGAATCTATTGAATTTCAGCGTAAATTACGCAGTCCGTTTTTTATGATCAGCTCTGATTACTCAGG
This sequence comes from Prostheceraeus crozeri, assembly GCA_907163375.1. Lineage (NCBI taxonomy): Eukaryota > Metazoa > Platyhelminthes > Polycladida > Euryleptidae > Prostheceraeus > Prostheceraeus crozeri. The sequence goes on from CAJQUW010014996.1 coordinate 156,338, forward strand.
AGCTGTTCAAAACCTTTGTCTATCTAAAAATCACAATATAAAAAACTTCGAATTTCTGCTAATGTGCAGGATCCTTCTTCTACTAATCTACAATGTTCAGTGAGACCGTGCCTGGACTGTCAATGTTTAAAATAATTCTCTTTTCGTCCTCTTAAACTTAGCCTCTCCTGCCATGTGCGCGTTGAGACACAATCGAGTTTCATTTATTTGTTCGGGTTTCTGATCGTGTGTGTCATGATGAATGCTAATATCATTAGACAATAATGTAGGATAGGCCGAATATGAGTCTTTGGCGTGTGCGCATTATATTCTCCCTGAGACTGAGTACATCAATGGATTCAAGGCTATGGTGCATTCTGCACAGGGCACGTCATGAAAAATGACTTCTGCGAGATATGACGTTATTTTCATTGTGTTTCATGCCGGGATAAGATATTGATGACATTGCAATTTCTTCTGTGGGTTCGATTCATAATTGCGGTTTGAAAAGTAAGTACTCATTAGCATATTTCGAATTATGTATATTCACAAGTATGAATGCATTCACTCAACATATTCACTAAACATTGCATTTAATTGCTGGCTATGCATACGAGCTTATAAATAAGCCTACTCATATGCCCCAATTTGGACCTGGTCGGACCCGGGGCTCCAAATTGAAAATGTCGAGTCAGGGCATTCTGTGGGTCGGGGCACAGAGCGAAGATGTAGGCCTAAACTTTACGCCACCGAAACTGGGACCGTGCAGAGAAATCCGGCCAGATTCCCATTCTGGAAATGTTTTAGTAATGCTACACTGTTAATTGTATTAAATTCATGTTTTAAGCGGTCTTCCAATGTGTCAAGCATGTGATCGGATTTTTATCGATCCGTTTCCACCAGCAACGTGAACTTAATGCCCGAAAGTCGTATAAGGAATAGTTTCAAACTTCGCTGCGTGATAAACTCTAAAGGAAATGAATGTCATGATTCTGCAAAAGGAAATAAATTTGAGGAATGAATGACAGAACTACAGAATGATGAGCGAAAATGGTGGCAATGAAAGATCAAAGCATTTGAGGATATTGCAGGAAAAGAAAGTTATTGGGAGAGATATAATGTTGAGAATAATGGACCAGATATCATGAATGGGATGAAAGAAGTCATTTGTATTGATAAAATACTATTAGGAGAGGCCCTTCGGACACACCAAGTGACCATCATCAAGTGAAAGCAATCACTAAGATATAATATTTATAGGATTCGAACTTCAAGGGGACGGAAAAACTGAAACAACTGAAAAGAAAACGAATTCGGTTTTGCTATCGGAGAGCAATTTTTGAGCAAGAAGTGGAAGCCTTGAGTCGACATTAAATTCTAGAACAAAAAATCATGCATTATCAAATTCTCTTTAATTAGATCAAATCTACCTTTAGGTTGTTGAACCTTCATTGACATAATAATTATTGGATCTTCAATGTTCAGCATCTAGCTAGGATCTAGCAGTCTCGGAAAGAGAATTTTTATATACAAAAGGCTGCCAGCAAAAATCATACCCTCCTGCCATTCTTAGATTGCACAATGCACATTGAAAAATAGCTTTTGCTATTAAAAGTAAGATAGCCTGAAAAGATGATGGCCTAAAAATTCAGGCAGCCTGAAATTTGGTCGATATAGGATACCTTGCTGACTTACCACCCTGTAAGATGAACCATGATGGAATAGACTTTTGTGTTCGCATTTTGGAAAAGTCAGCAAGCGACACAAAAACATGACTTAAATATTATAACTTCTGTGGGGACGGCCTACCGATTCCTTTCCCTTCTATTTTCTTCATGAATATTATATGTGAATCATTTTTCGCTAATTCTCATTAGAATGTATTTTTTCTTATACACATTAGATGAATGGGCATAGCAAGAAAGGTTTTAAAAGATTTTTACGGGTCAGAAATGCTACAGATATTTTAAAAACTACAGCGTTACTTGTGTTGGGGTCACTGCTGGCGGCGACCCCATTGTCTGAATATTTTGCGTTATGTCAGCGGCAAAATATTATAAGAATAACGCCATAGGCAATGCCTACTGGTTAGCCAATGTGTGATATACCCGTGCTGTAATCTGCGATTTCATTAATATTTTACAGAACAATTTTGCTTGTGCGTGTGCCTACAATACATACGTTTGAATGTTTAGACCATGCACGTGCATGTCTCTGATAACTGATCTTCGCTCGAAGTGAGATAAAAATGCATACAAATATCTCTTTTCACACAGCAAGAGTTGATTCTGTGATAAAGTAAAACAGGCATCACATACACAGAGAAATGCAAGCATGAATAGGTAGGTCAAGAGGCAGTAGGGCCTATAGAAGTAGACTCCAATACAAATAGCAAAAATGAAGAATGTTAGAAACAACTCTGCTTCATTATGGTTCTGCTTGTAATGTGCTTCTTTAAGTTTTCATTTCTTAAGTACTGCATTTTGACGTTGTGGACTTGAGCTATTTTACGGTTTTCATTCGGTTGAATAATTGTATATTGCGGTGGCCGACTGCCTTTTCTGATCTCTGTAAAGACGTGACTGCGGTCTGGAAATGAAGACTTAAGAAATGAATAATTTTGCAGTATCCTACAAGTAACACTTCTGAGATATGTCTGAGAGAAAAAAAGATGACAGTAAAAAATACGATCACCCTGCTCAGCACAATCGCTCAGATGATGATAATCACGCGGCCAAAGATTCTGCTATGCAGCAACAGTTCTGAACGACACTCCCAAACTGCTGCCTGAGGTGCTCCCTGATAGCAGGGAAGCTTTAGGACAGCGGCCGTATAAGATAAAAATTCAATTTCTTTATTAAGTAGACTACTCACGTTCTAACAGGACCAAGCATTTACGTCACCAATTGCAGCGCCTTAATTTTATCAAAACCTTCGCCAGTTGTGAGCTCAAGAATTTATCAACTTTTGCAGCCTAAAACTGCATGAGCCTTCTGCACTCGACAAAATAATCAAACCTTTACATAGCTGATTAATATCGCTAATACCGCATGTACTCTAAAAGTAGCTCCCGACTATTTTATTTTTTCGGCTATTAACCAGTCATGATTATAGACCCGGCTTATTCATGATCCTTAATTTCAAGCTAAATTGCTAAATTTATGATTTTCTTAATGCCACTGAAAAGCAAAAAGTTTTATCTTGAAATTCTAAATTTTCAAGTTACATGTGTTAAAAATTAGTAGTCATGATAACGCTGAACAATCACTCGAAAGTATGTACCTAGACAAATGAGAAGTGCAGTAACATATGGAAAGTTCTATTGCAAGAATAAGAAAAAGAGCAAGATTCGTCTGAATCGTACCACTCACTCTCCACTTCATCATCTGATTCACTAGCCGGGCATCAATCTCAATAAGGTCGTTCGAGCAGCTTTCGAATTCGTATTTACGGAATCAAAACCGACATCAGCACATTGTTTACCAGGTTTTAGACAATCAATCAAATGATCTAAGCTTCCATCAGGTCATATTGTGACAGCAGATTTCTTCATAGAATCTTGAATTGGTTTGACAGGCGTTGCCTGCCATGCCGCAATCCAAAGCGCGAAATCTTTAAATTTTTGCTGTTTGTAAAACTGTGATCAGCATTTTAAAGCCAATCTTCATATCATTCTTAATGCGTTCAGAGACCGATTCCCAGAAACATCAGGTGACACCTGGAATAACGCATGTTCTTTATTCGCAGTGTGTTTTCAGTATAGCTTGAGAAATATGACAACGAAAACTGTCCCAGATTTGAACACTGTTGCCAGAGTGGAACTGTGCAATAACACTTTGTACTCGTAGATAGTCAATTATCATCTTGGAGATGGAATCTAAGATCCAGTTATTATTTGATTTCTTAGCCTATTATCACCGGGCTATCGTTAGAGACCCGGCTAATAAAAGAGCAGATGCGTTCATTCAATTCTATAATAAGAGCATCTACTCAGTTGAAATTTTTTGACAAATTCATTCGCAAACATGTTTCAGTAGACAAGATGCCATTACCACATTATCAGTGACAACGATCAATATACAATAATGCAATATATACATGACTTGATGAAATGAAAAATAAATACAAGAAAAGTGGTTATGATTGGTTATGATTATTCATGAGACAATGCGAATGAAGAAATAACTTTATGTACAATGATTCAGCAATTTTTCTGAATAGTGTGTGTATCAGAATTTAAAATTATCTTTATCTTGGACATGACCATGAAACGATATTTCAGATGGCGGTCGACCTTTCACGTGATCGTTTATCCTAGCATGGCGACAGGTTTCACGGACATAGCACTGACCAGGCAAGAGTTTTCATACATAAAAAAATAGAATAGCAATAGTTAATTTTTTCATGAACTTCAAAAGCTGATGGGTTCTAGCAGTCAATTGAAATTATTGAGCATAAACTAACTTTATGCCGACATTTGGGTTCGTAAGTATAAGTCCCACAGCAAGCAGTGATAATTTTTCTCAGACCACAGAAGGTTAAAGGAATATGTAGTCAAACGTCAGCCACAAAGAAACTCATCGAGGTCGACGCTTAAATTCTTTCAGTGATGCATCACAGATGAAAATCATCATGAACTCTTGCACAATGAATTATCAGGTTCAAAATTCAAATATTTCCAATTTCTAAATTTGTCGATTACCGGTGCATGAATTTGATGCGAATATTTACCTTAATCAACGGGAGCAGCATATTGAAACTATTCTCTTCATTTAGTATGCATAGAAATTCGTGACGCAAAGTTATACAAATAATGACAATTTATTGCAAAACGCTTTTCAGTTTTCAAAATGAACTTCTCACAATCAAATTTTGCATATTTGTATATATTCTATATTGATGTAGAATATTTGGCAGTGTGAAAAGTTGAGTTATGCTGCCGTGACAGAATCGTGCAACAAAAATCTGAAGGAGTTCGTGTAAGTTCTGACATGGTGAAAACTGATGTTACAGCATCCATATTACAATAGCTGCCAATATCCAACATCCTTCGGAAAGAGAAAGCTTTTATAGACTGTCTTGATATCATTGGCCAAATTCTCGACCTCCGCAGGTGAGATGCCTTTGAACAGCCTTTGAAAAACTTGCCTCATGCATTGCTTTTCTAGATAACATAAGGTTTTCAATATCAATTGAATTACTGAGTTGTGAAAGGGACAGAAAGAGCAGCTTCAAAAATGCTTTCACAATCAGTTTTAAACATGGTTTTATAAACGTGTTTTGCATATTGTTTCAAACCCTGTTTTCTCAAGGCTGATTTACCCGCGAATACAGGTATTTATCATGTTATTTTATGAGTGCAGATTTATCAACATGATTGCAAAATATTGTTTTTTAACAGAAGGCCTACATTAAACGACGCTTTGAACATGGTTTTTAAGGCCAAGAAGTTTAAGTCTAATAGAGCCGATACAAAATTCTGTCATAAGAAAAAAACAGAAAAAACAAATAGCACGCGATAAAAAACTTCATGCTTTCTGTTTTGAATTGTTCAGAAAACATGCTTTTTATATCCTAGAACCTCAAAGTAATATTGATCTATGAAGCAGCTAGTAAATACTGTGTGGCCCATACATCACCATTGAAGCCAACCAGCAAAAACACTATTTCAAAGTATTTGAATTCTTTCGAACTTGTGAAGCACCTTATTAACGCATAAATAAATGAATGAAATATTTCACGTTGACATGATCATCTCATCGACAGCACTGCTGGGATATAGGTTGAGATATCGATGGTTCGAATTACGAAATATGCTTCTAATCTAGAATTTACAAATATACATTTGATAAATCACTATCAGAATATATGTTTAATCTCTTTATGATAAGTATCTAACTATTTTTTAAGTTATTACTTGAATTGCCTTGTTTTTGAAATAAGAATTAATACGTATGATACTTTATGTAAATAATACTCTTATAATGACAAAAAAATAGAAAGAAATGAGATAGATGAACAGAGAGAAGTCATTGGAATTTTGGCAACCCGAGGCCATTGCAGACTGAGACTTTGTCTGAGACAATCTCCTGCGGTAAATATCCGCCCTCAACCCTGTGTGGGACAGTGCAAAGCGCGGAAGTTTTCGCAGATTGGCAGTCAAAAAACAAACTTCCAGGATTTTCATGCATACATTACAGACATATCGCTCTTTGACAAATATAGGGCTACGTTCGCCAACATTTTTGCACATTATTTAATAAAAGATGGTCAATATTATACATCAGAGACGTGTGCCGATGCACTCTATGTCAGTTCATTGTTCAGTGAATTTCGCTAAATTAATTATAACTTTGCGTCTATATTGGTTTTCCTTATATTTACATTAGCTTGACAGGAAGTGCACGGCGTATGTGATGAAAGCGACAACAGCGTTAACACGCAAAGCGATTGTGTCAATGTAATCTGTGACAAAGGAGAGAACTTTAAGTGCTGGACCATTTCAAGTGGTTATTGTCAATCATTCAAATTATTGGGAAAGGCTTTGATAAATGTTTTAACTTTAGGATTTCATTATGACATAAATCATCAAAAATGTATCCGTGCTTTTTAATCTATGGCAGTATTTTTTCTAGCGCTGTTGGAATTTTCTCTATACACGATGATAAATTAATAAACCTGTATGGATTGGGATCACTTTACGTTGGGAAAATCCAACTATTGTTCCAAGGGATTTCATTAGCGTTGCTTAGCAGGTTAACAACCTATATGCAATATCATTGTAATCATGCAAGGAGTTACACATGCCTAAATCAACACATTCGTAATAAAATTGAATAAGAGTTTCAACGCACAGTGTGAAATATGCGCAGTGAAAAACAGGGACTGACTGCGAAAACAAACAGTTAGCATTCATATTGCTGATGTTTACTGTTTGAACACGAAAGCCCTCAGAAGTTACTGTTAGTTTCTCTTACATGTATATTAGCTGACTTTAATTTTGACTTTATCAATTACACAATCTGACTTCATCAAATTGATGTGTTATTTTCATTTTCTGTGAAGCTTATCTAAAATTTTCGCGGAACACTGTACATTCATCAGATATTTTCGAAAACATGTTTTGGACATTGCTTACTCATAAGAGTTGGTTGGAAACGGTTTTCGGTGTAAATAGGGAAATTCTAGCGGATTACGAATCTACGTGAATGTTATGGATAATTTGTTCAGGTTCAAGCCAGATATAGGATCTTGGACAATTATATATCGAATATTTGAACAACAACTGCTCCAGTGCAGATGAGAAAATACATGACATCTAAATGTGGGATGGTTGCAGGAATATTCATTGCAAAAATATGCAAGCTTAAATGAACAAGGCTATGAATTTTCTGAGATTGCAAAATATCAACTCAAGTTCTATATCTATGGGTTCCATATCTAACTACTCGTAATGTAGCTGAAGCGATATTTGACATGAAAACGTGAGATGGAGATAATGAGCAACAAGCTTGCATGATAATTACAAAACATGATTTATAAATCTATTGGGCCATTAATATATATGACCATCAATATCTATGGCCGACATTTCAAATATGCTATATCAGCTAAAATGCAAATTTCTTGTGGTTCTCAATATGCCGTAGTGTAAAGGGTCAACGTAAAGAAGCTCAATCCATGGTTTGTAGCCAATTTTGGGAGGGTGGCCTGCGGCGCCGAGATTCGATGCAAATTTTGTATGTTTTGGGAAAATCACCCTTTTTCATTTGTACACTTGTTCTCTACTCAATTACATTGAAACTTGCACATCCGCATTTCTCTTTAAAGCTTATAACGCAGCAATTGATAAGTCTTGATAGATATAGCATATTTTAACCCATAAACACCCACGCACAAAAATTCCTGTCTGCGATCTAATTTTTTTGCGGAGGAAACTAATTCAGGAAAATTTTAAGTAGGGTTACATGAAAAACATAAAACCATTTTGACATTTTCCGAAACGACTGTTGGTTTACAAAATCTAGTAATTGTTCCATATTGTCACAAATATTTGAACTTCAAACATTGATAATTATGTCATGTTAACGTACCAATAATATCGATGTTTCAAAAAATGCTTTCAAAATGTATGTTTTCCATCTCTATTTCAAGGTTTTTCATACTTTTAATTCTGTTGACCACAACAGACCTGACACAACCTAAAATTCTCTACCAATTTAAAGCACTATACGCAACCTTTCACATCATATGAAGTTTTTTTAAATTGAGCATCTTCATCATTGAAAAATCTCGTCAGATGTTCTTTTAGTAGCAATATTTTGGTAAAACTAATTGGTAGTGTATCTCTGTACATTCAAAGAATCTTAAAATCTTTGCATCATGATGAAGCTGAATGACAGCTCACACTATCTGTCAATTTTCATTAAAAAATTTCATTGTCTTCATATTAAAATCCTGCATTAAAGAATAAGTTTAATTTTCTTTCGTAGGGCCTACTGACCACGACTGATCACTTCAGAAAGTAAAATGTATGTGAAATTAATCTATGGAACAAAAGCTTTCATATGACATATCGTTTATTAAAATTGAGCCAGGATTTCTAAACGAAAATCACATTTGAAAATGGGTTAACTTTTTTGTACAATTATTTATGAATTGGACTCAGCCGTAAAATGGAATCAAGAATTTGATTTAACTACTTTTGCTTTTATGCATGCTGAGCTGAATATGCTTTGTCAGATTGGTTTATGATGTTTTGGCATGTTTTGGAATGATTAGATGATTACAAAGTGAAATTACACTACATAGACCTATGCGAACGGCTACACTGCAAATATGACCATTTTTGACGATGAGTAATTGGTAATATGATGAGAAAAAATTGCAGACGCATAACGTGAATGTCATTATTGGTCATCATTGGTTGTAAGTAAAAAATAACCCTTCGATCAAAATTTAAAAATCTTGAATCAAACAGGGAATCTTGGTCAATGCACTAACATCACTTGCAGACATCTTGATATGATTAGGTAGGAAAGGCCCAGCATTTAATTAGGATCGATTGTCTTTTTGACAAATATATCACAGCAATATATTAGATTGAAGGTCATGAGAGTTGTCGATTTGATTCCCAAAAAGCTGGAAATATTCCACCCACAGAATTAAATATTTTGTTTATCTGCTTCGGTTTGCTAGAAGAGTGATTGATTTGAAATCGCTGGCACATCGAGAAACTTTCTAAATGGGCAAAAAAGAATTCCAAATACCCTACAGAGATAGGAGAAAAAGTCGTGCGTCGCTTGCGGATTAATGTGAATTCCAGCAAAGTGCTTCGATTGCCAAAATTCTTTCAGATTCGAAGAATTAAGATCATTGCGCACAAGTATTCTCCACAATGTTTGCCCCTCCGATTATTACTAAAAAAAATAGCAGTCGCACGAAAATTAGTTCACTTGATGATTTCACATCCTCTTCTCAGCATTCCTCACTGCATAGTGCATACACCTCTGTGCGCGTAGTGTCACAGCACGCACGCCTCTTTTACTGCCTGTGGTGTCCTCTGCTGACAGCTTAATGTTTACCATTTTCCAGTAACAAGCAATATACGAATTTTCCATTCGAGAAGGAGCAAGTTGTCTATTCCTGTGATGTGCCATTTCGATATTAGGGTGAGATACGATTCTTCCATTCTAGAAACTGAGGACGGGCGCGAAGATGAATCTAATTCTGTGGTTCCACCTAAATCATTCGTAAAGAAAACAAGAGGTGCATTAATTTCAGGAAAGACCCACGATTTATTACTTAGGTGGAATGATAATTGGCCCATATAATAGTGATAACTAAGCATGAAAGATGCAGTATCAAGACAAAATGGTCCGGAAGCTCGATTTTCATATATCTGTTACGGGAATGCCTCGAAATTAATTCGAATAGCAGGGATGTTCTCAGCAACATGCAAAACCTAGGTTTCTGTTAAAATTTTAGCCGGAAAACTAATTACTTCCTGACAGTATAAATGCAGGCTTGTTTAGGCCTACTTTCATGATCTGTTGGTAACAAGCAATTAACTTTCTGGCTATATATTTAGCTGAAACATTGTCTGCTGATGTTTTCATGCGACATCCTGTTGTTATATAGCCTATCACGCCTGCATAATATCTTATTTTCTAGTTATGACCTCTCAATGCCTGGCAAATTCCTGGCCAATTTCAGGGACAAAGCCAATACATCGAAAAGAATAATCTATTTAATCAATATCTCGCTCATTACAAAGTTGGAATTTTATCTGCGGTGGTTGTTAAATCTGCTTGTAGGTCTGTACTTTGTAGGCATCTTTTCTTGGCTATTCTAATCGTGCTGCATGATGCCGCCGTTCCTTGAGCGGTAGGCATTGGTCTGTACAATTAATGACGTCTGATATTATTCATACGTTTTGGCTTGACGTTTGGAGTGTCAGGAATAAAAGTTTAAAAGCTGCTAAAACACTTCTGTAGTCTATTTTAAATGGCACAAGATTTTTTATATTTGAATATGACAACTTACTATGCTCATGGACCTTGTGTCCCCGCAAAATTTCACAAAAAGACAAAGTTAAATGTAATTCCAAAAAGACTGCTGGGGACCACAAGTAGAACTACTATACACTTCAGAGTTTCAATACAAGCTCCTGTTTGTCTCTCATGAAATGGAGTCGCATTATTGAATCCTGGAGATCCTGGAGGAATAATCACACACACGCAATATACAGTAATGGACAAATGTGACTGGAAGCGATCCAGAGAGGGGTTCCTACGCATGGAGAGAGACAGAGCCAGATGATGACATATATACATGTCTGGCAACATATATATATATATATATATATATATATATATATATATATATATATATATATATATGACACATTGAGACATGAAACATAATATATGACACATTGAAAGAGCTGGCATTCGTTCATAAGCTAATAGGTCTGTAGTTGTATAGCCTACGAACAATTTTTGCTTTTCAATGATTCTGTTAGATGGTCCTATGATCTAGCTATGCGATCTCTATATTACAGAAGGTGACAAAATATTCATGTACATGCAGTTATTCATGGAAGAAAATTACGGCAAATAGAACTTATGATGCTTCGAAAATAACTTGTCATCTTTTGTACATTCAATTCTAGGCTACTTTATTTAATTCGGGATTTCTCTGGTATTTGAATTAAGTTTTATGCTAGTTTGTACCCTATAAAGCTAATATCTCATATAATAACTCATTGATAACATTAATAAATCATAAGTATATAAAAATAAAAACGAGCATTCAAAGGATATTGGTCCTTTACAAAAGCAGTCTTTAAGCATGATTATCCCATAATCTTCACGTGTAGTCTACAATGATGCAAGCCTATTTTTATTACGAACAGCGGTCGCGAGCAAATTATTCCCGAAATTGAAATTCACCATCTCAACTTTTCCGCAATGAGTCCTAGTGGCTTTACAATTTGCGTAGTGGCTTGCTCACTGTATAACAGAGTGATTAAAAAAATCTTTTTCTAATTCTTCTAGCACATTGCCTACGTGCAATCAATATGAAAGGTGAATGCATTTTCTAACACATTATATCTTGAGGTTTTGTATGATATGTAGCATCATATATCATATCACTTTCTCATCTTTCGGTTCTGAAGTTCAGCTTCTTGCCTTGCCATTTAACGGAAACTAATACGATTGAGGCAAAATGTTAGATATCTATGTTGAATCGTCATGTGCCTATTGTTCGATTTCTATCATGATATGAGATGATCCAAAACGATTCCCAGTTCCTGAAGAACGCCTTCTTCAGTGACGATAATATCTTTCACTTTGATGGGGAAGTCAATGAGCAGAGCTGTTGCATCTGGGAAACGGAAGAGCCATCTGAGCATCACAAGCAACCTCAGCACACCAAGAAGGTTGTCGTATGTCTAGCAATGTGGTCAATGGTCAAGTAGTGGCCTAATTGGTCTATTCTTCATTTCCCGACAGCGTTATTGGTCAATCTTACCTGGAGATGCCGAGGACTTTCTTCGGACCAGAAGGCTCAAGTTCAGATAACCTGAAGGATTTCTGGTTTAGTAAGTGAGATTTCTTTATTGACTATTTTTGGCACAAGAGTTTATCAGGATGGTGCACGACCACACTTACCCCCCGCTGTGCGGAGTTGGCTGGACGAACACTCTCCCATGAGATGGATCACTCGTCGTGATGCAGTTTAGTGGACCTTCTAGTGGCTGGCTTCTTCGGATGGAGTTATCTTAAACAGATAGTTTACACTGCGAAGTCTTGAAATACCAACAATGATCTCAAGGAGAAAATTCGGCCGTTTGTTCAGATTATTAGCAATGCTGATGGTTTCATCGAAAAAGTGACTCTAAGTTTTCGTCGTCATCTCTGTGTCTGCCAGCAAAGCGATGGTTGCCACATTGAACAGCAGAATAGTTGTCATTTAACTGACGCATTATGATATTCGGGTTCGTGCAATCATTGTCCACCCGATTTGTAGAATACAGACAACTTTTGGAATAATTTTAGTTTATTTTTCTCGATATTTTTGAGAAAAAATGCACATGATGCTGCTAATTATATAATACTCATAATAAACTCATTTGAAAAATTGAGCATCGTATTAAGCAACCGCATACCCTGACCAGTCTTATGGTACACAGTGCTTCACACAAACAGCACTATAAAATCAGAATTTGTACGTTTCAAAAAATATTTTTTTTATCACCCTGTATTTCAAAGGTTCCTTGCGAGACGGACAAGTGGTTAGTGAAACGCGGCGTTCCTTCTGGGATCAATCACTCACATGATGCCAATTTCCCCCACGGTCATCGAAGATACATAATTTTAGGCACTAACAGGCCTTTGCTACTGTCGTCTGTGTAGCAAAAGTTTGCAGACCTTCTAGACTTCAGCATTTCTTCACACAAATCGGTGGCTGGTGTGATGAAAAGATTAGCGTTACTCGATGGTTAATGAGAAGCATATGCTCATCCTTTGCATATTGTAGCTTCACATTGGCATTCGCTGAGTTGATCACATTTGTGTGATTACAAAATCATGCTATCTCTATGTCATCATAAATAGTAGCAGCTAGAACTGTAATTAGAGTCCATAAACAATTTAACTGTACACAGTTATTAAAACACCAGCAACCAATTCAATGGCTTGATTCTTGACTTACGCATTCACTGAGTAATTATCATCGGTGTTGACAATTCAAGTTACTTTGATAAACGTAAATCGGAAATAATTCGTTGCTGCAATATTTGAGAAACATACAATTGTGCCAACAATCAAACTTTGCATGGTACAATCACTGTAGAGAGCTGAGTTATAAAATGTTTACCCCTCTGTTTGATGGGAATTGGTAGCGTTTCCTCTGCAAGTAAATCATTGTGCAATCCGCATATGATACTACATAAATTAGTTGAACGTCATAACATGAGTTATGTGCTTCAGCGTTTTCAAGTTATCAACATTTTGCGCCAGGGCTTCTGTCCGAATGGTAAAGAGCAAACGCTTAAAACTAATCGCTAACATAGTGAAATGCAGATGTTACACAGATCATCCTTCTCGCTATCAAGTTACATCAAGCTTCATGCTAGTACATACAACTGAAAACATTATATCCTCCACGCAAATATTTCACTTGTGGAATTTACTTTAGGCCTATTTCAGATGTTAAATTTTAAGATCATGGACGTACGTGTATGTTGGATGAAACAGGAGCATCTAGAATTTCCACAGTCATCTGACAGTTGTTATGAATTTCAAAGGTGCTCGCGGAAGGGTTTTAGTTTCATTGATAATTTAATAATGCGAATAAAAGCGCGAAACAAAATTTCAGCATATCACTGCGAAAGTTGACTGACGATATGGTCAGCTCAATGGCAGCTCGTCATAGGCACATTATGTCGACAAAGGAGAAGATTTTCGTTACCTTATTTTTGAATTGATCGTAATCTTCACCAAACGCAGCGACTACAGATACATGATTTGTCTTCGATCTTTCAAAGCAAATGAATTTGAGAAAGCGAGAACTACATGTATGCAAATGCCCTGCAACATTATCGGCCACATGACAGATTCCGCTATTAGTTAGGCCTCCTTCGAATTGCTTTGCCTTCTTCACCGACACCAACAGTTTATTTTGCGCCAATAGTCTTCAGAGCAATAGTACCTTTGCTTTCTATCGTGCTATTTGTAAATCAGAGGTTACAGTTACCATTAAAATTTATGCGCAATAACTTGGTTTTCTGTGAGTTCCTAGTGAGACCCTCAGAAGGACCAGCTTGTACATTTCAATTATTTAATCATTAAATTATATTCAATTCTTGTGTGTAACCCGGAATATCGTTTCTATTTGATCATAAGAAGTTTTTCACTGACCGTAGCTGTAGCTGCAGATTTCCGAAAGTCGCATAGCGCACGGAAGCTGTCAATATCATTGCATATCAATAGGTTTGACGCATTTCTGTCAGTATACATAATATGTATTTGTATCTGTATTTGGATAAGGCTCCGACCGGAGTCAACAAATTACATAGAATCATGAATAAAAGTAAGAAAAGAAAGTCAAAAGTCATTAAACAGAAGAAAGGATCCATCGAATGTACATTCTTGCTATCAGAAATACATTTTACAAATAGCAATGACCATAGAGCAGGGGTGCGCAACCTTTTACATTTTTCGGCCGCCATTTCGAAGGTCGAAAGAATCACGGCCGCACTTAATATGACATGCGTGCAAACAACTAGGTCAATAGCCAATCCTCTTTATATTCCACCACTCAAATTAGCTTTCCCTGATGAATGACGCAGTGAAAATAGCATAAAGGCCTACTTCGCAAAGAATGAGTTACCAAGTTAACCTATATACGACCAACGGTCATTTTTGACCCGATAAGATTTTAAGCTTTAGGTGCTGTTAGCACTTGAAAAGTTGGAAGAATGTTTTTGTAAGGACAACTGAAGGAGAAAACACTTTAGTAAGCCACTGCAATAATTCATAAAGGAATCACGAGCCATTCATTCATTACAGAGCCGGTCTAATCTAGGTATTCACTAGTATATAGAGCTATGCATTTCTAGAACCCCGCATATAAGCCTGCCTACCTTGCTTTATTATTGAAGTCATGAAGTATCTTATTATTGCTAATCATACAGTTCTTTCGCAACCCAAAACGTGAGCTTTAAATTTAATGATAAAGTTGCTGTCCGCCAATCGGTTTTGAAATCCGGTGTAGCGCAACTACAGGCCTACTTCAACAAAGTGCAACCAATAATCGCACGTGCCAGCAATGGAGAAGATGTCCCAACTGGTAGATGACTTTTCTTACGTTTTGTTTTCTGAATGCTATCTCATGAGATTTTTATATGAAACTATCACATTTTGTAGTTCATAGATAAGATTTGAAATATACTTGTTATTGCATTACTTCCTATGTTCTGAGATGTTCAGTAGATTTTATGAGCAGATAGATATTCTAATCAAGTTGGGTTTATGGACATACAAGTTTCGAGATGTGTTTAAATTAGTTCTGAATTTCTTTGGATCAAAGTGTCTAAATATGTCAAGTGTCCATACTTCCCTTATATACTTACTTTGCTTTGGATGTTCAGAACTAACTCTTGTCCATTACAGCGGCTAGAAAATGTAATAAAAAGGCATTAAAAAATGTCCGAAATTGAATCTCTCTTGTCCGAAATTGAGAGTGAATAGGTGTAGTATGCTACTATATTGACGATTGTTTTTCGATTGCCTTGAACTCCCGAAATATCTGCAATATATATGTACAATATTCTTTCCAGTTTGCTTCTCATTGTCACGGCCGTAGATGGCGCACCCCTGCCATAGAGTAAGTATATATAGTAGGTAGAGTGTCGGCTCAAAAAAAGTGTCTGCATATAGTGAAACTTTTTATATGAAAAGAATCAGTTTTTTATGGAGATTACGCTCCTGCGATCCATAATTTTAGCAGTTTTCAAAAAGCTAAATGTTTGCAAATTATTCCTGTGTTTATAGTACCGAGATGAAGCCACTGAAGGTAGTATGAAACAAGTTGGATATCAAAAGGAATGAATATTTGCTAATAAGCATCGTTATTGGGCGGAAATTAAGCTGATGATCAAGAAAATTTCATGAACTACATTGTAATGCAAGTCCCTGCAAGTCTTCAAGGAAAAGTTGAGATCTGATTGAGCTTCGTGGCTGAGATGTCATGTCTTTAATTCAATTTTCTGCGGAATGATTTTAAGATTCACAAAGCCTAAATTCTTCTTAAATTGAATAGCAATGTGGACCCATTTACATCTCTTTCAAAGTTAGTTGTGACCATTTGCTTTGGGTGTGATGTTTTGCTCTTTCAGTAGTAGGTAGCTTGTGATATGATCACGCATAAGAAAATGATCATACTATGATAAGGCTGAGCTTTAAAGTAGTGATGACCCATCTATTTTCTAATTTAACAAACTATATTACCTCTCCAAGTTGTCATGACATGGAGGATTTGTAAAATGCCTGTCTTTCTTCTGTATAGCTATCATAATCATTCAAATTTGTGTACATTTCCCCAAAGTGTAAAACTTTGCTTATCTCACAGCTGTTACTGGGTCTCGACTCATGCTCATTTAATGAAATCGGAACTGTATTACTATGGGGATTTAATAAATGCTACGTTGTTACTCTACTTAATATATATACTTACTCTATGGCAATGACTTTTAAAACAATTTCAAACATTAGAATTTCGCATTTGCACGCAGCATGTAATATTTTCAGATTTCAACCAACAAGCTTCAGCCACTGTAAATCCCAAGATTTCAAAAATTTGTATGTTTAAATAAATAAGGAGGTCCCGAACCCCTATGATACCTACAACACCGGTAAACTAGTTCCGAAATTTAGAAAATTAATAGAATCTTTTGTCTGAAGGCTGTGGACATATTTTGTGTCATAAATTATGATTTTAATCACATTCTGGCTGGATGTACTTGTACCTTTAAAATATCAGTATTTATCACTTCCGCAATGTGTCTCCATAGTGAAATCAATGAATTTTGAAAACAATGGGTTTTGAGCTGTATGCAATTGGAAATTGCAATTTTGGGTATGTGCCTTGTCTGTTCCTTTGTCATTTTCCATATTATTCGCAATAATTCATTTCTGTTAAGAAAAGCTGTCAAGCAATTATATACTATACATGCATAAACTAATATTCTACAAATATTTTGCTATATTTGAAACAATTAACATTGAACTATAATTCATATCGTGAAACATTTTCAGGATTCGACATTCAAATTACCATGGATCGGGTTCAGATCACACTCCAAAAAATATGCTGCTGAATCATGAAGCTTAAATATAAATCTGGCTTCTAAAAATGAGTTGTAGATACATTGATATTGTTGCCACAATTTAAAAATAGAATAAGTATTACAGTCCGTTTGATAAATAGCTAGAATTTAGCTAAAACAGCAACATTGTATAGTTATCAGCAAGTCTTTAACTATAATTGAATAAATGATATTCATTTTATATGAATCATATAATTGAATATATCACATTAAATATTTTTCTTTGTTACATGTTGGCCTAGTAAGGGCCTAGTCCTTAAAAAGAATGATGGGTGTGTTCCCAAGTTGCTTGATTCGTCTCCTCTAACTTCTATTACCTTTCGGATGCGATTAGGCAGACTGCCGACCAAATTTCTGATTATTTGTTGATAAATCTGATTCCATTCCTGCCTCACTAAAGATTCCAACCGATTCAAATCATTGTCAGGAAAAATTCCCGACGAACTCGCCGTTTCAAGATAGACCAGGCATGCTCGACTGGTTAATTGCCTTGTACGGAAGAAAATTCCTTTTTGCCACCATTTTTCTTTAAAATAAATATTTATTTATTTATGAAATCAACATTCTTAACAACAAACTTCTTCATCTTCTTTTACCAAATCTTTTTTCATAACAGTAATAAATTTCTTCATTTTCGTTGTATTAAGATATTTTAAATCAATAAGCTAGTTGAGAGAAGCATCTATTTTGCCACTACAATCAGCAGGTCTGCCTAAATAACAAGAGTCCGCATAGTTGCACTTAAGCTTATGTATAGGGCCTACTTCATTTGATTTGCCTTGTTACAGTAGAATGCCTAAGATTCGGCACCTCGTCAACTGATCTAAATGTGCCAAATTACACGATCTGATGACACAGACGTGTTTGGTGTGCTTCCACTGCAAATTGCTAAATGCCACTTAAAAATCTACACGCATCTGTCATCTGCATTCGGTTTAATGTACTGTAGACTTAAATGATCTGCTTTGACAACGTCACTGCTCCCCCGTACTTGAGACTTGGACAGTAGTATAGGGTATAGGATCCGGCGCATCGCTTCGCTCAGCACCGGATCCCACACCCCAGGTAGATACAAAAAAATGAAAAAAATGAAAAAATGAGGGTCCTCTTGAAATTTATAAAAAATTGTTAAAATTAGGGATCTCTTGAAATTTAACAAATCCAAATGCAAAATAGGGTCCTCTTGAAATTTATAAAAAAACAGCTAAATTAGACCCCTTGAAATTGAACAAATCCAAATGCAAAATAGGTTCCTCTTGAAATTAACAAATCAAAAATGCAAATAGGGGCCTTCTGAAATTTAGCAAAAACAAAAATGAATATGAATAAAAATATTCATTTAAAAATGGAAAATGTAAAAACAAAAGAACCATCAGCCCCCTTATATCCTTCATTATCATATGAAATGGATAAAGCAAAACACAAAGATAGAGTCAGGTACATGAAAGATAAGGAAGCGCAATTATTACTTAGATTAGAACATTATAATAAATTAAGAAAAAGATCGACTATAGTGAAGAATGTAACACAAGGAGTTGGAGTATTCTTAACAATTTCTTTAGGCGCTCTCACTATTGTCATTTCATCTGGCGTTCTTACAATTCCTGTTGTTTTAATTCTTACCAGCACGTCAGCACAACCGCATGACGTCAAAGCATCTCTGTCATTGTTCCGTGTGCGCTAGAAGCAAAGTTCTCATTTGCAATGTCTTCCGTCAGCAAAATAGAGAGAGAATTTTGTTGCTTCGTGGATCAAGTTTTGCCTCTTATTTCACCAGACCATCTGGATTTCTTCAAAACGATATCAACAAAATTTATTCTTGAATCACTAAGAAAGAAACAGAAGACGAGTGGAAACGAAGAAGATTAAAAGAGAGAAGTGTTTGAAATAATCCGAGATTCATTCAAGGATGTTGACAGCAGCAATTTACCGGTATTTCTCGAGAAAAAGGATATTATAAGTACATCATCGTGCATCTCTTCATTGAATAAACTCATTGGTTTTGAGAAAATTACACATCGGAATCTTCTACGCTGCTATGTTTTACAAGGAGAAGTGCTTCAGCGACTGAAGTTATTGTCTAATATGAATTATACAAAATTCGTGAAAGAGTTAAATGAGACCCACAAAATAAAGTTTTCACGTTCATATGTGACATTACTGATCAAATTATTCAAATTATCAAAGAACTATCCAAACTTAGCCAATTCTTCTCTATCAATTTACTTTGTGATGAAGCATTTTACATATCTTGAAGATTTCATTGATCATGAGAAAGAAGAAGAAAAGCGAAGATTAGCAGAATCCATATTTGATTCACCCAATGTGCAACAAACTGAACAACAACCTGCGCAACATACTGGACTCACGCAGGAATTTGAAGACTTGCAAACGTGAAATTCTACTTCATAAGTAACAAGTAGTAACACTTATTGCAACTTATTTGAGTGGAGACTGAAAAGTGACAATGACATTTGTAATTTGGATTTCTGTTTTCATATAAATGTTGGACTCTACTTCATAAGGAACAAGTAGTAACATTTATTGCAACTTATTTGAGTGGAGACTGAAAAGTGACAATGACATTTGCAATTTGGATTTCTGTTTTCATATAAATGTTGGACTCTACTTCATAAGTAACAAGTAGTAACATTTATTGCAACTTATTTGAGTGGAGACTGAAAAGTGACAATGACATTTGCAATTTGGATTTCTGTTTTCATTTAAATGTTGGACTCTACTTCATAAGTAACAAGTAGTAACATTTATTGCAACTTATTTGAGTGGAGACTGAAAAGTGACAATGACATTTGCAATTTGGATTTCTGTTTTCATATAAATGTTGGACTCTACTTCATAAGTAACAAGTAGTAACATTTATTGCAACTTATTTGAGTGGAGACTGAAAAGTGACAATTGCATTATCAATTTGGATTTTTGTTTCATTTAAAATGACTGACCTGATCGAGTTTTTTAAATTATATGGAACGCAAACCACGACAAATTTCGACCTAAAGAAAATCGCTAATCGATTAGGAATAAAGAATTTTCATGTCCTAATGAGAGCCGAATTACAATTGATCAAAAATAAGCCAACTGTAAATTTCATAACGAATCTTCACACTTCAGACCAAAAAGGCGTACATTGGTCAGCAGGTATCTTTAGTAAAAACGGAGATAATTATTATTTTGATTCATACGGTTTGCCTCCTACAAATGAAGTAAAAGAATTACTTGGAACGGGAACATACAATACGTTTCAAATTCAAACACCAGGCACTACCTATTGTGGACAATTATGTTTATACGTTTTGTACAAATTACAAAAAGGAGTACCATTTCTAGATATAATGTTAGAATTGAACGAACCGTAGGTTCTATGGCTACGCCTAACAAGGGAATTTCATTCCCGAAACGTTAGTTCCAATAATAATAATAATAATTAAAAATCAGTTCGTTGTAATTCATTTTGATAAAAACGGCCTCTGATATTTTCATCATCTAAATCTTTGATTTCGTAAGTAATCGGATAAGTTTGGTTTATTTTACAAACTTCAAATATCTCTTTCGTCCAGTATCCGACGAAGCCTTTTTCAAATTTATTCTTATATTTAAATATTCTAACTGTATCTCCAATTTTAAATTTCGGCTTAAGTTTCTGCAAATTCGGATTACTCTCATTCAAATTATTATTCTCGAATATTTTCTTTCGTATCAAATCAGGGTCGTCAGAAGCATTCTTTGGGGTTTCTTCAATACCAGAATGAACTTTATTATTGTACTCTTCTACAATTCCTGGTAATATCTTCAACCATTTCTGATTTCTTTGCTCAGTAAATTTCTTGAATAATTTATTTTTTAACGTCCGATTGAATCTTTCTATCACTACGGCCTTCCCTGCATTTTCAGTTGAATAAACTGAGCCTTGGCGATGACTTTCGTCTGTTTCAAATAGTGGCTGAACGTTTCGGTTATAAAATTCCGACCCTTTATCAACAAACAATTTTTTTGGCTTTCTCTTACTTTCTTTAAAGATTTCTTCAAACGCATATTTAACTGACAGACCACTTTTGTTTTTTAAAGGCTTTACCCAAGCATATCGTGTATATAAATCTATAACGGTCAATGCGTACTTAAACCCTCTTTCATTAGGCATATTAATTAGATCTGCACTCCAGATATCATCCTTATTAAATACTTTTACCTTCAATAGATATTTCGGCTTTCTGTATTCCTTGTGAATTTCAGACGCGTAGGTTCGAGCGTTGCTCTCAGACACCTTTGCTGTCGTTTCATCTATCCCCTGACCGAATAATATTTTAGCTTGTAAAGCTTTCTTAACAAACATTCTTTCAATTCTTTCTCTAAAGGAAGGATTCTGAATACTATCTAATTCTTGAATCATTTTCTTATCTGCTTCATGCCGAAAACTTAGGTCATGATTTCGATAAGCTAAATCATGTTTATAAGCGGCGGCATCTACTCTATTTATTGGTTTACTATTTTCTCTAGGTGTGTTATCATCGTTTAATCTTAAATCTAATCTTGTGCCGGGGCCAGTAAAATTATGCCCAGGTAGATGTTTCTCTTTCGAATATTTACTCCAAATAAAGCCAGGAAAGTTTTCTAATGCTTTTTGTATATCACCTCCGGTGTGGTGACAATTTGAGGTTCTATGTAGGCCTACTTTTAAGAGATAATCCGTTAGATCTAGATTTGAAATCCTTAAGTTATTCAAATTCATTTTTTAAAGATTAAATCTTATCGCACCATACTAGGATTTAGATATATGCCAGATCCGTCTTTTGTTTCTTTTATTTCAATCAAATCATCAATATTGTGTAGGACATTTTTAAGAACTCGTTTCCCTTCATTAGCTAAATTTAATTTACTAATAAAATTATCTACTATTCCCTCACCTCTAGCAGCTTTCTCTAACTCTCGATTATGTCGTTTTTGTTCTTCTAATGCTGCCTTCTCTGATTTATTTTTATTTACTGCCTGGACAATACCAGCTGTCCCACCTGCAACACTTCCTGCTGCTGCTATACCACCTATGATTAGTGGAATTAATGGGAGAATTCCACCATTCTTTTCTTCTTGTAATTTGATATTCTCTATCTTTGGTTTACTTATGTAATACTTCTTTTTGTTAATCGTAATAGTTTTAGGGGTATTTTTGTCAATGATGTTACGTAGTTTTAATTCAACCCTTTTATTATTCATTTTTTAACAAAAAATTTATAGTCTTGGGCTTAGCCGTTCACTTTTGTTCAGAGGGTTTAGCCTATCACTTTTTGTTCAGGTTACTAACCGATCGGAGAGAAGCTCCTCTGGCTTTAGCCGATCGGACCAAAGCTCCTAAGGTTACTAACCTATCGGAGCGAAGCTCCTCTGCCTTTAGCCGATCCTAACCATCTTTCCATTAAGAATTTCAATAGAATATTCGGCGTCTTCTAGCAATAAACCATAAGCCATCAATGAGGTTGTGGAATTTGTTTTTTCAATATTAATTGTCACATCACAACCATTCTTAATAATATCTTCCGATTGTGCACTTAAATCAAAGCATAAAACAGGATATAAATTCTTCCAATCTACAGGAGTTAATTGTGCTTCTACTCCAAATTCTCGGCATAGATTTCTATAAACGTCATATCCTTCCATAAACTGATTATTGGTGTTATCAAATCTTAATGGATCGATAGGATAACGTATTTGATTTAATGAAATTTGTAAACTTCGAATTGAATTAATATGGAAAAGACTTGTTCTTATCAAAACTGGCTGTTTCATTCTTTTGAAAAGTGAGCAAAAAATATCTTGGAGTATTTGATGTCCTTGTGAAATGCCAGTTAAATCTTTGTTCAGTAAAGGTGACAGAGCTCGCAGTACGCTTCAAAAAACTTACTGGAATTGGTTTGTTCGTATTTAATCTTTTCGCAATAGTTGTTTCAACCTCTAAACTAGGAGTAATATGTTTTACCCACCATTCAAGTCTATCAATTTTTAGGTATGCTTTCTTCCCAGCCTTTCCATAAAATATTGATTCATTATTTAAAGTGCGATGAACTATGAGTTTGAATTTCAATTGACATGATATTTTAGTGTAATCCAAATACCCGAATAATGGAGACAATGACCAATCAACAGTTTGTTTACTTTTATTATTAAAATTACGTCTTTTCTGATATGAGCTATTTTGTGTACTGTTTAACTGTTTCACTATGTTTTCTACATCTTTCGCAATTCCTGCTGCATCTGTTCCAGTGTGAGTTAAATCATCTTTAAGTATGCCGGTATGGTTATCAGGAAACCAACCTTCGATTTCATGCATTTTAGTATTTTCACCTATTGTAACAAATCGAAGCATTGAATCAATAATACCAGGTGAATCACTTATGGTTTCTATATTTTGTGTTGCAACATCTAAACGCATTTGTGTAAATAGTCTTGGAAAGAAATTGTTTTCTAATGTAATATTATCCGTAGCAGGCAATGGTGTTGTAAAATTAGCATCAGAATATAGTGAATATTCACAGTGTAAAAATGAATCGGGTAAATATAAATAACTTTGCTGATTATCAACTTCAAAAATTCAGTCACCTCCAGTATTCACTCTTCCTGAAGAACCGGGGTTCATAGCAATTCTTATATAGTCATTCTTTTTTTGATTGTAACTAACGAACGGGGGATCGTCTAATCTAAATTTGCTTTCAATCAGAGTTGACATTATATTTTTTATTAGAAAAAAATCAGTTTGGTACTAGAATTTTGCTACTAGAATTTTGCTAGACCATTTCCTCTCATTTCTTCAATTGTTTTTTCATCATGTTTACTTTCCATCTTCGCTAATTGTGCAATTTTGTTTTTTGTTTCCTCTGAGAGCTTTTTGTCTTTTTGCATTTCTTTTGCGTCATTTCTAAGTTTGCGAATAGCTTCTAGTTGTTTTAATTCGTTTTGTGACTTAACAGCATTCGATATTGCACTAGCTGTACTACCTATAGCAGCTGCTCCTTTAGCAGCAGATGAAATCAAATCTTTATTATTTTTAATCAAGTTAACGATACTGCCGATACCAGAAAAGATGCCAGCTCCTTCTTTTTGGACGGCACCTGCAGTGCCTAGGAACTTTTGTGTTCCGACAGTTTCTACACTATCATAATGGTACACAGGTTTCAGAGATGGTTCATGAGCAATTTTATTATTTGAAGCAAAATGTTTAAGATTGTGTTGATAAATTATAGGCATTTTTTAAGCTTAAATTTGACTTTTGTGAAAAATATTTACGTTTGTGGTTGGTTAGTAACCTGAGGACCTTTGGGCCGTTCGGCTAAATTCTATTAAGATTTACGTTTGTGAATGGACAACAGCTTCGCGATAACTTTATTAATTGACTGTTGCACTTTATCTATTGCGTCAAGCAGCGTGTGATGTACTTTAATTTCTTTTTTATTTACTTCTAATTTTTTCTCACTTTTCTTTACTTCTGTTTTAAGAGCAGCCAATTGAACTTTAATAGCATTCAACTGTTCCTTATTTCCTTTAGAATTTTTCTTTACTTCATGTTCTAAATTCGTTTTAAGGGTCTTCAATTCACTAACCTTTTTTTTAAGTGCTTTAACTTCATTTAACATTCTGTTTATGTGCTTTGTTTGTTGTGTGATTCGGCTATTTAATTCATCAACACTTTTTTGGAATGTGGTTTGCATCTGTTGAAGGTGTTGTAATAATTTTCGATTCTTTTCGCTAACTTTTTCTAACTCTTCTTTCAGTTGTTTATTTTGATTTGTATTCTTTATAATGGCACCCCTTAAATTTAAAGAAAGTAATATTAAAATTTTTGATTGTTCTGAAATCTTTTTAAAAAGTTTTGATATATCTGCTTCTATATTTCCATGTTTGCTACTTAGGTCTGTTAGCTTTTCTTGCAGTCTTTCATCATTCTGCTTTAGAACCTTGGTTTCTTTCATTAGTAGAGACAGCAGTGACACAATTCTATCAAACTGTTTATCAACATATTTTTTATTTACCAACTCAGTACTTTGTTGTGGAAGAATAGAAAGATGTAACGGTCCTGTTAAAACGTCTCCAGTTTTCATGATATAGTTGTCTAGGTCTATGTCTGATTCTTGATTATTTGAAATGTAAGCACACCCGCCAACATTTGTTAACATCATTTTTTCTAGATTATTTTTTTTCTGCTAAAATATGTTATCCAACGAGGAATTTGAAGCCCCGCGTTCCGAAGAAGTTGAACAAATGTTAGAACAACAAGTGCTAGAACAGTCGCAACCAGTAAAAAAAACGTGTGCTGAATGTGGAAAAGACATAACATCTAAGAATTTTGCACGTCATGAAAAAAGATGTCAATTACCAACACAACCAAAAGTAAAAGATAGACAATGTTTGAATTGTAATAAATATTTCACTGCCCAGGGTTTTACTAATCATTCTAAGTCATGTACAATTAACACACGTAAATGTACTAGTTGTCAAATTCTTAAACCCAAAACAGAATTTTATGATAGCAAATACCAATGTAAAGAATGTTTAAAAGCACAAGTGCGATGTAATAACTGTAACAAAGTTGTAATGAAGAGAAACTTCGCACGTCATGTAACAATTTGTCATGAGTAATTAAATTTTCTATCTGTAATAGTCCGGAGGTCAAGTCCATACAGTTACTTGAATCTCTTGTCTTCTTTTAAGCTTCAGACTAAATAGAATGATTGATAGATTGGTAGATTGATTGATTGATTTCCGTAATAGTCCGGAGGTCAAGTCCATAGACTCACTTGAATCTCTTGTCTTCATTTAAGCCTCAGAGTAAATAGTCCGTAGTAGTCCGGAGGTGCTACAGAGGTATAAAACACTCAAATGAGTGTCGGATTAGTCTGGAGTCTGAAGCCTTTTTTCTCATATAAAAAATAGGAAGAAAGAAATGAATATAGAACATTCATATACCGAAATCCCGAATCACCATTATGTAAATTCGTAATTAAAAATTAGTTTTAAAAAATATGATTAACGAATACAAAATAGAACACGTGGCAGTTTTAAAAAAAATTATTCCCATCCTACAAAACCTATAAATTCAAAACAAGCAGTTAAAATTCAATATCATCGAAAATATATGCAATTCGTGCAAGATTATAAAATAAAACATGGTATAAGAAGTTACGCTAAAACAAAAGACTTTCCACTTTGTCTAAGAAGCTTCAGAGTATTTTTAGCATACAATAATTTATGGTGGTTGGTTAATAAAGAGCGATTAACAGTTTATGATTTAGAAACACTACATCAACTAAATATTCCTGTGTATATGTAAAAATGGAAGCGAGGTTCTATATTAAAAACACATAATTTTTTCTTTTAAAAACATAATTTTTTCTTTTAAAAAATATGAATTGTAAAATGAATAACAAATCAACGCATACGCTTGACGAGTTAATAAAGAAAGAAATTGATGAGTTTGATGCACAAATTAAACGTAGTCGTAAACGTAGTAAATGTAATATTAAAAAACAGAACCGTAGAACAAAGGAAACATCAGCCACACCAATTACTGATATATTCTCTGATGATAGACTTGGTGATGATCTATTGAATCTGTTTAAACCGAACGTTATCACGTATGAAAATGAACTTTTTACTAATGTAGTAAATGATATACGTGCTCTTTTAAGAAATGGGAAAGTTTTAAATTTATTGGGTGTAATAAACAAAGAAGATGGAACCACGATACCAAACTTTTACGCTACATTTTATAATAAAAATTCATTTGAAACATAGCTTCGTAATCTAGATCACAAATCAGATACTAATGAATGGGTTTTTACAGGTAGTATCAAATACGAAGATTTTGGTATGAAACTAGTACAAAGATCACATAGAGGCGCTGGTATTAATATGAAATATAGAATCAAAGAATACATCGGTCAATATTGTTACATTCCTTCTGAAGATTTCTGCTTTCTAAAATGTTACAACGCCTTACGTGGGTTCAATCAAGAACAAGCTAAAATTATAATCGAGATGTTTAATGACTTTTTATATAAAGAGAAAGCTACATCTAGAACAGGAGTAATGACAAACTGCAAGTTTTCTCAATTCAATAAATACTTTGGAGAATGTGTACAGTATTACAGTGCTACTAATCGTCATTTAAATCCTAGAGGTATTACAACGTCTCATGATTACGTTTATTACAATTATTCTCACGAAGGTTCATCAATAGGACACTACTGTTTAATAAATTAATTCCATAAAGCAGAAGCTATTAGAGAAATTGAAAATAATTTCAAACCAATATATAAAACCGTTACTGATGAAAATCTAACAACACTTCCGTATAAGACCATAACAAAGAAACCAATTGACTATGGTTCAACATATATATGGGATCTCGAAACTTATCCAGATCCTCGTTGTGCAACAGCCCATCCTATTCCTTATGCTTTAGGCGCTATCAATTTCAATAAATTCATGTGTTGCTTACCGAAGCGGAGATTGTCAGAAGTGGACAAACGTTTATTATGTGACATGATGAAACTAAAAAAGAGTCAAGATCCAGCGGAAATTAAAGAACTTAAGAAACAGATAAGTGAATACAACAACTTAACTGGAGCAGAACTTAACAAAATTCAATGTTGTGTGCAAATCTTTATTAGGAAACAAGATGAATGTCCGTTCGGTGGAAACCCAGAGGACGTATGTCCGATACATCAATTTTTCAAAAACCTTGGATCTTTTAATCATTCGAAAGTAACTTTAATAGCACATAATTCATCAGGATTCGATGCATATTTTCCACTCAAATCTAATTTTAAATTAACTAAACTACCGGTTAAAACATCAAGAGGAATACTCACTGCTTCTTTACAAAATCCTTATACAACTGAAAGTGTTAGTAAGTACATTCAACGTTCCTCTAGATCTAAGCAACTAGGTGACTCTACAAAACGTAACATAAAACCAAGCAAACCTTTACAAACTATTGTAATGAAATGTAGCTATCAACACGTGAAAACAAGTCTTTCCAAATGGTGCGAGAATTTTAAAACCCCTACCAATATGTGTAAATTAAATTATGAAATTGGCGAAATTACACATGACAATTATCAGAAAAAAGAACATGAGTGGAAACCGTATTTAATTAACGATGTTCTTTCATTAGCATTTTGTATCTACAAGTATAATCAAGTAATGCAAGAATTAATTGGTGAAGATATAACTACTAATTTAACATCTTCTGCTTTAACAATTAACGGTTGGATGAAGAACGTACAAGATGACAATACACTTATACACTCACATACAGTCTTTCCAAATGGTGCGAGAATTTTAAAACCCCTACCAATATGTGTAAATTAAATTATGAAATTGGCGAAATTACACATGACAATTATCAGAAAAAAGAACATGAGTGGAAACCGTATTTAATTAACGATGTTCTTTCATTAGCATTTTGTATCTACAAGTATAATCAAGTAATGCAAGAATTAATTGGTGAAGATATAACTACTAATTTAACATCTTCTGCTTTAATATTTAACGGTTGGATGAAGAACGTACAAGATGACAATACACTTATACACTCACATACTGATTTATGGACTAGAAACTATGTTAGAAAATCTGTTAAAGGTGGAAGAGTTTCAGCCAATATAAGACATTACGAATCTCCATTTTGTAACATCTTGCTACCAATATTACAGAGGTATTTACCTGGGTGCTACGCTGAGGGGGTTTTGCCCCCAGGTAATAATTTAATGTATTTAATGAAGCAGTATAATCAGTTGCAAGACAAGAATGCTCTCTGTAAAGAAATTAAACATAAACTACTCGACCAACGAAATGAATTCTTAATGGCTTTTGATGCAACATCTTTATATCCATCAGCTATGTATGACGAACATTCAGAATACCCTAAAGCTGAATCGGCTAGAAAATTTAGACAAGAAGAAGAACAAGCAGTATTATATCAATTTAACACTCAATCATTCCGTCCTAAAACTGGAATATTCACAGTTGTGTTTCATTATCCTGATGAGATGTTTTTTCAACCAGTTCCTGCGAAAGATAAGGTAAAGAATGAAAACAATTGCAATCAAGAAATAATAAGGTTTAGGAATGGAATGTGTTATGATGTATTAACTTCTGTAGATATACAGCAAATTGTTAGATGCGGCGGGAAAATATTATCTATTACAGATGGTATAATTTATGAAGAAAATTATCACGTTTCACCATTTCGCAAATACATTGAAAAGCTCTTCAATTTAAGAAAAAAATATAAAATAGAAGGAAACACTGTAGGCGATGAGTTAATTAAATTATTAATGAATTCACTATATGGAAAAACCGTACAAAAAGACATAACCACTAAATATCATTTATGGAATGAAAGTACATTGAGAAAAAATTTCACTCAAGAAGTAAAAGATTTTGAAAAAGTAAATGATGAACAATTCTTAGTGAAAGTAGAAATGGAAGATGATGAATTTCTTAAAGCTAATATTACAGACACTGAAAAGACGGCCAAAGGCCTGAGCAGCTACGCTACGACATCATTCATGCCATCACATTTAGGTTCTTTTATTCTTGCTCACTCTAGACGAATCATGAACAACTTTATTTTAGAAATTAATGGTTTTAAAGAAAAACACATACATTACACAGATACTGATTCCATATACATTTCCAATGAACTCTTCAATAAATTAGATGCGGCTGGATATGTTGGCGGGGAATTATGCCAAGGGAAAAATGATTATGGTAATGGGGGAATTATATATGGATTGTTTATCGCTCCCAAAATAAAATATTGTATTACTGTAGATGAACAAGGGAGACTTAGTGAAAAGAAAACATTTAAGGGTTATACAAAAACTAAAGTAAAAGTAGAAGATTTCATTCAATTATACCATGGCGAAACATTGACAACAATTGTTAATAAACCATGGAAAAGATCTTTAGAAACTGGTATTAGTATTCCTGATAAAAATAATAACACTGAAGAAAAAAGATTCACTGGTAAAATAAATATTCTTAAACGTCAAGCGCCTAATGCAAATGGTATTATGCTACCTTATAACGAAGAAGATGTTCAAGACGAAATATTTCAACGAATAAAAAAAGAATGTAATATAATTGAATACACTGATAGTGAAGACTGGGAAGAGGAATCATAACTCTGTGAACAAATCTTCTATTGACTTTCAGTCGGGGCAAAGCCCCTCGAGGCGAAGCCTAGTCAGTGAACAAATCTTCTATAACTCTATCATGTACTTTTTTATCAATATTGATTGTGATAAAACCATAGTCGTTTGCCCAAGCATTACAGCAAGATTGTTTAAATTCATCTTTATCTCTTATACATAAGTCTCTTAACAAATCACTTAGGTTTCTTGGATTGATTTCGAAAATCATAAAAATATTAGCATTCTTTCTAATAACACTTCCATCTAATGAATACATACTTTGTGTCAAATAAAAGACACTACAGTTATTGTGTCGTCCTCTTGTAAAATAATTTCTCTGAACTGCCTGATTTCTATCATTAACACAATCATCAAACACGACACAATGTTTTTTCGTTTTATTTAGTTTACTAGGATCTTGCATATTGCCACTATCATCTATTAATTGTATCGTTATGTGCTTATTTCTATTGGGTTCTACTAGTTGTTTATTTTTCGCTGCTTCTTCACACCAGGAACTTATTTCTTCTTCATACTCCGATTTTTCATATTCTTCAAACAGTGAAGCAATTGCTGTTTTTGTAAGATTATTTTCAAAACCATATTTCAAAAATTGATAAATAGGTTGGTCTGCTGTTGTTGTATAAATAATAAGATTGTTATAATCTAAAAATTTGGGTGTCGTGAGAATTTTGAATAATAGATACGTTTTCCCACAACCTGATCTTCCACAGATAACTGATAAAACTTTATTGGATAGGTTTGGATGATGATTGAATTTCACTTTCTTGTTTAGTGGATATTTTGCAGAAGTGTTTTCACTCATTTTTTAAGTCAATATTTTTAATTACACCTCTCGTAATAATAGGTCTATCATAATCTCTTCGCCGCCAAAATTTATTGCCTTTCCTTTCTCATCTGTTATTCTAACAGTAATTGAATTAATTGTTTTTCGTGTCACGGGAAAATATATTAATGATTTTGGGATTACATTTAAACTGTAACCAATCGGAACTGTAAATGCTGGATAACTGAAGATATTATTTGTTAGCTTTCCATTAACATAACCACCTTCTATAATATCACATTGAACATTGATTGAATTTATTTCAGTTATTTTAGGTATATTTTCACTGATATGAAAACCTTGTGCATAGAGTTTCTTTTTAAATCCTAATAGTCTTGATAAAGATTTGTCAATATCAAAATCAACTTGATGATTTTCATCTAAAGTAAGAGAAAAATTATTTACTGCTGGTTCAACTGCGAAATGTAATTGTTTCTTGTCTTTAAATTGAATGCCTAAATGTCTTTTTATTTCATTGGAAATCGATTCAACTTCATAAGATCCAGCAAGAAAAGTTAATTCTTTCCAAGTTTTACCTTTGTCATTTGAATATTTAAATCGGTCATTTACATCTTTGATAATATTTTGTATAGTGTTAAATGTTGAAAAACTAGTTAATGCTACTTCATAATGTTTTTCTTGTTCTAAGTGAATAATAGGGTCTAAATTACAAGTATGCGAGGAAGTAGTTGTTATAAATTTTAATGACGTACTAAATTTTGATGAGGACAAAATCTCGGTTAAATTTTCTAAATGTTTATTAATTTTTCCTAGTTCTGCCGAAGACATTTTTAACTAAATAATTTAGATAAGCTTTTGTAGTCTTTTTCACTTATAATTTTCTTTTCTAATAGTCTTTTTAAGATTGCATGTATTTCGTTAAAACTAGAGTTATGTGCTTCTTTTGTTGCAGCTAATAAAATCTCTAATCTGTTTATTAATTCTTGCGGATCATCGGGCAGGAAAACCGTTGTCTCTTTTAGACCTGTTCCTGTTTTTGGGTAACTAGTCGGTGTTGAATAACCAGTTCTTG
This sequence comes from Prostheceraeus crozeri, assembly GCA_907163375.1. NCBI lineage: Eukaryota > Metazoa > Platyhelminthes > Polycladida > Euryleptidae > Prostheceraeus > Prostheceraeus crozeri. The sequence continues at coordinate 188,797 of CAJQUW010014996.1, forward strand.
TTGGAGAAGCAGCCATTGGTGTTGAATAACCAGGCGGGGTTGAATAACCAGTTCTTGCTGGCGAAGCAGCTGTTAGTATTGGTATCTTTGTTCTTGTTTTACTGGTACTAGACGTTTTGAATAATAAGCCATTCAAATTTTTATAACGCTTAAGAGTTTTTACAGTTCCAACCTTGTCTAACATAGTTTTGTATTTCAGTAGATCATCAGTATGATAGTTATCTAAATCCGCTCCTCTTAATAAATCCACCAAATTTCTGTCTAAACTGAAAGGTGTTTTGTCTGGTGCAAAAATTAAACTTTCTTTAGTATTTATAAATAATTCTTCGCCACCCAAGAAAAATCTAAGCGATGGCTTAGCACCAAGAAAAATTGTAGAATGTTCAAATAGCATAGATTTCGGTAATTTCTTGTCTATGTTTGCTTCTAACAAACCATAATCATCCATGATGGTTTTCTGCACTGGATCAGATATATCAATTCGTTTATCACGAACTGCGAGTTCTTTCTCAAGAATTTTGAGTGGGGCAATAGTTTTTTCAAAATCAGTTTTCACTTGTTCAGTTAGGTGCATTTTTTCTAACATATCAGATTGAACGCCAGCTTGTAGCATCCGATATTGTCTATGTTTTTTCTTCATAATATTTTTCTGTTTTATTAATTCTTCTAGTTGTTTTATTTTTGCCTCATTTGTCTCATTTGTATTCATTATTTTATAAGATAATATTTGAATTTTGTGGTAGCATAGAGATACAGCAAAAACACTTTACTGAAAAACTTATTTTTGTTCTATGGAGCTTTGTTCTAACGTTTTTAGTAAAGTTCTTATTTCTTCTAAAAAACCTGCATTGTCTACTTTGTCTTGAGATTTAACAGGAATTTTAGTTGCTTCTCTAACTATTTGATCAAATTTTTCAATCTCATCTAACGTAATAACATTGTCATCACACACTCTCTGGAAGAAGTAATGTAGTTTATCATATACTTCTTTCACATGGGCATGTTTCTTACTTAAGGATTTACGTTTCTTATTTATTAAAGACTTATCTATCATTGTTGCAAGTGACGTTGTAAAAACACCTGTACCTGTTAAAGCTGTAGCAACAACAGGAATTGTAAGAACGCCAGATGAAATGACAATAGTGAGAGCGCCTAAAGAAATTGTTAAGAATACTCCAACTCCTTGTGTTACATTCTTCACTATAGTCCATCTTTTTCTTAATTTTTTATAATGTTCTAATCTAAGTAATAATTGCGCTTCCTTATCTTTCATGTACCTGACTCTATCTTTGTGTTTTGCTTTATCCATTTCATATGATAATGAAGGATATAAGGGGGCTTATGGTTCTTTTGTTTTTACATTTTCCATTTTTAAATGAATATTTTTATTCATATTCATTTTTGTTTTTGCTAAATTTCAGAAGGCCCCTATTTGCATTTTTGATTTGTTAATTTCAAGAGGACCCTATTTTCCATTTGGATTTGTTCAATTTCAAGGGGTCTAATTTAGCTGTTTTTTTTTATAAATTTCAAGAGGACCCTATTTTGCATTTGGATTTGTTAAATTTCAAGAGATCCCTAATTTTAACAATTTTTTATAAATTTCAAGAGGACCCTCATTTTTTCATTTTTTTCATTTTTTTTGTATCTACCTGGGGTGTGGGATCCGGTGCTGAGCGAAGCGATGCGCCGGATCCTATACCCTATACTACTTTGGACGGTGCTAACACAGTCATACTTTTATCTAGAGCGTTGCGATCTTTTAGTCCACATGCCCTTCTTCACGACTTCCAATGATGCTTAAGGGGCTCGACCTCTGAACCGAAAGATCGCTAGGTCACCTAACCACTGTGCCACGGAATACATTACATGTAGATACACGTTGCCTTAGCTGCTATATGCTATATTGCTATATATATGCTATATTGGCCTATAGGCCAATAGATAAGAAAACAAAGTTTCTAGTATTGACCGAACATGTTTCAGAATGATGACATTCCATCTTCAGCGGTAAAATCTGAATACAATGACATTGTGAGTTTATATACAAAATGCAGGAGATGCACAAATGAATGATGAAAAGAGTTCAAGTCACCAGTAGCTGTCCGACCATGGCACCGACCTAGATATTGCATTCTGCAATTACAATTTCAAGTGCAGTTGTACTGAGCTGTTTTCATTAGAGAGATCATTTGTATTGTCCTTTAGGACAATAAATTCCAGCAACAGAAGATTTCTAGATTTACCAATAATCGAGAAATTTTCACTTTTGGGTGGATGTTCATGCATTGACAACTGAGTAGGAGAGGGATATCCCTTCAAGAACTCACTTGTACGAATGGCAAGATGGCGCCTCGTGGAGCTGATATATCGCATTGGGCAGCGATCACGCGTGCATAAAAGCACAACATTAGATTTCACACCATTCGCAATTTTATCCATGTAATTGAAATAGTTTTGGATTTATCAGTAACAAAAGAAGGAACTATTTTAACTTTATCAGCAAGATCAATGTTAATGTTTTTGATCCTCCTTCAAGTCATTGCTTTTACTCTCAACGTAGGGAACAGTTCAGTAAACACTGCTGGAAGTCTCACAGTCAGATACTGCTTTGTGGAGAGATAGATTCCTTTCACTTTGCCTGTTAATCCGATCTATAACTCGTTTACCAAAGCCATTTCAAAAAAATGTCAGAAATCAGAGAGACAGCCTTGTTATGATTTTCTTTATTATAAGCACGCGAAAACAGAGCGCGCATAGCGGCAACCTTGTACGAAAACGGCAAGGTACGATAAAACGACGGTTCCCATTACTTGAAAGAAACTAACACTGGTATCTATATACCTGCGTGTTCCTCAGCGCCGTTTTGCGTGCAAGGTTGCCGCTATGCGCGCTCTGTTTTCGCGTGCTTATAAAATTAAGACACTCACTAAAATGAAAAATTAAGTTTGGCGAGCTCATTGTTCCAGACTCTCATAAGTCAACTCGCGGTCATTAGTGCAAACTCAAAAGATCTGAATTTAAACTGTAGTAAAGAGAGTTCTCAATTGACGTTGCAAATTACTAGAATTCCTTCAAATGAAGAAGTAAATATCACTTCAGAGAATCACTTTAAATTATGTTTGCATGTCGGAGACAAAACAGTTCGCACCATCAGCACACTTAGTGATCAACTCTTTCATTTCCGAACTTTTATCGCTAGAAAAACTTTTATTATATTGGAACATAGAATTTGATGACCGTTTAAAGCTTTCTTGTGGATGCGGGATACAGATATAAGCATGTATTATTATTGCATCAATGTCATTATTACATCAATGCCCGTTTGAGTCATTATTTTGATTATCTGTTTTCAATTTGTCTGTGTTTGATTGACTTTGAAAATGTATAGGTAACATTTTCCGTAAATCACAAAATAGGCCTACAACCCAGTAGATTGGCGAATAAGTCATTACGCGTATTACTACTCATCGCACAAAACATGATATCAAAGTGTGAGCAATTACACTGTATGCTATTGTACAGTAATAGGTAGCTCTCGCTGATACGGAGTACCGGTAGGCCTACCATTCACGCATTTCACGTATGCCATGTGGAAGTTGAATATAATGTCTAATGACCTGTGCCATTCGCCCTTCAGACTGTCCTGAGAGACGAAAAGGCGTCGGGTAACGCTATTTTGCAAAGAATAAAGAATCGTCATAAAAAAGGAAGAGATTGCTTTTTCTGTCTTCCGAGTGATAATGTGTAATGGCACAAGTTGACCAAATAAAGTTTGACGATCAAGGCCTTAGCCAACCGGTATAGAGACACCAGCCACCGTCCCTTCCGCGACCGGTTGGTTTTCAATAAGCCGGGCAATGGCCTCTTATCCCTCGGGAGGTTTAAAATTCGCTATTCCATTTCGTGAAAATCTGGGTCCACGTGGACCCAGAAGATTTATTTTCACAATCAAGCACAATTAGTACAGAAAGTACGAGTCACAGAGTTCGAATGTTCATCACAACAGTGATTCCCACACCGAGCACAGGTTTTTCTCGTTTTCCGATCTTTCTTCCACCCGCAGAGTTGACATCTGTCTTTTTTTCGTGTTGCTCTCTCAACATCCACCTTTGCTTCGATGATTGGCCGTGGCACGTCTTTTGACTCCAAAAATGGCTTGACCAGCTCCTCTCCTAAGCATCGCAGAAATTGTCTTCTTTTGTGAGGCTTGTCTCTTCCCCAATGAGGATCAATTTCGCAATTCAACACATATGCATTTATCCCACACAAATCCAAGAGGTTGCAAAACACGATTGTGTGCCATCTTCGGCTGATGTATTTCACCGTATATGTCGCCACCATTTGGTCAGCTTTATCTACACCTCCTTTGGTCGCATTGTAGTCTTTTATCATTTCTGGAAACTTTCGGTCAGTCTGTTGATCAACAACTGGCTCTTGATGGAAGGTGCTCAAAAGAAGGACACAATCATTTTTCTTGCATTTGTAACTGAGGCGGCATGTTTGATCTTCGAGGTTGAATCGGAAATCTGAAGAGTAAACAGCACGGCCCTGTAGATTCTTCATCTGCGGAGGAACTTCTCGTCTGTTTTTCCTCAGAGTTCCTAACAAAGTCATGCCTTTTGAGCGGAGAGAGCGTGCGAGCTTCAAAGAAGTAAAGAAATTGTCAGTTGTTATGTGTCTTCCAGAATTTTCTAGAGAGTTGGTCAAATCCATGACAACACGTTCTCCAAGTCCGTGATGACTGGGATTGTCTTCTTTGCCTGTGTACATTTGTAGATTGTAACAAAAATAATTGTTGGCATCGCACAACAGCCAGAACTTAAGTCCATACCTTGATGGTTTGCTTGGCATATATTGCTTATATGCACAGCGACCTCTGAAAGGATATAGTTCCTCATCAACGGTAAGAAATGCACCAGGCACATACGATTTTTGACAGTTGTTCGTGAAACCATCCAAAAGAAGACGAACCGCTGCTAATTTGTCTCGCAGTTGTCGAGCAGCCCTTGTTTCAGGATTGTCAAAACGAAGCATGATACGTAACTCTTTGAATCTTGAATGGCTCATTGTTATTTTGAAGATGGGCCTTCCGTGTTCTTTCGACCACAGCTCTTCAGTACTCTCCATGTGAGAACGATACACGCCGCGTAGACATAACAGGCCAATGAAGGCTAACATTTCTTCCATCGAAGCGTCCGTCCATGCTGCACCTTTGATAGATCTCCCTCGCCGATTTGTCTCTTTTAGTATTGTCTCCATCATATCGTGATCAAACAAAATTTCCCAGCTATTTATAATAGTATTTGGCGCGCGAATATGCCGCAGAGAGTAACTTGTAAGACCTGGTGCTGGTCTAAGCAGATTCTCTCTTCGCTCCCTGCCACGTCTCTGTTCTTGAGGTAGGAGAGAAGTCCATTGCTCTCCATCAGCGGATGAAATATTCACTTGATTGCCGATTGCTTGGTTAATGGATACGTCGTCATCAGAAGGTGAAATATTGTCACTTTCATCGATATCAGATGAACCAGATGATTCACTGGAGTCCTCCGTGTCATTCGCAGATGAAGAAGCTTCGGGAACGTCTTCCTGCGCGCCCCTCAATAATCTCAAAGCTTCAACTTTTGAGCTCCGTTGTGAGCGTTCCGCCATCTTCGCTCGTAGCATAAAACAGCAGTGCGGTGTAATGACAGAACGGCCTGCCTGCGCGGTCTCATAGCCAAGCGCAGGCAGGGAGCATTGTTCACGCGTCACATCAAAATCGATTTCATTAGTTCGTCACAGTTGCACCTGCGTGCGACAATAGCGACGATAGCAAAAGCTTTGAAGCAAAGCGAAGTTTCAGCTGCGTTATCCCGTGTGTCTTTGTGTGCAGGGAAGGAGTGTGCGTGTGTCTGTGTGCAGCCAATAAGCACTACCGCTATTCCGATGCTTCATTATCTACTGTTTCGCATTGTATCAGGCGAGTTGAGGCGGCCCAATCGGCCTGGGCAGATCGACAAACTAATCGATGGAATCGTTTGCAAGTGCGCCTGTGATTTCAACGTCTCCAAAATCTGACCAGTTGTCAGCCTTTGAAGTGCATGGCGTTAAGGCTAAAAATAGAAAAAATGCTACACATCGTGAGCGCGTGACGATAGCTGCCTTCACGAATATGACGGTCAGGATAAGGCTAAGATATAGCGTCGCTAAGGATACGGGAAATCCTTATCTGGTTTCACGAATACGGGCCTTTGTTATTTGGAATAGCAGTGACTGAATTTCTGCGCTATGACGACCGATGAAACGAATCAGTGTGACTGGGTCCAGCTGGACCCATAGATTTACTAAAAGGTTTGCGATGTATTGCAATTATTTAAACAACAGCTAATACATTTTCACTTGGCAGTTATAATTGACATATCGATACAGATAAAGTCCAGTGATATCAATAATAAATAATGAAAACTTAATAAATAACAGCAAGTGATCTGGAAAAATGGGTCCACGTGGACCCAGAAAACCCCCCGAGGGTTCCTCTTATTCATAATTTATGAAATTCAACTATCGTGTCGCTATAGCATACCAATGGTACAATTTGTTGCCGTCTTTTTTGATACAATGGACATTCTATCATGAAGTGATATGAAGTCTCCACTTTGAATCATTGCAAAGTTCACACAGACGTTCCTCATATCGCAATCTATTTTCAAAACTGCCTGTTACAAAATATAATTTATGATGTTTTGTCCTATATTTTAGTAATACATTTATATTATTGCAATCGTGCAATCGTGTTATTCAAATGAAGAAATGTGGAATTACATGAAGTACTATAGACGGATGAAGAAACTGGCGATAACAAATTCAAGTGAAGAAATAGTATTTTCCATGTGTAGTCTTAGGTATAGTGTGTATAGTTTCATTGCTTTCGGTGTAGTAGAGTGTCATTGTAGTTCTATTGTTTACCTCCATTATCCACTTTCCACTTATCCACTCTTACCATTATCCACTTTGTGTAGTGTCAGATATAGTTCACTTATAATCGGTGTAGTAGCATCGTTGTATTTCCATATTTTACCTCCACTTTTCCCATTTTTATTCATCGGTTTCCTGTTGTTTTATAGTATCCATTTTTAATTTCCTTAACCTATGGCGACCATTGTCTTATTCTATTTCCACTATCAGCATCTGTAGTCGGTACAGTATATTAGACGTCTGTTTTGAACGTGTATACGGCAGTGTTTGGAATCTATGGTATTAGTATATTAACAGCAAGAATGAGTAGTATTACAGTACAAGTCTTAAGATTTCTATTTTTACCAGATATTGGGCCAAAGCTGATCAATTTTAATTCGTTGCCACGAGAAAGCTACATTGAGTTCTTTTAAGAACTGATTAATCCAATGGTTACAGTAGCATTGCCTCTGTACACTTGCGGATTGGAGAACGCCATCAGTCCTCATTAGGACTACTTTAACTAATAATTTAAAGTAGTAAGCATTATATTCTATTATAAATGGCTACTGGGATGACTTTCATCATCGTATGAGAATTGATATCAAACTCTTG
>CAJQUW010014998.1:0-126385 GCA_907163375.1 Prostheceraeus crozeri
ACCCTTTCAGTCCTACCGTATCATATATGATACATTTCAAGTTTGCTTCTGTTTATCATGTAAAAAGGTAAAATAACTGAATTGCATCATTGATTTAGAAAGACCATTTACTAAGGAACTTAGTTATAATAGCAGTTGCCAAAATCTGACGCCATGTCAGATTTGTCAGTAATTTGAATTTTGAATTTCGACATTTTCGAAAAAAATCACAGACGCTTTGTCGGTTGTCCCGTAGTAGCACTTAAATTAATTATTTATCAAAATATAAAATCAGGCATGTGTATGAAAGCATAAATTAGTTATCGGCATCGTTATAAAATGTTTGTCATCTAAACATTCTAAGAAGTTTGAATTTTTGTTCGTGTATCATGTATGATACATCCGGACTCAACGGTGTAAATATCATTGATTTCTGATCTCTGTGTCAAGTACATATAAAAGCATCGTCCGTCTCTCAACAGAAGAGAGGAACTCAGTCAGTGGCAAAGACCATAGTAATAAAAGTTATTCAAAGCCTTACAGCAAATTGCGGTTCAGCTATCTCAACTGCAATATTACATTGTTTGGAAACAGTTGTCAGATATCTTCTACGGATTTTTCATGAACACCGTCATAGCATCCTGTCGCTCCTCTCTGATTGGATGTTTTGAATTTACTGCGATGTTTTGAGTTTTACCATGGACTCTATCCATCAAACACACTGAAAGGAAGTAGCTATTTGAAGTCGTGTCTTGAAAGTAATTCACTCTGAACTCATATACTGACATTTGAAGAGATGAACTGTGACGTCGAATACAGAATCAACCGTTTTGGCCGTCGAATTCGTACGTTCGTAGTTATTCCTGATGCGGATGTTTCTGAGCCTGAAATTGATAGTGATGCCGACGACTGTCCTCTCGAATCTGAGTCAGACAGTGACGACTCATCTAGCGAAACTGGTGACCCTGCTGTTGCAACATCGAGTGGGAGTTTACAAGGTCGATTATCTACCAATTCAAAAAATGACTATACATGGAATAGTGCACGTGCTCCTCTGGTCGACGTTCCCTTTACTGCAGAAGGATCTAATGAAAACCGCGAAACTGTACTGCGTCAGCCAATCGAATATTTCAAAACCTATTTCATACCAGGCCTTTTTTCCTTTATTTCTAAACAAACAAACCTATATGCACAGCAGCAAAATCAATCGTTTGAAACATCACCAGAAGAAATTGAAGTATATGTCGGAATTTTGATCAAAATGGGCATCGTAAACTTACCAAGGTACAGACTTTTCTGGTCAGATGAGTTTCGCTTTCCTGGAGTTGCAGATCGCATGTCACGCGATCGTTTCTTCTTATTGAATAAATTCATTCATTTTGCGGACAACAATGACATCGTGATGGACCGAAATAGTGATGAATTCGACCGACTCTTCAAGGTCAGAACATTGCTCGAATTCATTCGTCGATCATGCTTGAAATTGGAGCCTCTACAACACCAAAGTGTCGACGAGCAAATCATACCATTTAAAGGTAAAACCAGTCTGAAGCAATACTTGCTGAAAAAACCTCATCGTCGGGGTTTCAAAGTTATTTCTCGAAATGGAGTGGATGGATTTACACATGATTTCTACTTTTATGATGGCTCGCCCTTGAAATTGAGATCGTCATCATGTAGATATCAGCCTGGTGATATGGTTCTGAAAGTGTGCGAAATGCTACCTCGCCATGCAAACCATATAGTATATTTTGACAATTTTTTCAATTTCATTGAACTTCAGATTATGTTGAAGAGAGACTTCGGTATAGAATCAGCTGGTACATTGCGAGCCAATCGTCTGCGTGGATGTCCTTTGAAATCGGAAAAGGAGCTTCAGACTACGGGTCGTGGTTCGTTTGATTGCCGTCAAGAAAAGAAAACAAATATTTCTATCGTCCGCTGGTTCGACAACAGATCAATTCAGCTGAGTTCTTCTTATGTTTCAGTTGACCCGATAACAAATGTTCAGCGATTTGATCGAAAGGCAAAGCAGAGGGTTCAAGCGCCATGTCCTGCGATTGTCACTCATTACAATCAACTTATGGGTGGTGTCGATAAATTCGACATGCTGATGTCACTTTATCGCTGCGATCATAAAACCAGGAAATTTTACAAACCTATCTTCTTTTGGAGTATCAACCTGTGTCTAGTAAACGCTTGGATTCATTACAAAAGAGATTGTGATCAACTTGATTTTGCGGCAAGAGATCGATTAGATCTTTTGTCGTTTTCTGCGAAGGTGTCAAACTCATTATGTCTCCAAGGTAAGACACCCGAAATGCTCAGCACCCCACGAAAGCGAGGTCGGCCATGCAGAGTCGGGAACGGAGCAATTTCTCCAGCAAAAACACGACGTCGTTCTGCCATCATACCTCAAACTGACATCCGATCCGATCAGGTCGCTCATTGGCCGGAGATGGTGAAGGCTGACCAAAGACAGCGGTGCAAAGTTTGCCATACATTGACTCAGACAAGATGTGAGAAATGTACTATATTTCTGTGCATTCGACCAAATCGCAATTGTTATAAACTTTTTCACAATATGTAAATAACTTAGTGAACTAACCTTATTTTTCATCATTTTCTGATGAAAAGTAGTGTTTTTTTTGGTTGAATTTGTTTGTTCAGTTGAATTATAGCCTAAACTTCATTTATGAATTTTCACCTTTATTGCGGAGATACAATGATATAACTCAAAAATAGTTTGCAAATAATAAAAACATGTAACAATAACAAATTTCTTCTCAAACTCATAGATTGACTTTTAAAACTTGAATTTATGTAAAGATCCCGTTGAGTCCGGATGTATCATATATGATACATGGTCCTAACTCGTAACTAAAATCACAAAAACGTTTTCTCTATTCAAATGATGTTATTTGAGGTATAAGAAGACTATCTCTGAGGAGAAAGATTTTTTTCAAATAAAATATAGGTTGCCGGATAACTCGTCTCTCATTAATATGTGAAAATTCTCTATTCCCAATTGATTTGCGATTTTCTTTTGATCAAAATTGGTTGTTGTTTGCGTTCCATATAATTTTAAGAAATCAGTCAAACCAAAAGCTCTGGGAGATAACTCAGTCAGATTTTCGCCATTCATTTTAAATGAAGAAATTCTATTTCATAAATTTTTTTATCAATAGAATTGTTTGCCAGCATGAATTGAAGTGGTAGCAGCTGCGGCTTGTGGCAGACAATAGCGCCATATGCGGGTATGCTTTAGTCGCTTCGCTGGGGGCAAAGATCATAAAGATTATCTCTCTCTCAGAAACAGCTGACGCCACAACTAGCTTGCCTAAACAACTGCCATGTATTGACAATTTCATTGTTTCTGTGAGTGTTCTACAAGACTGATATGCTGTGACTGCAATTTTGTGCGTCTTCCTGCTACTCCAACAATCAATTTTGTTTCACCTTCAATTTGTTTATCCTTCATTTCTGAAAAAGACATCATCACCAACACGAAGCTGTGACAAATAATGAGTGGTTCTATTCATCGAGAATTCATCAAATTTTGTGATAAAGTATTTCCACTTATCAAGGACGAGAAAAAAATTCAAAACTCTTATTGTTAATCACGAATTTTATTTTCAAAAGAAGACCAAACCAGAAACGGAAGACAAGAGGAAGGAGATATTTTATATAATAAGAGACTCTGTTTTCAGTGGACAAATAATCCAAAAACGGGTTGACGTAAGTGAGCAGGCGACATGCACTATTCAAAACTGTGTTACAACCTTACATTCTCTAATTTATCATGAAAAAGTACACAATAATTCTCCCTTATCAATTGCTATTTGCCAAGGATTTGTGATATCTAAATTAAAATGAACATTTATCAGTGGTAGCCTTTACTCAAAAGTTGGAGAGTGAATATAACATTAAATTCTCAAGAAGGTATGTAGCGTTGTTGATAAAATTATATCGCTTTTCTCAAGCTAAAACAAAGCTTCAAACATGTACTTTAAGTATATTCTTTGTTTTCAAAAACTTTAAGTATTTTCAAGACTATTTCGAATTTGAAAAATGGCAACAGTTGCTTCAAATTAGCTCAGGGATATTTTCTTACAGGAATCAGCTATGTCATCTATGGCTACTGGCAAAATGTATGAGTAGCATTAACATTTTCTTTTATGAGACGGAGTAATAGAATGGGAATGCCATTCGCAGTTTATAAATGAAATGCATTAGCATTTTATTTTATGAGACGGAATAAGAGAATGGGAATGAGCATTCGCAGTTGATAAATGTAACATTATTTATTTTTTCTTATACTGTGTGTCTTCTAGCATATTATTTGACGTAGTGTTGTGTATTGTCAATCATTTTATGTAACAATAGAAAAATGGGAATGCCATTCCCAGTTTATGAATGTAACATTTCCTAGTTGACATATATCTACGTTGTAATCTACTTGTACATACATCTGAATAAAATATTTCAAAAAGAAAAAGAATCTGTTTTTATTTTGCAAAAACACCCGTACCTGTTAAAGCAGTAGCAATTACTGGAATTACTAAAACACCTGAAGATATAACAATTGTTAAAGCACCTAAACTTATTGTTAAGAATATGCCAATTCCTTGTGTTACATTCTTAACATTAGTCCATCTCTTTCTTAATTTTTATAATGCTCTAATCTTAATAATAATTGAGATTCCTTATCTTTCATATAACGTACTCTATCCTTGTGTTTTTCTTTATTTAATTCAGTTATTTTTAACTGTGATAACGAAGGATATATTCCTGCGGTTTCTTCCACTTTTGTTTCATCCACTTTTGTTTCTTCCATTTTCGTCCCCGTTGAGGTTTCAATTTTTAAAGAAATATTTTGAATAAATATTTTGAATACAATCTTCTGGTATATTGAGACTACGTGATATTTTGAGACAACTTAAATTTTCGTCTGCCTAAATTTTCAAAATTCTTAGACCACGTGATATTTTGGGACAACTTAAATTTTCGATTACGTGATATTTTGAGACAACTTAAATTTTCGATTTCGAGATATTTTGAGACAACTTAAATTTTCGATTACGTGAAATTTGGAGTCTACCTAAATTTTTGAAATTTTGATTTTTTGAAAATTTGTCACTACCTAAATTTTCGATTACGTGAAATTTATAGACTACGTAAATTTTTGAAAAAAACCCGCAAAAGTGTGACATCCGGTGCAAGCGAAGCGAAGCGCCGCGCCGGATGTCACACTATATACTACTGCCGGTCCGGACCACTTTTTGGTCAATATTGTTCAAGAGGGGGTCAGTCGAAAAAATGTTCTACGTTTTTTCCACCCAAAAGTCGATGCGCCGCGGATCGCCTCTGAGGCAAATTTCCCTAGACCTCCGCCTGTCCGCTAAACGGACATTTTACACATCTTCGGACAAGCGAGAAACTTCCATCAAAGCATCTCTCCAGCCATATTGCCTAATGTCCATACCATTTTGCGATCGCTTGCCTATATATGGAACAATTCATAGCCATCGCCAATCTCTCTTTGTCTACGCTTCGGTCTACTTCGCTTCGTATAGGCTACACACGCTATATCAGTGCATGCATCGTGAGCTTCCATTTAATAAACTCTTTAAATTTGTCATTGATACTTATATCTTTAATTTTCAATATTTGCATAATATTCGAATACTGAAGACTGAATTCAATGTCTATGGTATAACAATGGATCGATACTTTTCGCTATCACGCGTAAAGTATGCGAAGTGCATAAAATGTCAGTCAGAAAAATGAGAAAGAAGCACATTTATGGAATAGAATTGTTTTTATACAACTTTCATCTATTCTCTTCTTTCTTGTTCGGTTCACCTTATGCTATTTCATCTTTGCAGAGAACTTACTTGGCATCTTCGTCAAAATATCAATTTCATCTTTATCCGTTATTCCCAGATCCTCCAATGTTTTATCGCTGTCATTTTTCATGTTAATTTTTAACCGTGGGCACTTGGGTGATGGTTCTTCTCCATGGACGAAGATTTCAAATATGATGCCTCCGATCTCCAAGTCTCTTTGGATAGTCGTCAAAGAATCTAGCACATCTACTGCGTCCTCAGTGGTAATACCGCGCTGTGTGTTTTCTACACGACGACGACTGCACATTCCCACTGAAAATGAGCATCAAATCTTTATATGAAAATATTCTGAATAAGACATTTCTTGAAACACATGACCTTAGAATTGAAACTGAGGACATCAAACTTTTTACTGAGATTCATAGTGTTGCACGTTTTCATAATAATCAACTCTCAACCGATGAACCCAACAGAGGCTAATTCTCTCAATTAGTAATTTTTTTAATTAATTAAATTATTTCATCACGCATCAAAAATTTCTAAATTATTTTAAGATGCCATTACATAGATTATGATTTAATTTTGTGAATCATATTGACATTAACAATCATACCTGTAAACCATAAATACAAGGAATAAAAAGTACAGTGCGTTTATAAAGTCACTGTGCACCTAATAAATCAATGCATGCGCAGTACTTTGTCGCTTAGAAATAGATTGCCACGGCACTATAAAAAGTGAGAAACTTCGACTTCTGTGTGATCACAAAATATCTATTTACATACTACAAAAACATATGAAAATGTCCACCTTGTTCACGAATACAAATGTCAATTCGACGTCTCATATTCTCAAACATTCGGTGAATTTTCTCGCGCCTGATAGCGTCAATTTGCTGTCAGTTGTTTTCTCTAGACTTCAGTAGATTTCGTGACCTGCTTCCGTAAACCTCCTGCTTCACCACTAACCAACAGTAAAAGTCCAAGTCATTCAAATCCGAAATCTCGGATGCTAAACTCCTTCATTGTTTGAAATATTCCACTAAAATATCGAATTGAGGAATTGGCGGTATGCGCAGTTGCTCCATCTTGCTAGAAATAAGCAGTCAAACTTTCATCGTCACTTAATTCGTCAACGAGTGAAGCAATCATTTTGTCAAATAATTTTTGCAATAATAGTTGAATATCGGCCCAAGCATTCGTATTCTTGACATGAGAGAATGCAATGGCTTTTCAACAAATTCGTGTGGGTTTTCACTAGACCATATTCGGTAACTCTGGCTGCTGATATGCCTTGATAGATGAAACCAAGCTTCATCAGAAAAGAAAGTCTTATCGAGCACATTATTTTCATTTAGATTTTCCTTGAACCAAACGCAGTACTGAAGACGCTTGTCATGATCGGCATCATTCAATTCATGTTGGCCAGAGATGCGGTGCGGATATAGGCCTATGTTCTTTCTTACTGCAGGATGAGCCGCCCCGAGAGATAGACCCACTTCTCGGGATAAGCGACGCATCGACTTGCTTGGGCTTCAGAAATAAGTTTCAGGAATAATCTTTTGATCACTTAAAATTAATAGTCGATCTGAGCGTGATGGATAGTGCACCGAGTCAGCTTTTCTGAACTCACTGATTGGACTACAATCAACATTTCGATGAGGCAAATCAGATGCAGGAAGTCTTTCTAAAAACCCCTTCTTCACTTCATTAGTATATTCCCCATTGGCGCAGAAAACATTTTCGACCAAGAAGTTCGTCTCTCGCATTGACAGCACCATGCTTAGCTTCGAAATGCAACGTACTGATCTTCACCGAGTTAGCTAGCAGATGTGAAGTTAAATTCAAATTCTAAATCACGTTTAATGTCACAAGCTAGTCAATTGCGCTTCCCAAACGAGCCAGTGACTCTGTGCATGTGATAGATATCTACAATTGTAAGATTGCGACTGTTTTCTTTGGCAAAACAAGGTTAGAAGAGGTGCACAGTGACTTTATGAACGCACTGCAGTAGACATGACTGAACTTTTATTCCATAATTAATCAGTATGATAGTCCAGTATTATCATACCAGTCATTTGTTGCGACGGTCACTATTTCTTTCAATAAACAATTTCATTTCCTGCAATTTGTGAGAAATTCGATTTTCAAGTGTTGAACTTAGATATCCTGCAGTGGAAAACATCCTCTCTGAACGTCCTGAAGTCGCTGGTATACACAGCACTTCCCGAAGTCTTGCTATTTCTGCGTTCCTTCCAATACTGTAGGAACTGTAGGAACCAATACTTCCAATAATAAGGGACAATCACTCCCTTACAATCACTTTCCTTTCCGCTAAGTAGATTTTTAACTCCTCATTCAGAATTATCCTTTCATTCGTGTCAGAGGGAAGATCATCAAAAAGACATAATGAGGCGGATTGTGTGGATTGCGATGCTCGTGAAATTGACCGTGTACTTCATTGCATGCAGCCAACTTCGTCAGGACCAAATCTTGACCAAGTGTCAAGTGAGTCACTCTTTATCTATTCTGTTACAATGTGATAAATAAGGAGATTAATGACTTCCCTCAGCCATATGCGTAGCAGATTACAAGATTTCTTGATGGACTTATTACGCATTGAATTCCTATTATAGCACACTGTAAACTGTACACCGCTAAAAGCAGTTAAAATAACCGTTAAACTTCACAGAAAATATCAGTAAATATCTGTTAAAATTGATGACATCACGTGATCCGTGATGACATAACAATTAAAATCCGTTCATATCAGATAAAAAGCATTTGTTTTTACAATGTATCCAGTTGGCTTCGTGCGATGACTTCCCTTGGCCTCGGCTTGCATCTCAATCCAAATGAGATGCAGGTACTATTTAAATGGTGGATGAGATTAAATATTTTTCTAGATGGATCCACCCACCCCACTTGTTCATCAAACAAAAGAAAAGTCCTGGATCAATTTGGTCATCATGCACTCACATGCAAGTACCCTCAGGTTTTCTTAGTCGTCACAATGCATTGAGAGACTGCATTTTTGACTTTTGTCAAAGAAGTCATTTATCTTCAAAGCTTGAACAAGGAGCCGGGGAGGGTATTGACCGCCACCCAGCAGATATTTTGCTTCTATCCTGGAATCTGGATCAGACATCGGCACTCGACATTAACCATTTAGGGCACAGATCTCCATTTTACTGAGGAATCTTATTTTCTTTTCATGGATAGTTGTTATAGAGTCCCATTAAGACATATCTCAAGTATTTTGAAAAATATATATCGGGAATATTATTTTTGGGGATGGTACATTTTTGTACCACTATACCCTAGCGAAATTTTCGCTCTCGGCAGATAGTTTTTTTGCAATTGTTGTTGCGCTCTTTAATGCAAGTACCTACGTAGGTATGGTTAAAATTGTATTTTGATATTGTGCAATACACCAAACCCCTCATGTTATTGTGTAATTCAGAGCACTACACTTGTTGGAGAAATGCCTGTTTTTCACATACAACTCAAAAAATGATCAATCGATGATTGATGATGATTAGCAATATACATTATCATTCGTGTTTTGTGTCCCAAATTTAGGCCTATCAAGCAATAGGGGAATGAAACTATTCATGATAACATGAGTAGTAGTTCCTCTGACTATTCAGACATAGAGCAACGTCACAGATCCTGCAGAATACATTACTTCGGCAGTCGTTTTCGTTTGAAGAACAGAACGTACATCGTGCTCTATTGCTTTTGACAATTGGAAGGTGAGGAATACCATTGGATGATGGTTGGAGCAACTTTCTTTTCTTCGACTTTGCCGATTCGAACCTCGGTTTGGATCTTGATGAGAATTGTCCTACAAGACCATGAACAATCTTCAAGCGAAAGTCCTTTGATGACATGGAAGGGAAGCTACAGGAATTGCTACAGGAAGCGTCTTTCATCTGCTTGTACACTATGTAGGCATTTGAAATGGCGGTGTCAATTTGATCGAAGAATAGTCTGAGGTAGTATTTGTACCGGCTTCGGTGGTTGATTTCATAGCATTTTTTCCTTTGATCAGAGATGTACACATGATGTACACAGAGATGTGCATGTTGAAATGATCTAAAACCGCCTGAATCTTGTAGGCACGGTCATTAGGGGTGGCGTTCCAATTGTTATAGAAGTGCAGATTCTTTCTAATTGCTTCGAATCTTGCCAGGGTCATTATATTATTCACAAATGGAACACCAACTGCTTTGTCAGTGGACCAATAATCCCTCATTTCAGGAAGAACATGCAGGCCCAAGTAATATAATATAGGCCGTTCCAGAACACCCAATAATTTGAAAAATCCAAAATTAACATACCTGCAAAATCAGCCCCAAAATGGCACAAATCAAAACCCTACCTGAGGTAAACCTTGAACTAAATGCAAAATTAGACCCCCTCCTGAAATTTGTCACAGACATGTTAAAAATAGGGTCCTCCCAGAACACCCAATAATTTGAAAAATCCAAAATTAACATACCTGCAAAATCAGCCCAAAATGCCCAAAATTAACTACCCTACCTGCAAAATCAGCCCCAAAATGCAAAAATAGGGACCTCTTGAAATTTAGCAAATCAAAATGCAAAAATAGGGTCCTCTTGAAATTTAGCAAATCAAAATACAAAAAATAGGGGCCTCCTGAAATTTACAGTTACAAAAATGAATATGAACAAAAATATTCATTTAAAAATGGAAAATGAAAACCCAAAAGAACCATCAGCCCCCTTATATCCTTCATTATCATATGAAATGGATAAAGCAAAACACGAAGATAGAGTCAGGTACATGAAAGATAAGGAGAGACAACTATTGTCAAGATTAGAACATTATAATAAATTAAGAAAAAGATGGACTATAGTGAAGAATGTAACACAAGGAGTTGGAGTATTCTTAACAATGTCTTTAGGCGCTCTCACTATTGTCATTTCATCTGGCGTTCTTACAATTCCTGTTGTTGCTACAGCTTTAACAGGTACAGGTGTTTTTACAACGTCACTTGCAACAATGATAGATAAATCTGTAATGACTAAGAAACGAAAATCCTTAAGTAAGAAACATGCACATGTCAAAGAAGTATATGATAAACTACATTACTACTTCCAGAGAGTGTGTGATGACAATGTTATTACGTTAGATGAGATTGAAAAATTTGATCAAATAGCTAGAGAACCAATTAAAATACCTGTTAAATCTCAAGACAAAGTAGACAATGCGGCTTTTTTAGAAGAAATAAGAACTTTATTAAAGACGTTAGAACAAAGTTCCATAGGACAAAAATAAGTTGTTCAGTAAAGTCGACTCTTCAAGTCTCAGCACCTTTGGTGCAGTGTTTATGCTGTATCTCTATGCTACCACAAAATTCAAATATTATCTTATAAAATAATGAATACAAATGAGACAAATGAGGCAAAAATAAAACAACTAGAAGAATTAATAAAACAGAAAAATATTATGAAGAAAAAACATAGACAATATCGAATGCTACAAGCTGGCGTTCAATCTGTTATGTTAGAAAAAATGCACCTAACTGAACAAGTGAAAACTGATTTTGAAAAAACTATTGCCCCACTTAAAACTCTTGAGAAAGAACTCGCAATTCGTGATAAACGAATTGATATATCTGATCCAGTGCAGAAAACCATCATGGATGATTATGGTTTGTTAGAAGCAAACATAGACAAGAAATTACCGAAATCTATGCTATTTGAACATTCTACAATTTTTATGGATGGTAAGCCATCGCTTAGATTTTTCTTGGGTGGCGAAGAATTATTTATAAATACTAAAGAAAGTTTAATTTTTACACCAGACAAAACACCTTTCAGTTTAGACAGAAATTTGGTGGATTTATTAAGAGGAGCGGATTTAGATAACTATCATACTGATGATCTACAGAAATACAAAACTATGTTAGACAAGGTTGGAACTGTAAAAACTCTTAAGCGTTATAAAAATTTGAATGGCTTATTATTCAAAACGTCTAGTACCAGTAAAACAAGAACAAAAATACCAATACTAACAGCTGCTTCGCCAGCAAGAACTGGTTATTCAACACCACCTGGTTATTCAACACCAATGGCTGCTTCTCCAGCAAGAACTGGTTATTCAACACCGACTAGTTACCCAAAAACAGGAACAGGTCTAAAAGAGACAACGGTTTTCCTGCCCGATGATCCGCAAGAATTAATAAACAGATTAGAGATTTTATTAGCTGCAACAAAAGAAGGACATAACTCTAGTTTTAACGAAATACATGCAATCTTAAAAAGACTATCAGAAAAGAAAATTATTAGTGAAAAAGACTACAGCAACTTCGTTGAAAAGTTTATCCAAATTATTTAGTTAAAAATGTCTTCGGCAGAACTAGAAAAAATTAATAAACATTTAGAAAATTTAACCGAGATTTTGTCCTCATCAAAATTTAGTACGTCATTAAAATTTATAACAACTACTTCCTCGCATACTTGTAATTTAGACCCTATTATTCACTTAGAACAAGAAAAACATTATGAAGTAGCATTAACTAGTTTTTCAACATTTAACACTATACAAAATATTATCAAAGATGTAAATGATCGATTTAGATATTCAAATGACAAAGGTAAAACTTGGAAAGAATTAACTTTTCTTCCTGGATCTTATGAAGTTGAATCGATTTCCAATGAAATAAAAAGACATTTAGGCATTCAATTTAAAGACAAGAAACAATTACATTTCGCAGTTGAACCAGCAGTAAATAAATTTTCTCTTACTTTAGATGAAAATCATCAAGTTGATTTTGATATTGACAAATCTTTATCAAGACTATTAGGATTTAAAAAGAAACTCTATGCACAAGGTTTTCATATCAGTGAAAATATACCTAAAATAACTGAAATAAATTCAATCAATGTTCAATGTGATATTATAGAAGGTGGTTATGTTAATGGAAAGCTAACAAATAATATCTTCAGTTATCCAGCATTTACAGTTCCGATTGGTTACAGTTTAAATGTAATCCCAAAATCATTAATATATTTTCCCGTGACACGAAAAACAATTAATTCAATTACTATTAGAATAACAGATGAGAAAGGAAAGGCAATAAATTTTGGTGGTGAAGAGATTATGATAGACCTATTATTACGAGAGGTGTAATTAAAAATATTGACTTAAAAATGAGTGAAAACAGTTCTGTAAAATATCCACTAAACAAGAAAGTGAAATTCAATCATCATCCAAACCTATCCAATAAAGTTTTATCAGTTATCTGTGGAAGATCAGGTTGTGGGAAAACGTATCTATTATTCAAAATTCTCACGACACCCAAATTTTTGGATTATAACAATCTTATCATTTATACAACAACAGCAGAACAACCTATTTATCAATTTTTGAAATATGGTTTTGAAAATAATCTTACAAAATCAGCTATAGCTTCACTGTTTGAAGAATATGAAATATCGGAGTATGAAGAAGAAATAAGTTCTTGGTGTGAAGAAGCAGCGAAAAATAAACAACTAGTAGAACCCAATAAAAATAAACACATAACGATGCAACTAATAAATGATAGTGGCAATATGCAAGATCCTAGTAAACTAAATAAAACGAGAAAACATTGTGTTGTGTTTGATGATTGTGTTAATGATAGAAATCAGGCAGTTCAGAGAAATTATTTTACAAGAGGACGACACAATAACTGTAGTGTCTTTTATTTGACACAAAGTATGTATTCATTAGATGGAAGTGTCATTAGAAAGAATGCTAATATTTTTATGATTTTCGAAATCAATCCAAGAAACCTAAGTGATTTGTTAAGAGACTTATGTATAAGAGATAAAGATGAATTTAAACAATCTTGCTGTAATGCTTGGGCAAAAGATTATGGCTTCATCACAATCAATATTGATAAAAAAGTACATGATAGAGTTATAGAAGATTTGTTCACAGAGTAAAACTCTGAATCGAACAATTGTTCACTGACTAGATGTTAAAGAAATTAAAAAGGTAAAGTAGTAATTCCATCAGGTAGAATCTTTCTTTTATCATCAAATGGATCTAATGCTAATTTGTGTTCCTCCTTTAAATACATTTTGTGGTTTTTAGAATTAAGTCTATAATTACATGCTGCTTTTATTTCATTATTAAATAATGCATTCTTATAATCTTGAAATGTTATTTGGTTAGCCACTGATGCCTTTGAAATACCCTTTAATGTTTTGTAGGTTTTATTGTTTCTTGTTGTATCATAACAGTAACATTTGGCTTTTAGAAATACAGCTTCTGTTATGTACTCCTCATTTCCTTCTAGTTCATCTTTTACTTTACATAAATCAGAAGGATGAATTATATCTTTTATTTTATCTATTTCTTTATCAAGTGATGAATTGTATGGTACTGTTAATTCTAAGAAAACGGAATCCGTATCGCTGAAATGAAGTTTATAGTTTTCACCATAAGCAGGTGCTAAATAATCATATATAAAATTATACATAAATAGTTTAGCTAGTTCTAATATAGTGAATCCTATAAAATTAAACTTATCATGTTTCACAATGCTTCTTCTTAGATGAACAGCACATAGATTATCACTAAATCTAGTAGTTCTTTTATACGTTGGTTTCCTAGTTAAATTTTGGAAACGATCTTTATTATAAACTATTTCTATGTTCTGTCTGTTACGTACATTCTCTAAAGTTTTACCATAAAATGCGTTATTCATTAATTTAAAGAATACGTTTCCAAAGTCATCTTTATTTCTTTTAGCTATTTTACGTTTCTCTATATTAAATTCTATATAATTTTTTAACCACTTAGATTTCTTATATATTAGTTTCCTATGAATCTTAATAAGTGACATTCCATGATCTAAATACCAATCTAACATCCTTCCTTCAATAACATATTTTTCTTTATTACTTTGTGTTAACATGAGTTTCTTTGTTGGTCTGTATTTTTTAGGTATTATGGACTTTTGATAATCTGTAAAATCGTCCATATTAGGCACTTTATTTTCAGGACAGAACGGGAAATACTTTGTCGTGTCTTTTAGTTCATCAGGGTACTTTAAGTCAACTTCATACACATATCCATGTCCATCTTCAACAGTACGTTCATAAACTAATCTATCACACCACTCCATCTCACCTGTAGGCAATTCTTGTATCATGCAAGAAGAATATAAACTATTAAAATCATAATATAAAAAATAGTTCTCTCTCATAAACTCATCAATTGCATTTTCACGTTCTACTCCTTCTCGTTTCGTTCGAAAAATTTCTAATATCTTTTCTTTCTCCTCTGGTGATAAAGGTTTCATTATTCCATAAGTATCAGGATTCACTTTCTAATTGTAACATTTAACATATCTATTACCTAAAACAGATGATACACCGCCTCTAATTCCAGATTCAAAAAATAATAATTTATCATATGTATTTTCTTTATAATGTTTAAGTTTAACGGACTTTGTCCTAGAGCCATCGGCTTGAACACCAGTATGTTTTAATCCTGCTAACCATGTTAAACCTGGTGTAGAATAGCAATAACATGGATCTATTCCGTAATATTCAATACACATATCACGAAAGTTTTCGAAAAGATCGGCTAGTATTAACACATCTATCTGAAGATACTTCATTGTGTAATCGTACATAGTGATGCAATTGAGTTCTGCCCAAATCTTCTGTGCTTCTGCATAATCTTCTTCTGATAGTTCTGATTGTTTCAATGTTGTTTTAAATTTGTCACGTGGTGGAAGTTGTTGTTCTTGCATTATTTCATTTATCCTGTTTATGTCTCCAGTTAAGTACTCATACGGAAATATGCCTTTAAGAGGACTCAAGTTATATTTGTTTAATATTTTACATTGTTCAGGTTTTAATGTTTTACCCATGGCTTCCAATGAATAAGGAGTAAAAAATCTAAATGCATCTAATATTCTAATACAACCAAATTGCATAGAGAAGTATTCTTCTTCTGTTTTACATAGTATGTTTGTTCTTAATTGCTGTAATGTTTTCGAAGAGAATAACTCTTTTATTATTAGATGGAAATCATACTTAGAACCATTGTAGAAATATAAAGGAGCAAAGTTATATCTAAATTTATTTGCATTAAGATTACAAGAATTATGCGCCGCACCTCTATATAAACCATTTAGATGATCATGATCCTTTACTTTATCTTTGTCTAACTCTTTACCACAGTAATAACAATTCTTTTCATTATTAAATTGTACTAATTGTTCAGACGTTAATGGAAGCATTGGTTTATTTGTTTTAAGCAATTGTGAAAAAGGCCCCTGCAATTCTTCTATTGTGTTAACAAACTTTATAGCACTATCATCGCCATAGTACTGGTAATATTCTGATTGAAACAAATTGGGATAATTTGAATGAATGTACATTCCCCAACATAATGGTTTTTGCTCAAACAAATTATTGTTACATTTGTCTGTAATTTTAACATTATATGCTTCGAAATCACAATATATTGTAAAGGGTACTTTATTTTTGTAATACCATTTATTATATTCTAAATAATCTTCTTTTGGAAACGTATTTCTGACTGCTTCATTTTGTTGACAATTTACCAAGTGATTATTTAATGCTTGTTCAGACCTAAAACTTGTCATACATGAACTACATTCACATGTTTATTTAATAATGCTTTATTACGAAAAGATAAATTACAGATTTCGCATAGAGCCTTGGTTCCGTTGTCTGCATCTTCGTTGCCGAGACGCGAAGCGACGACTTTGTTAGATAACATATTTTTAGCAGAAAACAAAATAATCTAAAAAAAAATTATGTTAACAAATGTTGGAGGAGGTGCTTACATTTTGAATAATCAAGAATCAGACATAGACCTAGACAACTATATCATGAAAACTGGAGACGTTTTAACAGGACCGTTACATCTTTCTATTCTTCCACAACAAAGTACTGAGTTGGTAAATAAAGAATATGTTGATAAACAGTTGGATAAACAGTTTGATAGAATTGTGTCACTGCTGTCTCCACTAATGAAAGAAACCAAGCTTCTAAAGGAGAATGATGAAAGACTGCAAGAAAAGCTAACATACCTAAGTAGCAAACATGGAAATATAGAAGCAGATATATCAAAACTTTTTAAAAAGATTTCAGAACAATCAAAAATTTTAATATTACTTTCTTTAAATTTAAGGGGTGCCATTATAAAGAATACAAATCAAAATAAACAACTGAAAGAAGAGTTAGAAAAAGTTAGCGAAAAGAATCGAAAATTATTACAACACTTTCAACAGATGCAAACCACATTCCAAAAAAGTGTTGATGAATTACGTAGCCGAATCACACAACAAGTAAAGCACATAAACAGAATAAGAAATGAAGTAAACTCACTTAATCAAAAGGTTAGTGAATTGAAGACCCTTAAAACGAATTTAGAACATGAAGTAAAGAAAAATTCTAAAGGAAATAAGGAACAGTTGAATGCTATTAAAGTTCAATTGGCTGCTCTTAAAACAGAAGTAAAGAAAAGTGAGAAAAAATTAAAAGTAAATGAAAAAGAAATTAAAGTACATCACACGCTGCTTGACGCAATAGATAAAGTGCAACAGTCAATTAATAAAGTTATCGCGAAGCTGTTGTCCATTCACAAACGTAAATCTTAATAGAATTTAGCCGAACGGCCCAAAGGTCCTCAGGTTACTAACCAATAGAACCTTGTTCAGAGGCTTTAGCCGACCACAAACGTAAATATTTTTCACAAAAGTCAAATTTAAGCTTAAAAAAATGCCTATAATTTATCAACACAATCTTAAACATTTTGCTTCAAATCAAAGAATTGCTCATGAACCATCTCTGAAACCTGTGTACCATTATGATAATAGAGAAACAGTCGGAACACAAAAGTTCCTAGGCACTGCAGGTGCCGTTCACACGGAAGGAGCTGGCATCTTTTCTGGTATCGGAAGTATCGCTAACTTAATTAAAAATAATAAAGATTTGATTACATCTGCTGCAAAAGGAGCAGCTGCTATAGGTAGTACAGCTAGTGCAATATCGAATGCTGTTAAGTCACAAAACGAATTAAAACAACTAGAAGCTATTCGCAAACTTAGAAATGACGCAAAAGAAATGCAAAAAGACAAAAAGCTCTCAGAGGAAACAAAAAACAAAATTGCACAATTAGCGAAGATGGAAAGTAAACATGATGAAAAAACAATTGAAGAAATGAGAGGAAATGGTCTAGCAAAATTCTAGTAGCAAAATTCTAGTACCAAACTAATTTTTTCTCATAAAAAATATAATGTCAACTCTCATTGAAAGCAAATTTAGATTAGATGATCCCCCGTTCGTTAGTTATAATCAAAAAAAGAATGACTATATAAGAATTGCTATGAACCCCGGTTCTTCAGGAAGAGTGAATACTGGAGGTGACTTAATTTTTGAAGTTGATAATCAGCAAAGTTATTTATATTTACCCGATTCATTTTTACACTGTGAATATTCACTATATTCTGATGCTGATTTTACAACACCATTACCTGCTACGGATAATATTACATTAGAAAACAATTTCTTTCCAAGACTATTTACACAAATGCGTTTAGATGTTGCAACACAAAATATAGAAACCATAAGTGATTCACCTGGTATTATTGATTCGATGCTTCGATTTGTTACAATAGGTGAAAATACTAAAATGCATGAAATCGAAGGATGGTTTCCTGATAACCATACCGGCATACTTAAAGATGATTTAACTCACACTGGAACAGATGCAGCAGGAATTGCGAAAGATGTAGAAAACATAGTGAAACAGTTAAACAGTACACAAAATAGCTCATATCAGAAAAGACGTAATTTTAATAATAAAAGTAAACAAACTGTTGATTGGTCATTGTCTCCATTATTCGGGTATTTAGATTATGATAAAATATCATGTCAATTAAAATTTAAATTAATAATTCATCGTACTTTAAATAATGAAGCAATATTTTATGGAAAGGCTGGGAAGAAAGCATATTTAAAAATTGATAGACTTGAATGGTGGGTAAAACACATTACTCCTAGTTTAGAGGTTGAAACAACTATTACGAAAAGATTAAATACGAACAAACCAATTCCAGTAAGTTTTATGAAGCGTACTGCGAGCTCTGTCACGTTTACCGAACAAAGATTTAACTGGCATTTTACAAGGACATCAAATACTCCAAGATATTTTTTGCTCACTTTTCAAAAGAATGAAACAGCCAGTTTTGATAAGAACAATAGTCTTTTCCATATTAATTCAATTCGAAGTTTACAAATTTCATTAAATCAAACACGTTATCCTATCGATCCATTAAGATTTGATAACACCAATAATCAGTTTATGGAAGGATATGACGCTTATAGAAATCTATGCCGAGAATTTGGAGTAGAAGCACAATTAACTCCTGTAGATTGGAAGAATTTATATCCTGTTTTATGCTTTGATTTAAGTGCACAATCGGAAGATATTATTAAGAATGGTTGTGATGTGACAATTAATATTGAAAAGATAAATTCCACAACCTCATTGATGGCTTATGGTTTATTGCTAGAAGACGCCGAATATTCTATTGAAATTCTTAATGGAAAGATGGTTAGGATTGGTTAATAACCTGAGGACCCTTGGTCCGATCGGCTAAAGCCAGAGGAGCTTCTCTCCGATAGGTTAGTAACCTTAGGAGCTTTGGTCCGATCGGCTAAAGCCAGAGGAGCTTCGCTCCGATAGGTTAGTAACCTGAACAAAAAGTGATAGGCTAAACCCTCTGAACAAAAGTGAACGGCTAAGCCCAAGACTATAAATTTTTTGTTAAAAAATGAATAATAAAACGGTTGAATTAAAATTACGTAACATTGTTGATAAAAATACTCCTAAATCTATTACTATTAATAAAAAGAAATATTACATAATTAAACCAATGATTGAGAATATTAAATTACAAGAAGAAAAGAATGGTGGAATTCTCCCATTAATTCCTCTAATAATAGGAGGCATAGCAGCAGCAGGAAGTGTTGCAGGTGGGACAGCTGGTATTGTCCAGGCAGTAAATAAAAATAAATCAGAGAAGGCAGCATTAGAAGAGCAAAAACGTCATAATAGGGAGTTAGAGAAAGCGGCAAGAGGTGAGGGAATAGTAGATAATTTTATTAGTAAATTAAATTTAGCTAATGAAGGGAAACGAGTTCTTAAAAATGTCCTACACAATGTTGATGATTTGATTGAAATAAAAGAAACAAAAGACGGATCTGGCATATATCTAAATCCTAGTATGGTGCGATAAGATTTAATCTTTAAAAATGAGCGAAGTGGATTCCTTGAATTTGAATAACTTAAGAATTTCAAATCTAGATCTAACGGATTATCTCTTAAAAGTACATAGAACCTCAAATTCTCACCACACCGGAGGTGATATACAAAAAGCATTAGAAAACTTTCCTGGCTTTATTTGGAGTAAATATTCGAAAGAGAAACATCTACCTGGGCATAATTTTACTGGCTCCGGCACAAGATTAGATTTAAGATTAAACGATGATAACACGCCTAGAGAAAATAGTAAACCAATAAATAGAGTAGATGCCGCGGCTTACCGACATGATTTAGCTTATCGAAATCATGACCTAAGTTCTCGACATGAAGCAGATAAGAAGATGATTCAAGAATTAGATAGTATTCAGAATCCTTCCTTTAGAGAAAGAATTGAAAGAATGTTTGTTAAGAAAGCTTTACAAGCTAAAATATTATTCGGTCAGGGGATAGATGAAACGACAGCAAAGCTGTCTGAGAGCAACGCTCGAACCTATGCGTCCGAAATTCACAAGGAATACAGAAAGCCGAAATATCTATTGAAGGTAAAAGTATTTAATAAAGATGATATTTGGAGTGCAGATCTAATAAATATGCCTAATGAAAGAGGGTTTAAGTACGCATTGACCGTTATAGATTTATATACACGATATGCTTGGGTAAAGCCTTTAAAAAACAAAAGTGGTCTATCAGTTAAATATGCGTTTGAAGAAATCTTTAAAGAAAGTTTTAGAAAGCCAAAAAAGCTATTCGTTGATAAAGGGTCGGAATTTTATAACCGAAATGTAAAGCCACTATTTGAAACTGTTTATTCCACAGAAAATGCAGGAAAAGCTGTAGTAATAGAGCGCTTTAATAGAACCCTAAAAGGTAAGATCTTCAAAAAATTTACTCAGCAAGGAAATCAGAAATGGTTAAAAATATTACCAGGAATTGTAGAACAGTACAATAATAAAGTTCATTCTGGTATTGAAGAAACCCCAAAGAATGCTTCTGACGACCCTGATTTAATCCGAAAGAAAATATTCGAAAATAATTATTCAAATGAGAGTAATCCGAATTTACAGAAACGTAAGCCGAAATTTAAAATTGGAGATAGAGTTAGAATATTTAAATATAAGAACAAATTTGAAAAGGGCTTCGTCGTATACTGGACGAAAGAGATATTTGAAATTTGTAAAATAAATCAAACTCATCCGATTACTTATGAAATTAAAGATTTAGATGATGAAGATATCAGAGGCCGATTTTATCAAAATGAATTACAACGAAGTGAGCTTTGATCTTTAGGTGCCGCTTTAGCTAGCTTCGTTTTTGAACTTTAATTACAGTAATTGATACTAACGTTTTTCGGCAATTAAATTCCCTTAATCAATTTCTTTATTCAATTCTAACATAATATCAAGAAATGCTACTCCTTTTTGTAATTTATACAAAACATATAAACATAATTGACCACAGCAAGTTGTTCCTGGTTTTTGAATTTGAAATGTATTATAAATTCCAGTTCCAAGTAATTCTTTGACTTCATTTGTTGGAGGCAATCCATAAGAGTCGAAGTAGTAATTATCCCCATTTTTAGTTCTATGTCCCGCTGACCAATGTACGCCGTTTTGGTCTGAAGTGTGAAGATTCGTTATGAAATTTACATTATTTTTATTTTTTAGTTGACATAATTCGTCACGCATTAAGACGTGGAAATTCCTTATTCCTAATTGTTTAGCCATTTTCTCTAGATGAAAGTTTGTAGTTGTTTGTTTACCGTATTGTTTTAGTAAGTATTTTATGTTACTCATTTTATAATAAATAAATAAATTTCTTGTAGGATCCCCATCCAGGAGAAGAAATGTGAGAAAAGGGGGGATTGATTTAAAACTGTCTCATAATGATGACTTACTTTACTAGTTATTCGATTTGAAATGATTATATTATAATTATTCTAATCTACATTGCTTTACAGGTTTCCATTTTCTTCATGAACTTCATCCGTTAATAAAAGGGATTGTTTAAAATTGCTATAACAACTATCTTGCATATCGGAGTTTATGCGTTCTAAATTTAGAAGAAGAATTGCTTTTATTGTCAATCCATGAGTTCACAATAGCAACTACTTTTAATCAATTCATGCGGAGAGAGGAAACGCTAAATGGATTTTGTGAACGCATTTGCATTTGCAAAACTCACTTTAAAACCTGATTCTGAAAATAATTTACGTAGGCGTAAATTGAACTGTCAAAATTTTACCGACGCGTAAATTGAACTGCCAAAATTTTACCGACGCGTAAATTGAACTGTCAAAATTTTACCGATGCGTAAATTGAAATGACAAGATTGCGCTATTCACAATAATTTTAGGGAAAAGCTGTTCTTTGTTTTCCTTTGCGAGAACAATAAATCTCTCTCTCTTCATTCATCACTCCTTATCTTTTCATTGAGTCCGGGTAGCAACCGTTTTGTTTCATGAATTCATTGTTTCACTGTTGCAAGTGACGTTGTAAAAACACCTGTACCTGTTAAAGCTGTAGCAACAACAGGAATTGTAAGAACGCCAGATGAAATGACAATAGTGAGAGCGCCTAAAGACATTGTTAAGAATACTCCAACTCCTTGTGTTACATTCTTCACTATAGTCCATCTTTTTCTTAATTTATTATAATGTTCTAATCTTGACAATAGTTGTCTCTCCTTATCTTTCATGTACCTGACTCTATCTTCGTGTTTTGCTTTATCCATTTCATATGATAATGAAGGATATAAGGGGGCTGATGGTTCTTTTGGGTTTTCATTTTCCATTTTTAAATGAATATTTTTGTTCATATTCATTTTTGTAACTGTAAATTTCAGGAGGCCCCTATTTTTTGTATTTTGATTTGCTAAATTTCAAGAGGACCCTATTTTTGCATTTTGATTTGCTAAATTTCAAGAGGTCCCTATTTTTGCATTTTGGGGCTGATTTTGCAGGTAGGGTAGTTAATTTTGGGCATTTTGGGCTGATTTTGCAGGTATGTTAATTTTGGATTTTTCAAATTATTGGGTGTTCTGGGAGGACCCTATTTTTAACATGTCTGTGACAAATTTCAGGAGGGGGTCTAATTTTGCATTTAGTTCAAGGTTTACCTCAGGTAGGGTTTTGATTTGTGCCATTTTGGGGCTGATTTTGCAGGTATGTTAATTTTGGATTTTTCAAATTATTGGGTGTTCTGGAACGGCTTATATTATGTTACTGGCCCATTCGAACACAAATACCCACGAAGGCCTTCATTTCTTCTTCTTCAACAGAAAAAACGTTCCCATTTTGTTTCGCGTATTCGTGTGACTGGGGAATTAGTATGTCACCAATAAGTTGATTCAACCCAGAAACCTTGAGAAATACTTATATGGGCAGTTCAGTTCAAGGATGTCAGACCGAATAATGTCATATTCGATTGTTTTTGAGAACGATGGATTGGGTTGAAGACTAGCTTTGGTATTCCATGAGTTACAGAAGAGGGTTTCTCTGGGTCCTGTCATAGTTGAAGTAGTAGGTCGTTCATCAGATTCAGGTACTTGTGAAGTCGATATGACGGTTTCGTCCAATCCGGCGTCATAGTTCGCTTCAAAGAAAGACATATCCTCTTCATCAACATGGGCAGGCTCACCTGAAATAAGAAGTCAAATTTGAAGCAGCAGCTACTTGTAATCATTTTCTGATTCTGTACATTATTTAGAAGATTCAATGTTTTACTTAAAGTGACAGAAAGCAAACATCTACGGCTACGCTATAAACTATAATTGAGGTATAAGCTCCACAGAAACGGACATAGCCTAGTGGAACAACTTCGGAATAACGATGCTAATAGTGTGTGGTCGAGTCCCTGAAGAGAAAATTTTGCCAAAAACTACATTGGTGGAGCGTCATAGACGCAAAAGTGTATCTAGGCTTTTTGGATGTATATCAAGTACCTAGCAATACATTTTTCAGAACATGTACTAGCATTTGTGAATATTTCATTATTTTGCATAATTTTCCTCTAAGGCTTAGTGGTATATATTTGTACCACCTACGTGTTCTATTTCAATTTTGCACAAACAAACAAATTATCAGCTCATGTCTTGACCAATTATGTTTTTTCCGGTTATCATCTTACCAACATTGTGGTAGAAAAGTTACTAGAACATGAAAGAGACAGATGACATGAACACTTACCCGATGCAATTCCCAAAAAGTCGATAATGAAAAAAATGTCCAATTTCATCGTCTGTATCCACTAGAAAATAATTGATTTTGTAAAACAAACTCGTCACAGCTTTTTTTCAATGCATTTTCTACCAAGTTGTTAGATATGGTAAATGACAGCGGAAAACAAGAGCCGAAACACGATCACAAAAGAATACATTGTTGGTGGTATAAAAATGTACCACTAAACCCTAAAGGGTTAAGGTTGTGCATTCGCTGAATAAAGCTAATTTAACCGTAGCGAGCACCAACCCTGATATCGCAGTTGCCGATGCTGAGGACAATCCTACAAAACCGCTTCACCCGACGTTCAAAACGCACCACGCAGCGGTAACACGTAGGTGATGTGATACGGAGTTAGCTGTTATAACGTTGCAGCGATTTAACTTCGTGTGTGGTTACATGTACATGTTTGCGTTTCACACGACGTTCAAAACGCAACACCCAGGTGATGTGATACGGCCATCAAAGAGTAGCCATCAGCTCGACTTCTTGGCAATTGAGGAGAATCTTTGACCATACAAAAATTGTATCAGATGACTGTTCAGATTCAATGCATGTAGAAACCGCAGTAACTGCTTTGTTGTCTCGCCATCGACAGACATTGATTTGGTGCTGATCTTCCGAAAAGCATTTGTAATATCCCGCATCCTTCTTCTCGAAACCTGCAGTATCCAGCAATAGAGTTCCGCGTACACTGTTGGCTCTCAATATTCCAGTTGCTGCGTGCCCTTGTTCCCGCAAGCAGGACAACAGAGGCATGCTGATGAATAAGTTGTCAAATGTTATGTGATTAGCCTGATAATAATGACCCCTCGACCTTGTATTCACCTGCAAAACGGACAAAGAAAATCAGAATGAACACCGATAGCAATAAAAAGAAAAGGGGAGTAATTCCGATCGAATTTTCATTCTAACGTTAGCTCAAAGAATTTTTGCACGTGAAGCACTTTTCTCCCACTTTGCTACTCTCACTTCATTCCCTAGCGTGTAAATAATGACTGAATATTACCTTCCAATACATGCTTGCAGCACAAGTGAACGCTGACAAAGAAGGCACAGCCACCTGCACACCATCTCAAGGTGTATACCAACATCATGCGAGGAAAGCGGTTCGATCACCATGTTGGCCTATTTTAAGCGATGCTTCAGGCCTACAATTTGTAAATTCATTGATTTCATAAAATACATTTTTTCAAAAAAACAATTCTTTCATTGGTTGAAGTCTACTGTACTGTTTCATCTACTGCAAATCGAGATTCCACTTACTGGTAAGGAAACTTCGGCTAATGACTGATGTCTTGACGATTTTCTCGGGTCTTTTGATGGTAAATTCTCATCTCGTGAGTCCTCGTCGCTATTTGGATCGTTCTCTTTTATTGGAGAGTCAAGGAAGACCTCTACAGACGTCACTTCATTAGTATCGAACAACGTTTCGAGATGCAAGACTGCCTGATCAAGCTTAATCCTGTAAAAAAAATACTGGGGTCGTTCGCTGCTAACGTCAGTTTAAACTTAAGGTACTAAATGGTCGGCAATTAGGACGAACGTTTATGAAAAGCTTATCTACTGTTAAAGTTTACTAAAATACCAAAAATCAACTATGTAACAAGAAAAATGTATAAGGAAGGGAAGTTTACTTACTTGCGAAGTTTTCGCATCACCATCTTCGAATTTTTGAATTCATGAAAGAGAACTGATGTCTGAAACTATGAATTTAAACAAAATACCCGATATATATCAATTCTATTGCCTAAGGATATTATTCAACTTCTATAAGCATGATATCAGTGGCTGTGTCGGATAAAGCGCATTTGTCGAGTCAGACGTTGGTGTCAGTTGAAACTGACGCTAGCAGAATATGGGTTAATTCACTTTTTAGAGCAAAGCACTCGACAATCATAGCCACCACAGAATTAGATTGTTTAAGCATATCACTTTGCTAGAAGTGCAAACTGATTCAAAAGAGTAGCACATGCAGGAACCTATTAAGTGAGCAAAAAGAATTTTTCAATACCTTTGAGAGATAGGAAAAGTAGTCATGAGTCGTTTGCGGATTGCTGTGAATTCCTTCAAATGCTCCGATCACCACGATTCCTTCAGATTCGAAGAATTCAGGTCATTACGGAAAAGTTTACTCGATAATTGGGCCCTCCGTCCATTATTAGAAAAGTTAGCAGCGCACGAAAAAACGTTCACAAACGTCTGTGTAGAACTTGATATTGACTGCGTCTCTTTGCTGTGTGATCCTGTTGATAACAGTCACTGAAACTTCGCACAATTTGGCGTGTTTAATGTTGAACTGGCTGCTCATTGTTAGATTGCTATGGTATTATGTCAGAAGGTCGTGCCTTTTCAATGACGTTACATGTTCCAATGGTTCCTTTCTAGTCAAATAGAAGAAGAGACGAGTTGTCTAATTCTGTGAGTCAGACAGAAGAACAGACGACTAGCCACTCGACTTACTTCGCGCTCAGTAACTAAGACGGTAACTAAGTCTGTCTAAGGGCTGTTTTACACAGAAATTTATCTGTTTATCTGAATTTGACTGGAATGGAAATTGACTTAAAGGTCGCGGTACATCCGGGGGAACTAAGTTGGGGCATCGAAAAGCTTAAAATTGCACATGTTACTGATTCCAACCCAATGATTCAGCCACTGACAGGAGTATCTAAGTGAAAATGCGTGCGATTTTTGTGCCACTATTGTGTATTGCATAAAACATTACTTCCATTCTAGAGGTTTTATTGTTATTCATTTCTATGATTTCACATTGGACTTCGATTTCTTCGATTGTCAATCGTCGGACAACCATTTCGATCTCTCGATTTCATGACATAGATAGTGGATGTGTCTTGGCCTATTGGAGAAGGATTTGAACCAAAATTACTCTGAAGGCAGGCTTCAGTTGTTTTTGTTTTCATCGAAATGAGCAGGAAATTCGCTATCAGAATATCTAAAATTTATTACATAGTTCGCAAAATAATATTTAAAATCAGCGTAAAACATTCATATTTCAGCAATTTTGTCTTGCCATCTGCTGTGTAATAGACATGAAGCTCATTTGATAAAAATAGAAATCTCAGCAACCTATTCAATCAGTTCATCAATAAAAGTGGTTAAAAATTGCGTCATCTAGTCATAGCACAAGTTAACTTATTTTCACGGTGCCATTTCTTTGATAATATCAATAAGAATAGTAAAACTTCCACAATCTGCTGCATCTATTGTCAATATCCGCTGCTTTTGTGGGTCAAAAGCAAAAATCGCGGGATTTACCCGCGGCAAAATGAAAACGCACGACATGTGTGAAAGGCTACATTGGATGTAATGTTAAACAAACAATCCCGAGACTCCCGCGCAGCAAAAAGTCGCCTGTGTGAAACAGCCCGAAGAATGGAGGCACACAGAAAAGCCAGAGGCAATAAACCATAGTTTGGTAGTCGAGTCACGATCTTCCATAAACCATAAATCGTAAGCCAAAAGCCTTATTGATTCGCAAATCCTAAGCCATAAAGGGCAGTTTGTACCTCTGCGTGAGACCTCTAAGCGCCAGATGAGAGGAAAACACTCTGACGTCATCACATAGAGAGTGATTCGCACGGTCATGTGGAAATGACGGGAATCTACGCGCGTATATTTTTGGCAGTTCACTCGCATTCTGTACTTTTACGTGCTACAGTAGGCCCAGCAAACACGCACAATTTCTTAAAATAGATTTCTTAAAGAAGTGAATATATTTGACCATCTATTCAATAAAGGCATAGCCTATGTCTATTAATGCTCATCAGCCCCGCAAATCCATCTACCTATTCGCCCACCACACTACATATGTAGTTTTTGCATGTTTTCACTGGTTGTTAATTGCTTAGAGACATTAATGTACATACATTGATATCCTTCATGTATCAGCTTAGATTCTTATGTTGCTACGCTATTGTTACTTGGACATTGGTGCGTGCCGCTGCCTACCTCTGTAATGTAGAACTACTGGTATATCGATTACTCAATCACACGAAGATTATCTAAAATTGCAAAATCAAATGTAAGTTTTGATTACATTGTAGGAGAGAAATACCGTAATCTGAGATACTATAAGTTAAAACAAAGTGGACTTCAAAAAGAAGTTTGATTAAATTTGCAAACCAATTTGATTAACCCATTAGATCCCGAATACAGAAGCCGATGAAATTTCAATGTGTTTTTTTGAGAAATAGAGTAAATGGATCTGACTATTATCTGCTTCAATCGTTTAGGGTCAGAAGATCATCCCAATGTTCCAACAAGTGGAACACAGTCTTTTTCTCCTCGTAGTTTTTCGTTAGTATGTCTCAATGAATACTGTGCCTATACGATCGATCACCAGAGGAGTTTTCTGTTGCTTGTTGTTTTGCCTTTTTGGAAGTACTTTCAAATTTTTTTTAGAAATTTGCAAAAAAATCAAAATCTTAGTATATATTTTTACGCTGAATGCTTCAAAATGTGGAGATGTCATCAGAGATGAATCAAGAAGAGGGTGTGAAGCCGATAAAGCAATTGCGAATGTACATTACTCCGCACTTTCTTTTCGATTGTGAGATTTTCGTGCAACTGCATGCACAATTGCGATTGATTGCCGACCTGATGGGTATGGGCAAATGGCCGCTGAAAGATCCTTCGTCCTCCTTGATCGGTGTCCTCGACGGTCGCGTGAGTCGCGGCTCGCGTCAAGCAAGTGCGGACGATGTTGTGTAATCCTGATGTCCAAAAGCTAAATTTTTATACGCCTTGCTTTTAATACGCGAGATTCATAAATTGATACTATAGCATATCTCAGGACGCATGATTCTAGGCCTACATGATTAAAAAATACTACCTCCCTAAATCGAGATGTTGAGAGGTTTGTTGAGTCTCCATCGCAGTCCCGCATCCCCCCCCGCCCCGTCGCGCAGGTTCAGGTTGCGAACGAACAGTCCACCACCACTTCTTGTACCATTGTTTTTTCTGTAGAATCGCTCGTCAAAATCGATCGCCCATCTAAACGCCCAGGCCGATTTTTTTAGGAAAAAGTATGGGAAAAAATGAAGGTTCTTATGACCTCTTCTTCTCCTTTGGTGCCGTTGAGATCACGGAGAGACAGGGTTTGCACAATTTCTGAGCAAAGACTGGTCAACTTATGTTAGCACTGGCATACCTGCATACAACCATCACGACCCTGATCACTGAAGCTCGTTGCTTTTGATTTCTTCTTTTGTTTTTTTTTCTTCTTCTCTTTGACTTTTTCCCTGAACCGATTCCGTACATTTCCCGTCTGTTCGCAAATTGTGCTCGGTCAAAGAGCTGTGTCAATGAAACGAAGAAAGGCAAGTGTAGTGGTAGAAGCCTTTGTGTGTTCCTGTGAGGAATCGAGGCACTCCGTCAAATTCAGCACTAATCCCTCCAATAAATTCCCAATTTAATGTTTTGTTTTAAGGATATTCAAGGAATTCCATTTGAAGGGAATCTTATTGAAGAAACAAGCACCTTCTTAAAGCCAAACATTTGAAGCCTTTGCTTTTTGTAATACATTTTTGCAGCTGTCCCTTTTATGTACTTTCAAATTCGTTGAGACAGACTTTTTCAATCGTACTGACTCTCGTGCATTTTGTAAAATTGTAAAAAATGTTAAAATTTTGCAAGCTTGTTGCTTGGAATTTTTCAAAAGTTTATGCATTTGATCATCTCAAATTGGTAGTTCGCGTTGCATTCAGCGTTGTCTGGGTAGTTTTTTTTTTCCGTCACTCCCACAATCTTTGTCTCTCACTCCAATAAATTTTCGTCACGCATCGCTTGTATGAACTCCCCTCCACTTAGAATAAGAGCCAAATAAAGTCTGTTTTTTTCGCCTTTTTAAAATATGATCGCCTTTTGAAATGCGTGAAATGCGTATGGTACTCTGTTTTCAAAGACTAAAAAGATCTATCGCCGTCGAAGAATTATTACTTAACGATCGATCACAATCATGTAGACAGCAACGGTCGCCAAGACTTCATGAGTACAGGAGGTTCAGAGACTTGTATAGACAGCGACCTATATCCATTTTACTTCAGACTTTTTTTCAATTTTGTTTTGATTGTTCCCCACCACTTTTCGTTTTTGGTTTCAGACTTTGATACTTTTTTGTGTCGGCGGATTATTGCGGCATATCTTCACAAGCAGGTTGTCAAGGAACAAACCGAACTTCGACATCTCCAATTCGATGGTTGGTCTGAAATTTCTCCTCATCATCCGCACATCGGACATCACAGGGAATTCGTCATTGATGTCTTCCTCATCAGTCAATCTTTCTCAAAATCTGTACAGTTTTCGGCTTTTCTGCTTCTTCATAAAAAAAAACATCATCAAAATAAAAAAAAAAAATCAATTTCTCAACTAAGTTAATCTAATCTGCTGCTTTTTTAAAAAGAAAATTGAAAAAAAAACTTTTACTACAGCCAAGACTAAAATAAAAACAGAAAATATTATAGAGACCAAAACAATACCCTAAAATAACGACATTAACTAAAAAATAAAAAAAAAAAAAACGGGACATACGGTTCGGCCTTCAGGCCGTGATTTTTTTGACTATCAAAAACAAAGCGTACAATTCGGGTGCTTTTGTTTAACTACTACTATTCTTTACAAGCTAACCAGACATCCTATTCAGATTTCCTGAGAATGCTGTTCTACCTGATATGAACTACACAAGCATTACACAGCCTCTTGCAATCCGCTTGCTACTCCACCTGATATTTTTTAAAATCTTAGTTTTTTATTTGGGGCGGCTCAAACAATTTTTTCAAAAAATGAAAAGAAACTATATCAGAATACTAAAAATTCAATAATAACAATTTGAATTGGGTGAATCTAAATTGTTAGAAAATGGATTAAACTTTGACAATATCATAACAATAATGAATGGGTATTTTCACATGCACAAATCATATATAAACTATTCATTACAATAAAGCATTAACATGTCCAGACTATATCAATGAGATATTAAAAAAACAAGCTCTTATTTATTTCACCAAACAGTCTATAGTCAAAATATCTAATTCAACACTTGTGAAACTTATAAACTACATTTCATCCACTCACACACAAAATCTTAGATACTTAAGGCCACACAAAATGAGAATATATAAAATTTAAAAATGAATCATATAATGCAAGGAAAAAAAAAACAAAAAAATTGAAATTTAAAAAATAACAAACAATAATCAATGAAAAAAAAATATCAAAATTGAGAAATGAAAATAAAAAAAACATAAAATGAAAGAAAACAAATGATCAAAGTGAAAAATTGTTATAAAAGTAAAACAAGGAATTAATGTAGCAAGTGAAATTGAAAAATTTTTGGAACAATTTGCATGGTTTTGAAAAGGTTAACATAAGGCCTATATGCATCATTCATGCTATCAAAGACAACAAACAATATGGTCATCAAATGAGTAACGGAATTGTGTTAAGCAATGTTTCAATTGGGATATATATCGATCTGCACATGTCTTGATGTAACACTGTCATTTCCATTATGAGAGTGAGTAGCCAAGAATGAAGAGATTACAGAACAGTTCTACAGAATTCTATCGAGTACTGCGCATACAACTAAAGTCTACATTTCTTTTGCACTGTTCATTGGATCTGTTCATATGCATCATAATCAAGGATGATAACTGGTCGGATCGAAAAGGTATTTCAAGATTTTGTTGAGATGAGTAGAGATGGGAATGAAGTGTTTATTCATTTCAAGACGTATGATATCATCATCATTCTTCGTGTTCGTTGGCCTATACGTCTTTGGTGGCACTTACTTCTCGTTATTGAAAAGGCCAATTCAAATAAAACACTGCACGTACGAGTATTTTAATCCTCTCCGCGATCATAAACACTATTGAAGATTTGAACAACTTTATTGCTTTCTTTAAGGTCGCTTCCGTAAAGCTAAACATGCAGAAATTTTGAACTTCGATTCGCCGGTTCAGTGGTATTATGCCTATTTCTGCAATAGTTCAAAATTTCACCGTTGCTGAGTTGTATAGCATCGGAAAAGTAGGCACATTGTGATGACACAGAGACTTTGAAAATTAACCGTGTGTTGAAATCATTGAACATTTGAGAAAAAACTTGTGACGCACTCCGCATAAACGGGGCGATTTGGAGTACGCGAGTTGCAGAAAATTCAGTAATAACTTCGTCTGTATCGAACAGGAGGAAGGCGTAAGGGCATGATGCGGTGAATTTGGTTTTGGAATCGATTAGTTGAACATTTCAGAGGATCCTGTAATTTTCTGTAAATTTCCTGTAGATTTCTGTAAATATACAGGCCTAAAAGAACTCAAAGACGTTGTCATAGGATAATTTGCGATAATGGCCATCGTGGACATCGACAATGGTAGTCGCTGGAGTGTCGCCGAGATTGCACCAATTGGGCACATCTAACACGAGCCACACATGATCAGCAGTGTCTCGGTAATCTCATCGACAACTCAGCCAATCGATCAATGTGCCGTTCACACGTGCCAGAACAGCTCGGCGTCGCCTTTCAGGTCGTCGCGACCACTGTATGCAACCCACGGAGAAGCAGTCCATCTCTGTGATTCAATCCGGGGG
This sequence comes from Prostheceraeus crozeri, assembly GCA_907163375.1. Lineage (NCBI taxonomy): Eukaryota > Metazoa > Platyhelminthes > Polycladida > Euryleptidae > Prostheceraeus > Prostheceraeus crozeri. The sequence continues at coordinate 32,982 of CAJQUW010014998.1, forward strand.
AAGACATGGAACCCTTTACAAGTGACACACACTGATTGTCTAATCCAAAGTAAGTATATTAGGGAAGTAGGGTAAGGTGGGGCAGGACACCCCGCTTAACTTTCATGCTAAATTTGGACTTCATTATCACAAATTACAAAACGCGATTTTTACTCAATTTGAGAATAGAGACCGTAGAATTATTCAGACTAGTTTTTCGTCGAACGCTTTTGTAATGTTCTGTGCATACCTTTTTGTAAATTTTCTCAAAAAGGCGTTTTACCCCCTACTATTTTAGCATCGTATTCAAATTGCACATATCATAATGATATTAGTATTCAGATGCTAAGGCAATATGAAAAACCGGACATATAACATTTTGGCTATGATTATGTCAACCCAAAAGAATGCTAGTAAGCTTAGCCTATCCATATAGCCTACCTATCTGCTAATCGGAACCCAGCTGCGAACATAACAATAACAAATTTTCCAATATCAAACAGATCTATTGACTATTACAATGAAGACTTTCATTGGCGCTACAAATACTACATAGTACGCACAGAATTGCAACACACAACAAGACAAGTTCACAAACACACGACAAAAGTCACATACATATTCGATCTGGTCAGCACTCTCGACATCTGTGCACGGCACACAAGCCCATCGCTTGCATTTTGTGCATTGGATCCATTCTTCGCAGGACATGACCCACTTCATTGAACAAATGAAACATGAAGTGCAGTCATAACTTGGTGCTGGTGCCTTAGAAGGAGTTGCTGATTTCACTCGGACTTTCCTTTTTGCACTCGTATTTTTCATATGTTCGAGCTGTTTTTTCGATGCAGAAGAGGTCAATACTTTCGACTGTTCCACTTTCCTCGTTCTCTTTCTTTTTGGTGCTGTTGGAAGAGGTGACAGGTCTTCAATCAACGATCGAAGGCTTACCGGTACACCGGTGTTTGATGGTGTATCAACTGCTGGGGATGAGGACACGACTTCGGCTGTGGTACATGAAATTCCACTTGGACCAGGGACATCATTCGTCTCATGGAAATCTTCAGCATGATCGTTGTTATTATATCTCGGATCGGCCTCATGTGTCATCAATGATGGAGCGAAGTCCTCTTGAGAAAATGTCATTTCATTCAGTGGCCACAAACCAGTGACCTCGAATCCTTTTATTGCCTTTTCTGGAGTTGTTATCCGATAGTAGGCGATGCCGAACAGCTCTCCAACATCAAACATGGTCACACGCTTCCCTGGGTTTGAACGCATGAAGTTATCTACAGCCGTATTGTAACTTGCTTTGAGTGCTTTGAAAACTGTTCTATCCAGAGGCTGCATCTTATGTGATGTATGTGGTTGGAGGGTCAGCATGTGAATACCGTGTTCTCTAGCAAAGAGGACAGCTTCGAGTGTCTTGTGTGAATGATGTCCATCCAATACAAGCAACTGTTGATTGTCTGCACTGCTGTATGTCCACTTCTGGAAATGTTTCAACCAAACAAGGAAGATGTCTCCATCAGTCCATCCACTATCGCTGACAGCTCCTATCGAGTCTGGTGGAGTCCCCTTCATGAGTTGCTCAGCCATTCTCTTTCGAGGCCAAATAAGCAATGGCGGAACATAGTGACCTGCTGCACTGCATGAAACAATGACAGTCATCAATTGTCCTCACTCTGCGCTTACGATTTTGCCAACACTACGTTTACCCGACTTGGCCAGAATTTTACATGGTGTTTGAACTGTTGTTATTCCTGTTTCGTCTATGTTCCATATTTGTTGTCTGGCTTGGAAACTGTGCTTTTCCAAAATGTCTTTGTATATCTTGAAAAATTCTTCGACGTTTTGCTTGTTAAAGGATACAGCTCTATTGGTGCTGGTTCCCTGTGGCTTCCGTAGTGATATATCAGGATGTCTTTTCAAGAAACCACGTAGCCAATCTTTATACCGGCAAGACCATTTTGAAATGGATGGTTGACACCGGAACGTTCAGCAACACTGAAAGCAAGGCGGCGCAATTCTAAGTTTGTTAGTCCGAAGAGTCGATTCTCCATGAATAATATATGTTCCTTCAAAGAATCTTCAACGTCGGTTGGCAAGGCAGTCTCGTATCTGCCAAGCTTTGTCCGTAAGACCATCTCGATGTCGTCTTAATATCTGCACGGGACACCATACATTCGAGACACTTGACGAACACCCATGCCATTCTTCAAGCTTTGAAGTGACTTTTGTAGCGCCTCTGTTCCGTAATTCATCCGGTTTGTCTTTCGCTTGTACTCCCGAGGCATCTGAAAGAAAAATCACTTGTTAGACGTTAAATATTGTTACAAACTTCAGCAGCTTTTACATCATCAGAAGCCTATACATTAGCTTTGCAGTTTGGCATACCCGTACATACATTTAGATTTTTTACTACATGGATATTGCTACAGTGTACACACAAAGTCATCCTCATATTACTTACAGGCATACAAGGCCTGGGAAAATTAAGGGTAGGCCTATTGTACTGGTATCACTAAATACTAAGTCTACTAAGTCAATGGATAGGCTGCAGCCACCACTTAATGGCAGCCACTTTGTGTTGACATAGTGGGATATGTTTATAGTGATTCAGATATCTTTAGAAAAATCTGCTACTCAAGTAAGTATAAAGGCAGTCAAGGAAGATAGCTTAAGGTATATTTATTTCAAAGCACCACCTTGACGGCAAGCGACGTCGTAGCGCTGTGGTATGAGCGGCAACTGTCTAAATATTTATCGTGCAAGGTACAGGGTTCAAGTCCGATGTCAAACCTTTTTTACTCTAAGAGTCATTAAAATAGTACTGTAGGTTGTTTTTCTTAAGCTATACACGTGTAGAAGCTATGCACACGTACTAAGAAGATAAGATAAAATAGTGTTATGTATTATTTGGACAAATGGTGCTAGGGATACGACTGATTCAGTACCGTATGTCAACTAATCAACTTATAACTTAATAGAAAAAGTTGGGGTAAGACGCCCCTCGACGAAGGTAAGGCGCCCCATGGGGCGCTATGTACACCCAAGTGTGTGGCGTTTTACCCCAACCCACTATATTCTGATTTTTCAAGGATTTTATGAAATAATCGTTAGTGCACATATTAAACACAAATAGCATACAATTAATAATTAACACAAGTATTCAAATACATTTTACCGTACGTTAGTATGGTGTCCCTAAGTCACTGCTACACTAGAGGTCTCTCGTCAAAATAACAAGGAATGTATCATTATCATTTACGTACCTCTTTAGCTTGCAATTTCTCGACCAGCGTGATGAAACCAAATGATTCAAAGTTGCGCGCATAGTTGACTTTAAAAATTGATGACTTAAAACACCGACCGATTCAATGTCACGAAGAAAATTGAGTGGGGCGTTTTACCTGACCGGGGCGTTTTTTACCACCTTACCCTATGCACTCAAAGCATGATTTGTGTAGACATGTATGATATTACATTTTCGCCAGCTCTGATAAGGAGTTAGGCCTATATTTGATATCTCAATTGACAACAGAAGAGTATTGAAATATTAAATGGAAGGAAGTGAATAGCTATGTCAAAACTATGAATCAGCGAAAATTAATTACACATGGCGTAAATTAACGCACCATATGCATTTCTGGTGGTTGCTTTTAGCTGCATTATATGCCAAAAATTTGACTGACTTACTGATCCAGTTGAATGCGTCATAATTTAATAAATATCATCATACTAACTAACATAATAGGAGGAATGTCAATGAAAAACCAAGCTCAAAGGTCATTCAACCAGTCATAGGTTGAAAAATCAAAACTGAACGACAATTACATAGGCCTACATTAAGACTGACACAAAAAATTGACCAATAAGCAAGACCAAAGTGATGAAAAAAGCTGAATAAATAATGCAATACTGAATTCCAACGAATAATACTGAAAGAGTAATACTATAAGCAAAGAATCACAACCACAAAGAGGAAATATAATAAAGTTATTGCAAAATAAATTCAAGAAAGAATCTACATAATACTTACTACTACTAAATAATACTGAACATGTAATTCTATAAAGAGCTAGATAGTACTAATACTAGATGAAGAAAGAAATCGGCAGAAAATAAATTAGTAAATAATTTTTTAAGTTTATTTATTCATTTATTTTATTTAGCTTTTTTCATCACTTTGGTCTTGCTTATTGGTCAATTTTTTGTGTCACTTAGTCTTAATGTAGGCCTATGTAATTGTCATTCAGTTTTGATCTTTCAACCTATGACTGGTTGAATGACCTTTGAGCTTGGTTTTCATTGACATTCCTCCTATTATGTTAGTTAGTATTGTGTTGTTCATTAGATGTTAACAGGCTCTTTTGTTTGCTACCATGTAAGTGTCAATCCGTCTGATATCGCTGTGATTTCATGTGAGATGTGTTAATCGTTGATTCAACAATACAGTACAGTTGCTTGAGAATGGCCTACGATGTAGGCCGAAAGATCTCGCGGTAGAACAGAAAAGTCTTCTATCTGAATTGGGAAAGCTTCCACTCTATATAAACCAACTATCATTCACAAAAACTTACCAGACGCCATTTTACGCGCATGTTGTGTTGTTTTAGGACACATAAAAGGGATCACGTGCTTCAACCACGCAGAGTTGACCTTCACTGTGATGTGAGACGGAGCATATCCATCACAGGCAAAAATGTTACTGAAACAGCAAGCAATGATTCCTTTCTTCTCATTCCAGGAAATATTTATTTTAGATGTATCTTAAATATGTAGATAAACATCATCTAAACACCAAATGAAGCAATTTCTCCACTGTTTCATCCCTTTCAGCAAAGTTCGGATGATTCATGTAAAGCTTGATGAATCTCATGTAGGAATCAATTAGAAAATTGAGTTGTTGCCAAAAATTTCAACCACAGTAACTTTTTCAAATTGGTAAATATGATTTTCTGAAAATCGTCTTGGCAAAAAAAAGATGGCTGACATGTCGCCAAACTTAACATATTTAAACACTTTGGGCTAATCACAGTGTGTCTGACAAACGCGTAGCTAAATGTTGACATAATAAATGAACTTCTTCATTATTTCATCCGTACTCTATTCAAAGACAATGAATGATTTCATTTAACTTTGAAAGATGTAAATGGGTCCGAATCACGTACTATTCAGATTGATTCAAGAAATGAAACATGAATTTAGTGAATCATAAATTCATGCCAGTGAAAATTGAATTTAAAACTTGAAATTCCAACCAAGGAAGCACGAATAATATCGCGACTTTTTGATGAAGACTCCAATTAGAATACGGGTCCTACGGATCATGAAATTCCTCTTGAGATCATAAGTGGACGTCATGTTGGTAGTATATAAATTTGCAAAAATTTAGCTTTCTAAAAACTGCTCAAATAATTTTTTGGACCACGGGAACGTAATCTCTGCAAGAAAATGAATCCTTTGATATAATAATTTTCACTGTATACAGATACTTTTTTGAGTCGATGCCATAGAGTAGGGATATATGGGTACCTAATATACCTACGCTATGATTCAGATATTTGTGTTTAACTCAACTTTGAAAGGATTTAAAATTTAATTGGAGAATCTTAAATTCATCTGGAAATGTCTGAAATTCATTTGGACAGATCTGAAATCGATTTGGAACTATCTGAAATAGAAATGGAAGATGTGCAGTTTTTCTTCAACGAAGATATCGGACAATTTCTATACACTAGAAGATAAGCTATCATAAATATTCTTTTAGTTCACAGATATCTTATTTTCCAAAATCTCACGAGTTTGCAGTCTTTTTATCTTCCAGTGATTATTCCTGTAGGCCTATGATGCTGCGTGGACTGTGTGCTATTATTCTTCACATGTTCATCAACACATTGAAAATTTGCATCACACTAATTAAAGCTGCATAATAAAGCTCAACTTTGATTCAAGCTAAGCTAAGCAAACTCCAAAATAAAGTGCATGATTTATTTTTCTCCTGATTTTTCTCATTGTATGAAAATATACTCCTATTGTAGAGCAGGATTCACGTTTTCCCAAAGGTGTCTGTGTGATTAATAATGATAGCACATGTCATAGCGCAAGTATTTCCACTGGCGTCCTGGGAATGCACGAAAATCCGCGTACGGGATTCGCATTTCTACAATCGTCTTAATCGAAATAATGATGAAATCAGGAGTTTTAGACCATTGGTGTGTATACACCAAAGATATTTAATATTTTAAAGGAGATAAATGTGTTATTACCTGGCGTGCAACGAAACCAGTGAAACTCAGCTGATATTGCATGAATTTGAAAATATTTGTAAGCGAGCAACAAATATTCCTTTTCATTGCCTCTTTTTAGAAATTACAGAAATAAAGCGCACTCAAGAAATCTTTATATATGTCTGAATGCATCCAAATTGCAACAAACAAAAGTCTATTCTACTTTTTCAGATGTCATGCAAAGCGCAGTTGTAAATAAGAGCATCCTGTCGATACAATTCTTTCTATTAGACATTATTGCATTATTTTATGTCAGTTGATTATTAAATCTGAAGAGCGCAAGTTACCGGAATATCACAAATGAAGACCAAATTGTTTCATTTTTAGATGAAAGCAGAGTGAAGTTCACCTACAGTTCACCAAATGCATGACTAAATGATTTTTCTGAACAGAAAAATGAACCGTGTCTATACTTCTGATCATGCAGTTGGATTGTCTCTTTGTAATAAGTACGAAGCCTGGTTATGGTTGTACATGTACATCGTTGCTGTGCCCATCGTTGCCCGGCCACGCCAAACGCGATTGCCAGGTTTGGCAATAATCTAACGTGCAAGTGTAATTTTGCGGTCAGAAATTACATGATACAACAGAAAAAATATACATGAATTATCAGAAAATTTGATATAAAATTGGCTCAAGCAAATAAAAACAAACAACATACTATGTTACGCATGTTATACAATTCACATTGACAAGATCTTTGACATTGACAGACATCCGATGATCGATTGCACTTGAACCTAAAATGCCCTCTGCTAATTATTTGCAATACATAGATCCATATTAAATAGTTTCATCCTGGTGAATAACTCGAAGAGCGTTGTTGACACGGTTGAGCCTTATTAATAGCCGATTCCTCAGTGTAATATTCGGATTCTCACTGAATTTGTTAATAGTCATGAATTCTACACTGGGAAATTAGTGTTCATCAACACCCCATGAGTCTTCATCTGAATATGTTTTCTTCCAAATTAATGGTACTGCATTAAATTGCTGTATTACCGCTCTCATCTTTAACAAATTTTTTCAGAGAAACTACTGAACGAATATTCTTGAAACTTGTCATGTAATATCAGTGAATTATGCTTTACATCACGTGCCATTTCCAAGGCTTTTTGTCGCATTGCACACCGTACAGCCGACAAAACAGCAATTTCGCCCCATTGCCGTAATGCTTTCTTTGCCACGATAAGGACCGTACTAAAATGGGTTCAAATTTAGGCATCTACTTCTCATCTAGCCCATTTAAACAATTAAATATCTTTGGTGTACACACACCAATCTGCCTCTCGGCTGTGATAGTAAACGCACAAATCCTATCACACAAATTCAAAATTTTCCAATATTTTCCAAAATTTCCGAAATATTTTCATCAGTTTTCTCAAAATATTCATGCGTACTCTTGCTGATTGGTTCAGGTCGAATCATTTTATTTATTACATATAGCTTCGCCATTCAATACTTTTGCGATGGTCTTTGTTGAAATGACATTGTTAACGGAACTCGCCAACTCTTTTAAGGTCGGATCATTATGATCTTCTAAGTAGCGCAGTAAGCGTTTTTTGATGTCTTGATTTACTTTCGTGTAACTTTATCTTTTACCACCTCTCGGTTTCGTTGTTGCTGTCTGAAGTTTAAGGATGCTATAAGCCGTTCTCTTGTTAATATCCAACCGTTGAGCGGAGCCAATGGGATCTCCTCCAGCTTCTTCATCTCAAATCAGTTGTTTGTGCTCTTCTGATGTCTTCCTGTACGTATTTCTTCTTGGTATCATCTCGTTTTATGATGCAGGTGGTAATCAAGAAAAAAGCTTGATCCCTTACAAATTTTATCAATAAAAAGAAAAGCCACATTTGATTTTACGTTTAATTGGCGCAACATGCTTCGGCCAGCTGTCCTTCAGGTGCAACGCTGGACTGAGTTTACAGCGATACAGCTTGATACTAGTGAACACATTTAGACAGAAATCGGTGCATGCGGCGTGACAGATGAAACACAGAAGAGAGCAAGAATACAAGTTGTAAAAGACTGATATCATGATTAATACTAAATGGCAGAGGACAATAGCGGCTATTGATCGGACGTTGAAATGGAGTAATAAAGTCATAATACTGCATTACAAGTAAGTCAAAATCAAAAGAGAAAGTCATAATACTGCATTACAAGAAAGTCAAAATCAAAAGAGAAAGTCACAATACTGCATTACAAGAAAGTCAAAATCAAAAGAGAAAGTCATAATACTGCATTACAAGAAAGTCAAAATCAAAAGAGAAATTCATAATACTGCATTACAAGAAAGTCAAAATCAAAAGAGAAAGTCACAATACTGCATTACAAGTAAGTCAAAATCAAAAGAGAAAGTCATAATACTGCATTACAAGAAAGTCAAAATCAAAAGAGAAAGTCATAATACTGCATTACAAGAAAGTCAAAATCAAAAGAGAAAGTCACAATACTGCATTACAAGAAAGTCAAAATCAAAAGAGAAAGTCACAATACTGCATTACAAGAAAGTCAAAATCAAGAGAGAAAGTCATAATACTGCATTACAAGAAAGTCAAAATCAAAAGAGAAAGTCACAATACTGCATTACAATACTAGCAAGTTAATACTTAAAAATTAAAGAGTCAATAAATAAATAGATAAACAATTAGAGAGATAATTACCATGGTGGAATATGACTCGACACATACTCTTTTTGTACACACAAGTCAGGACAAAATCTTTTGATTGACAAAGCTTCCAAGATGCGTAATAACAGGCACCGATTGCTTGAGAAGACAACTTTAAAACATGACAAAGCTCTTATATAATGACAATTACATAGTTGGAGATGTCCCGTGATCGAGCTGCTCGCTATGCGAGTGGAACGAGGTGGGCAACGGGTCTCACGTGATAGCCACTTCTGAACGTGCTCACGGAATCGATCACCGAGACGTCTTTCAGTTCGACCCAAGTACTTGCATCCACAAGAACACTCAAACGAATAGATAACATTATGACGAGAAGGGAGAAGCATTTTTGTTTGTTTGAGTAGAAATGTTTCTCTCTATGATCATGCTTACCTAGTCTGTTGTAGTTAATTGCCTGTGTTTCTCACGTTGATTAAAATTCTCATAATTTGTCACTTAGCCCCACGATTTTTATTATAGGGGCTTTTGTCATTTTCAATTGACTTTTTTATATTATTATTGTTATATTTTTGAGCAACCTCCATGTCGGTGATCGTGGACATTCGCATTCTATGTGCCTACGTGTTTGGGATCTTTTTTCACCACGACTTCCAGGTCTTAATGCTTACTTGTCGTTACCACTACTTTACCCTGCACTTTCAGCCGCAAGACTTCTATGATCCATTCCAAAGTGTTTAAATATATCAAGTGTAAAAACTCCCCAATACTCTAATGTACTTTTAGTGGCGACAAATCCGCCATCTTTTTTCGCCAAGATAATTTTCAGATATTTATATTCATCAATTTCAAGAAGGCGCTGTGGCTAAAATATTTGGTGACAACTTCACTTTTCTAATGATTCCTACATAAAATTTACTGCTTTATTCATTTTTCACATCAATTTTGATGTTGAACGTGTCATTTCTAAATAATATGGCATTATAGATGAAACAGTGGAGAAATTGTGTCATTTGGCTCTCAGATATTGTTTATCTACATATTGAAGATGCATCTACTACAAATATTTCCTGGAATGAGAAGAAAGGAATATTTGCCCGCTATTTTAACAACAATTTTGTGCTTTGGATAGTTCTTTAACGTTTCATCTGCCAGTGAAGATCAACTCCGCGTGGTTGACGCACGTGACTCTTGCGCTTGTCCTAAAACAGCCCGTCATGCTCTTATTTTACTGATATCTGTGTTCATACATTGAGTGCACCAGTTGCCGGAAATTCCACCATCTTCATGATACACTGTAATTGAGCGAGATGTTTCCACACAAATCACTGTACGTTTTCACTGTTGTGACGTCATGCTTAGTCGCTGTCTGATTGCTTTATTAACTAAGGAAGCAGACAAACAGTCACTTCTGTGAGACTTTGCAGATTTTTATCATATAGGCCTACATGTAATGATATACTGAGTCTGTCTTTTTGGCAATTCGTAGTCACTGCTCGTCCGCGATTTCCACATGATCATCATTATTCTTCAATAATTGTACAGGTTTTGATTTGATGTGAATTCAACATGTTTGAGAGCAGTGGTAGGCATATCAGAAGGTACAAATTGATGCACTTGTTTAATCTCTAGGAGTAGGCATATTCAAAATGTTAAAGCGGCATTGATTCCTTTGCTTAGTTATTCGGATGAAGCTTTTTTGACATACGGTAAACTAGGGCGAATCAGACATTGTTGGTAAGAAATCTGTTTATTTGCTCAATGATAGCCACTATGACATGATGACCTATGTCAGTGGGAGGCAGCCAATTTGTGGTAGTGATGACTTACAGATCTAGTTGAATACATCACAATCGGTTGCACTGTATCGGCCGTTAGATGAATCGAATACCTACAAACTTGTATTGTGATGAGTCTGACACATTTGTTGCAATATTTTTTGTTTAAGCCTTTAACAGAAGCTTAATAATCAAACTTTGATCAATTTAGAAAAGCTGTTTCTTCAACCGAAATTTATATTCATCATGATTTGAAAATGTCCAAAATAACTACGCTACGTTTATTTTATGATATTAGCCACATAAAAACTATGATTTTTTATGGGTGTGCGCTGTACTCACCTGCTCGCACCGAAAATTTTCGAAGTCATGCTGAAGCAATTATTAGTAGGCCTATAGGTGAAATATAATTTGTTAAAATAAAGATAGCCTACGTATTCGCAAGAAGAGCAACAGCGGGGTGTTCACAGCGAAATAATAAAAATTCTGAGAGATTTTGCGGCCAAAAATAATTTGTCATGAACTTCAATGCCCATTAAATTTCCGTCATGGAAAAATGCTATTCATGTCTATTACTTTCTTGGAGTAGGAATAATGAAATATACTGCATGAGGAAGTTACTTTTGATCAGCCTTATACAGGGTCGGCAAAAATAAGTGGGACACGTATTTTCAGTGTCATTTCTTCCATCAAATGACTTTAGAATGTTGTGCATCTAATTGATCGATATTATTCTCGTTAAGTAACCACCATTAGTGTTCAATATTAAACTAGCACTTCATTATAAGTTTACTTCATGTCATTCAGGTAAAATTTAGGCCCACTCAAGTCATTGAATGCCCAATAGGCACAGAAAGGCAAAAACACAATTTCGGAAACCCTCCCACTTTATAAGTTATTTTGCTTCAAAATCATCATGCCTTATTAATAGTGACAAATATTCAATTGAAGCATTCGACACTTCATAATTTTGTGATTAATGATTTGTCTTGAATGTCTGTCAGCAAGCCGTCGTAGGCCTATCGATCTTCTGTCATCATCACTAAAAAAAACAATTTTGTCGTAGGATAACTTTATTGAAAGGCAAATGAACTGATCCAAAGCTGATCAATACCTGATGTGTCCTCCTCTTGCTGTAATACACCTCTCGATTCGATCAGGCATGGAATCTACGAGATTTTCACAGATTGTGATGACATCATCACAGTGGTGGGCAGTGTTCAAAAACCATCCGATTGCCTCTGATTTCTGCTGAATTCCCAACTTACGAAATCGATTTTTGAGGAAACCGCACAGGTTCTCAATGGGGTTTAAATCAGGACTATTTCCTGGCCATTGCAATACTTCAAACCCTTTCGAAATCATAAATGATTTCACCCTCTTTGTAGTGTGGCATGGGGCCAAATCGTGCTGGTATACCCAATCAGTTCCTTCGTACCATTCTGCTGACTGAGGCACAACACGATGCTGCAGTACGGGCAGATACTGGTCAGCGTTCATTGAGTCCTCGCAAAGGTGGAGTCGTCCCATTCCTTGGAAGCTCATGCAGTCCCAGAACATGAGTTTTACAGGATGCTCAGACTGCTGGCGCATATGGACCTCTGACACGGCTTCATTCCACGACCGACAAACGAATTGTGTCTGGGGAGGCTGCAACTCTACCATCGTCTCGTCCGAGAAAATAACCTGCAATAAAAATTGTAGTTTTGCATTTTATCTGTGGGTATCATTTAGACATCAACTTACTGATCTCCACATATCAATGGTCCAATCCTGGTGATCCTTTGCCCACTGCAGACGCTTAGCCTTCATGTTGTCAGTTAGAACTTGGCATGGTATTGGTTTATACGCACTTTGACCCGCCTCAGTCAGTCGATTCCTTACAGTTCGCTCGCTAAGGTTTGTCCCGAATGCTGACATCTCTCCTTAGATGTCCACAGAACTGGCATGAGGATTGCGTTTGCTGATCCGGACAATCATTCGGTCTTCAGCTTCAGTTGTTGCTCGATGACGACCACACAAAAACTTTTGCGATTCATGCGAACCAGTCTCTTCGTACGATTTCACTACTCTCCCAACAGCACTCTTTGTAACATTCAAGTGATCGGCAATTTCACGTATGGATTTGAAGGTATTCTTTCTCAAAGTAGCAATTTGTAGACGTTGGTTATTTGTCAGGTTGCTCATCATTGGAGGTGTCTCAAAGATTCAATTGACTTCAATAGCGCGATGATGACTTAATCTTGCTTGCTTTTCATATTCAAATTCAATTTTTTTAAATTATAAGTGATGCGAACAAGCAGCGTCTCACATGAAAATAATGTGTTCGTAGAAAGCTGACAACAGATTTGACAATACAATTTTGTGGCCTTTCAATAAAGCTATTCTACGACAAAATTGTTTTTCTCAGTGATGATGACAGAAGATCGATAGGCCTACTATGGCTTACTGACAGACATTCAAGGCAAATCATTAGTCACAAGATTATGAAGTGCCGAATGCTTCAATTGAATATTTGTCACTATTAATAAGGCATGATGATTTTGAAGCAAAATAACTTATAAAGTGGGAAGGTTTCCGAAATTGTGTTTTTGCCTTTCTGTGCCTATTGGGCATTCAATGACTTGAGTGGGCCTAAATTTTACCTGAATGACATGAAGTAAACTTATAATGAAGTGCTAGTGGAATATTGAACACTAATGGTAGTTACTTAACGAGAATAATATCGATCAATTAGATGCACAACATTCTAAAGTCATTTGATGGAAGAAATGACACTGAAAATACGTGTCCCACTTATTTTTGCCGACCCTGCATGTGTGCATTGTTGTCAACATCGTGAAGCAGTATGAGGCAATCAGTATTCAGTAGTCTATACTGCACTTTGAAATGCTTAATACCGATGTCAGATGAACATGTACGGTGGAATTAATTGATAACTTGATTCGCAACGTCTAGACAAAAACTTGAATGAACAGCACTCGAAATTTTTAATTGTCACAAGTGATCAAACCAAAAGTGAAACGTTTTGTGGTTTATTCTATAGCTTTATAACACAAATTTCGGTTGAAGGCCTTTTGTGAATTGATGCAGCCTATGATGTTCCAACCGATGAAATCAAATCTGCATCACAAATGTTTTCATCTGTATCTGAATGTTTCGTGTTGCTTTCCTTTTTCTGTTGTGAATATAATTTTACTTTTCAGTGATTTGCCGAAAGCCGAGGAACTATTGTATTAATTGCTCAATATACTCGAATGCAATTAATGCAAAGTATCTGCAGCTTAAGGCTGGAGCGTCATTCATCATTTTTCATTATTTTCATCACTAATAAAAACAGTCATTTACGTGATACATCAATAATTTAGTGACAACATTTCAGAATTTGACTATTTCTTCATAAATTGTTGTCTCAACACGGATCATCAAATACTGCTATTGATCACAGAAGGAAATACAAGGGAATACTCTGATGTACGAAGAAAATGAGATGCTAGGATGTCAATAAAATTTCACATAGGATGCTTTCATAATCAGATGAAAAAATTAGGACTAAAATAATATATAATGTAGGTAAGGTCCATCATGTTTCCAACATACATTCATGAATGGAAATCTAAAACTGATCAATGAATGTATGCACAACTAGTTATCAATAAGAAAATGAAGTATTTCTAGATTCGATACAAAGATTTTCAGATGTTCAGTGGGCAAAAGTTTGTAAACACGTTCATACACAATACATGAATGCAATCATAAGTCCCCCCTTAAATCGTATAGAGTGGTTTGTAGTCGTCTATTAAGTACCTTAATAATCAATTAATTTCTATGCCGAATCGAATCTAGCATTTTAACCATAGAAATGGATCTTCATCTCATGTTTTTGTCTTCTAGATGTCTGCGGACAACAATGTAATTTGTCACTACTTCATAGCTTTGACATAGCTATTCAGTCCCTTCCATTCAATATTTCAATACTATTCTGTTGTCAATATTGTTATCAATAAAACTGCTTATAACAGCTTGCGAAAAAGTAATATCACAGCTGTCGCCACAAATTAACCACTGATTCCATACTTCCCTTATATACTTACTTTGATTTATTCATTCTCATCTCATCCTACCATGTGGCCTAACCAACTGAGACTTTCACAACTCGGAATATTTTTTGTTCTCGAGATCCACTGCTTTTTGAAGTTGTGATTCAATTTGCGCCCTTATGAAATTACATGTTGAATTAATCCATGGATCAGAAGTTTCATAAAATGAAGCACATCTTCAATAGGAAAATTATGTTTTTAAGTCCAAGGCGGAGAGGATCAATCATTTACATCTGGAGCAAACGATGTTAAAATGAAATGAAATGTAAATACATTGTATTGACAGCAACATTTTCAAGAACATTTAAAGAATGGAGAATTGCTTCATTCTCTTTCATCTTTTATTTTTAATCGCAAATTGCTTTGGCCTTAAGAAAGAAAGAAATGAAATACTCACATGGATTTTGGTTGTCGATGTTCGGTAACCCAACTCGTGTCATTTCTAACATCAAATACTGACGGATGCCGGCTTCAATCAAATCATTCTCGACACCCGCGACGTACGATTGGAAATAGGTGTCCAGTTGTATGTCCTGTGCAGTTTCTTGGAAAATTGTGTTCCATAAATCAACTTGTGTTTGTCTACTATCAAGTACATCTTTCAATGATTCATGAGGAGTAACTGCGAGAAATACTTTCCTCGGATCGTTTGACATGTTACACTGCAATTATGAAAATCCGTCATAAAATAATTGTGTATACATCTTTCCGTAGTGGCTAAAAGCATCATTTTCTAAAGTTAACAATCAAAGAATATATTCATTGATAGCATATCAGCAGTGGTGTCTTTTATGAAACGGACGCTTGCATAGAATGTCTGACCAAAAATTATTTTACCGAATTTAATGGAAATACAACAATAATACATAAATGAACAATAATGCTCTTGCGACAGGTTTGATGCACACTTTTTCCTCATAAAAAATATCTACTTATGTTTAACTAGGTGATGACGCCTATCACAACATAGAAAGCGATTACCACCAATATTCGTTGTCTTACAGATAATTGTAGGTCTGTTGCCTGTAGGCAACATAGTGTGAAAAGGAAAAATTTCAAATATGTTGACTCGGGACAGCAACTCCTCCATTGCTAGTTTTATTGTGTGAATCCAGCGTTAAATTTACATACCTTTTATGCTGAATGATTTATGTTTTCCAGCGATCTATAAAATTACATTTACATTGTCCATGCACTGTGCATTTAGTTGGAGGAAGAAATGAAGAACTAAATAAATTTCTAAAAAAAATAAATTGGACCTTCAAGAATTACAAGAATCTCATCTCGAAGAATCGTCGAACCGGCATGTCGTTTGGAGTAGTCAGGATCCATCCTTGCATAAGACCTCACCTTCATCGTTTACTGGTCAGGAATATACTCGTGTAACATCGCAACTTCACCAACCAATCGAATACTTCCGACATCTTTTTGACAACGCCATAATGAAATTGCTTCGTTCGGAAACTCAGCGCTGTGCCATGCAGAAAAACATAAATTCTAATTTTGCGGTTACTTGATGAACTTGTGCAGTTTCTTGGTATGACATTTACATGTATGTTTGGCATTGCAAAGCTACACAGACTTCGCATGTATTAGAGTTCTGCGACACGATACAATATAGTCGCCGACGTTATGCCATTGAAAAGATTTGAAGAAATATTTAAAGAAATTTTCTCTGTGTTGATAGTAATTTCCGTTATGCGGATTGTAATGATAAATTGTTCAAACGCCGCATTGTTTGAACGCCGTCAATGAATGGACTATCGTGGTGTTCTGCTGCTCAGTACATTCGCAGGGATCAACCCGACTTCAAAGGTGAAACAATGGGATAAGAAGACACGAAGCGATGAACTATCCCGTGCCCTTCGATCGTGACTTCATGCAACAAATCCATGGGAGGAGTGGATCTCCTTGATTGCCTTACTGCTCTATACCGATCTCCCATCAGATAAAAAAAATCATATTTGCGTCTTCTTTTCCATTTCTTTGATTTGGCAGTCGTTGAGTCTTGATTATTACATATGCGCGATGCCGATAACTTGGGAATACAAAGGAAAGATCGACTACGTCTGTTGGCCTTCAAGTGCGAAATCGCAGCTATTCCTATGAATGAGGGTTAAGTTGCTACTCCCGAGAGGGGAAATCAAGTTTTGAAAATCAATCAAAGTTCAATCGAAAGTCAATCAAAAGTACAATCAAAATTGAAAATCAAATAGAATTAAAATGAAGGAAATGATCGAGCGGACACGTACAATCGCTCAGTATTCGAATGGAGAATGTCGGTCATTGGGCCGTATACAAAGAGAAGAAAGGGAGATGCAAAGTACCAGCTTGTTCATGGATTCCAAGGGTTGTATGTTCAAAGTGTGATGTCTATCTTTGCTTCACTCCATCAAAAACTGTTTCCAAAGGTTTCTTTATACCTCATGTAATGCAAATGTTGACATTTGTACACTCTGCTGTTTGTGGGCAAAAAAACCGTAGGTGCATTTAAAAATTATAAAAAAATGAAAATTAGGATTCCACAATCGTTAATTGTGTCAAAATATTGCAACAAATGTAGAGAAGTATTTTTTTGTACATTCAAATTAAATGGTGCAACATTGGGTACAATATAGGGTGCAATATATTGGTACAACTTCACAGTTAGCAAGACAAGCAACCTGGCATTCGATAAATTGTCAGATCGTTTGTCTTAATATGTAGTAAGTAGCGCTTCAATCTCGGATGCGGCATTAAGTAGTCGCAGAATGCAATCCGCCCTCTCGGTGACTACGTTAAAACAGTGCCTTTCTGGCTAATTCACGATCTCAACAGATGGTCTGGTGGCCTTGTGGCGAGAGGGAGCGCTTGTTCGTCCTCTAGTTCCAACGTCATTGGTTCGAACCCGCCCACGACAGATGAGGTCCTACAGGCCGAAACATGTCTCGTGCGGTGGCTACATCTAATTTCTAACTCTGAATCTTATAAATTTGATAAACCTCTCAGTTCAACAATCGCAAATTCAAGTCAATAATAGACACATTGCTCAAATCAATAATAGTCTACAGTCAGCAATGCAAAATCTCATATCATCTGTACTGCGGACATTAGAATGCCAATATCAGAAGTCAGAACATTTGCAAATTTTGAATTTTCTCAGGAGCTAATCGACCGATTATTTTTGTTTTCCGAGATTTTGAGCCCCTTCACAGAATCGACCCCGTAATCACCGTAGAAGCCCATAAACGATGCCGATGACGTGAACGTCAGTCCAGTGCCTCTCAATAGAAGATCGATATTTTACTTGTGATTGTAATCTCTGCTTGTTCTTAGGACTCCTTATTTATTTGAATGGGGCTGACGTGTGCGAGGTATGGTTGAGACTTGCAAAAAAAAAAGACTGTTTAAAGCCAGGTACGGCTAATTTCAACTGATGCTTCACTCTGTGTGTTACAAATACAAAAATGTTTTGCCAAGTAATGCGCCAATTTGATTAGTTCATTATCTCAAACTGGAATTCTTTCAATTGAAAGCACTCCAAGATTCGCGACTTGTGACATTTCTTTCTGGCTACGTACAAAATTGTGGAATGTTTGATATATTCTTCATTCAGACCTAGTTTATCGATAAAACGTGATTGATTGTTCATTTGTGCAGTGAGTGAATTCGTGTTGTTTTTCAGCAATTGAATGACTGCCTCATGCATGTCTATGTTTATGTTTTAGGCCTACTATTGATTTAACTAAATACCACGGACAATGCATGATGCTTATGTGCTTTCAATCTCAAATGTTCGGCCAACATCAGCAATCGGGATGACCATGTTTGGTACCCAGACTTATCAAATTTTTGATATCTTGATTACCAATAAACTTCAGATCTCCTGTATACACGTGTTTACAATAATCGTTCGTAAACTCTTTGTGGTCTACGCACTTACAATCAGTCTGAGCTCTGATTCCTTCGTTGTCTAATTCTTTAAGAAATCTGTTATAATTACAAAGTCTCAATGAGACAGGGTTATTTAGTGGAAAACAAGTTTTTGGAGGGTAGAGGTGTTGCACTTGTGCGGGTAACAGTCGACACACAATCTTATCATGCATAATGTTCGCCATATTCAGTGTCCATCAACTTACTCTTAAAGGGAAATGCGATATTGGTCTTATCTTTCTTCTCATCTTGACTCTGGTTTCTGATCGAATTTTCGACATAGGCAGATACTATGTAGACGAAATCATTCCTTTTATTGAGAACGCATTGGCCTGATATCTTTGCCATAGAGTAGGTATATTAGGTAGAGTGGTAACTCAGCATTTATTGAATCTCCAAGGTGTAAACACTTTCGATTTTATTAAATGAACTCAAAGGAGATACAGGTGGTATTGTCACCAAATGTGAGATGCACATTTTTGCAATTTTGCAGAAATCACAACGGAATTGAGTGATTATGATTGTAATGCAGAAGGAATTATGATGGTATTTTACAGATTCTCAGTGTCATGACAGCCTTGGAGAGATGATGTTAATTAAATTAGCAATTCGATGGGTTCCTATTGCTTTCATCATCAACCTCAAACGTGATCATATCACAGGCAACCTGTCACTGGCAGAGCAAAATCACATAATCAAAGACAATGATTTCAATTAACTTTGAAAGATGTAAATGGGTCCACATCACTATTCAGATTCAAGAAATGAAACATGAATTTAGTGAATCATAAAATCATGCCGGTGAAAAACTTGAAATTTCAGCCAAGAAAGCAGGAATTATATCGCGACTTTTACATGAAGACTTTCATTATAAAACGGATCATGAAATTCCCTTGCATCAGCATAATTTCCGCTTAGTTAGGATGCATATTAGCAAACATTCATTCCTTTTGATATCTAACTTGGTGCATACTACTCACATAGAGAAGTCATCTCGGTAGAATATAAATTGGCAAAACTTTGACTTTTTTAAAACTGCTTAAATATATTTTTGGACCACGGGAACGTGATCTCCGCAAAAAACTGAATCTTTTAATATAAAAATTTTCACTGTATGCAGTTACTTTTTTGAGTCGACACTCTACGTATGTATCCATACTCTAATATCTTTGCATACATGTACATGAGACTTAGTGATTTCAATTTTCTATAAAATACTGTTAGCTTCTCAGCCACAAAAAGGGCGCGTAATTCATGCAATGTGGCTTCGTATTCACCAAGTCAGTTAGGGCCAACGCGAGTCTAAGTCAATAAGTGGATTTACTCGACATTACAGATTTTCTGTGATTTGGCCAATATTCACATTCAGTAACCCATATTGCTGTTAATGAACTAGAGAGAGTATATTACCATTGACATGCTTCCAAAATCACCATGTCCAGGGACAGCTCTGGACATGTGTTTTATATATGAATTGTACAAAAATATATGAATTCCTGTACTGTTGCCATACAGATACAACTCTTTACTTGAGAATATTAGATATCTGATCTCATAAACATATTGAAATATTATGGCGAAGTAGACACAATTATGTCACAAGAACAAAGCAACTCCCAATTGTCACCTATCGTACAAAACATAACTTGATATACATTAGCCTACATAATAGAAGAAAGCTGGGAAATGTTGCAAGAAAGTTTATGCATTTTGTCTTCTGACGCAGGAAGACATGCCTCGAGGTCATATTCCTTAGCGGTATGATTGAACCGCATTCGTTGGTACAAACGAGTGACATGAAATCCATGGAAATGAAGTCAAGTATTCTTACATCGATAGAAGAGTAGGCATTTGTATCCTTACACCGGTATTATGTGGCAAATGTTGCAGACCGTTAACCGAGGGATGCCGAGTCCTATCATTTTGATAGGACTCCGACTCCGGGTGGCAAATATTTTGAAAAAAACTGTTAACCTGTATCATACATCATTATAGGCTTACCTGAAGTGAACATATCTTTAGTGATGATTGCTGCATCAATTATCAATCATTTTCGATGAAAGTTTATCAAATGTCGCTTTAAGTTAGATGCATACGACTCGGCTCCTCCCATCTTGTTGATGTATGCCCTACACGGTTTTTCTCCAGTCTCTATCAGGCAGGAAAATCCCCCATCCTTCACCAAAAAATATGAATACACTTTCGATTTTAATATGCGCATTGGAGGAGCTATCACACACGATTAACGTGAGGGTAACAGGTAATGTTCTCAAACAAACAACAGTAGTATTTCATTTTTGTCTCTGATGTGACCTTTGGTGCATACAGTAGGTGTGATCGAGGCTAGGAAGGCTTGTCATCTCTATTAAATCACCGAGTGAAAAGACAATCCTTTTTTACTATCACGGTTCATTCCCTCAACTATTACAAGCTTTGCATGCACTGCTGTCTCTGTACTTTTGTTTGATGGAGAAAGTTGACATCAAGACAGTGACAGCTATATGCACGAGAATGAATAATTTGTTTGTATTATGTTTCTGGTCTGGTTATAGGCCGGAGTCCGGAGTCCTATCATTTGATAGGACTCCGGAACTCCGACTCCGCATCCCTGCATTAACCGCTTGCACTTTGAAAAACATTTAACTTATACACGCAGTTTCAAAACCTGCTTAATCTCAAATAAATGTTCCAGAATCCATTATATAATAATAACAATATTCCACCACAAAATCTACACAAAGTGTAATCAAAGTGGCCGATATAAGAGAGAGTAAATACAGAGGATGATAATAACTTCTAGGAAGTAGGGAACATTAAAGTTAGAAAGGATACGTAAAGAAAAAAGTCTTCAAATCCTTCTTGAAGCGACAGAAATTAGATTGGTACCTCAATTTTGCTGGTAGCTTGTTCCACAATGAAGGTCCCATAATTGAAAAAGCAACTCGCCTACTGACCGAATTGGAGATGGGCTGTTGGAAGATGTTATATATGGTAGTCTGCGTGAATAATTTATACTGTATACCCGGTACCGATATATGGCCCTATCTTACTGGTACCTTATTCATTATGTATAGTAGAAGTAATTGGGTTTGAGTTGATGTAATATGTGCGTGGAACTCAAAAATTCACTGAAAGATTGGATTGCATGGAAGCGAAGTAGGCCGCTGCTTAGCAAGTATTGCAACTATTCTTTGGTAAGTGTTTATAGCATTTTAGAATACTTGGCAAGATTTTCAAGAATTATTTGCTTTAACCTCGGATTAAAATAATTTTTCCTCTTGATAGGCCTATTTCATATTATGGACGATGACTAACCTGCGATGCGGTAGACAAAGTGATTCAGTAGAACTAGTATACTATGCAGGCCGAGGGTCATATTTCTAAACTTGAGAAGGTATATGCAAGTTCTGTTTATATCGGTAGATTAGATTGAATTTCTTAATAAGACTTCTTCATGCAAACAACCCAGTTAGTTAACATGCCATTATACTCAGCTATTCTGATCGCAGTCTTTAGACCACTTCTTTTCCATCATTATCTTACCTCAAATCTTGACTTTAATTTTCAAAGACAATCAATATCAAAACATGTGGCCGATGGAACCTTCTACCTACAACAATCTTCATTCATATTTGACGTCAAACTTTTGATTATCAGGTGAAAGATCAATAAACTTCTTCAAAATGTCAATTTTCCATTTTCTGATCGTAATTCAAGCCGTCAGCAGAATCAGATTAAACCAAGCGTGCATTTTGGTTACAATTAGAGCATATTGGTGCGCTACTAGGATATGAATATAAATCACCGGTAATTTTTAAACAATAATCAATGCAATGCATCTCGCAATGATGATATCTGCATGCATTTGCAAAATATTTTGGAAGTCTCAGTTGGCGCATGTCTCCATATGTATTCATTGCATTGCTGCCCACTTCATATCAATTGCGCAGTTATTAACATAGGCGTTCATTAATTTCAGAAGTTAACGCGCCCTCAAATGTCCTACATTCTTGCCTTACAAAATCCATGTTAATGTTACATTCTATTTGATCATGGTGCTTTTATATCATGGGTTTAGAAATGCAAGATGTGTCAACCTTCCATTTTTGTAATCGACAAAAGGCCTTATGTGCATGCTTATTTCATCCCTTTTAATAGACCACTTTCGTAAAATACGATTGGCTTAATAACTAGCTTTTCGTCTTATCAAGAGTAAGAGGTAGCTGATCAAATAAAATGCAGCCCCGACCGCAGAACGATGCGTGGCTTACAAGTAGATCACAATCAAATATTCCACATAAGATGAACAAAATCAATAATGACTCTGCTCTTGAAATCCCGAATGCCGTGATCTTACTCGCAGGTTGCCGAGATTCATTTGGCAGTTCTATTACTAGTTATTTATAAGGCAAAATAATTCCATTTGTAGGAATACTAAATTCAAATAGGCAGTTATCGAAAGCTTTGTCAGTGGAAAGTGAATATATCTTCGAAAACTTCTCCATACATTTATAATTTTCCTAATTCAAAAAGGTATTGCAGTTGTCTCGATATAGGCCTTGCATTTACCGACAACATGCATTTTGGTCATCCATGACTGTACGGGAACTAAGAAAACCTAAAACTTTGCAGAAATTGCAGAATTTTTTCTTCTAGGCCTATAATTATATTTTCTTGCTTCGATTCATTCTGTAGTAGATCACTTTATAAGGGCATTGATAGTCTATCAACTGCTAGCTGCGATGCGTGTAGTGTCATATGTTGGCCTTTATTTGAAATCCAAATGTGGGTCAACATTTTGCTGTATCCGATGATTTCCTTCTGCTTCTATATTTTTGAGAGGGATCACAACTAAATTGTCATCTCCTTCTGTTTAATTCTTCATCTCTAATAGTGGATGAACTTCGTAGTCGGCGCACTTCTGGCAATTTTAAATAGGCCTACTCTGCTGAATACTGAACAATTCTATCTTACAGACTTTACAGGACGTAATAATGCATTACTGTGGAAGTCTGCCTACTGCTGGACATGTAAGCCTGACTATTTCGGAGATTAGGGGAAATGCAATTCAACATTCTCCGACAGCCAAAAATGTTCTGACATAGTAGGTCTAGTGAATGCAGTATGAATGGAAAGCAACATCTGTATGTAGAGTCACTATACGAGCAAGCTGACTCATGGTGTTCAAATTATCCACGCTATAGTGTCACTGACGGTCAGATTATGTGAAATGAAAATTATGCATACAGAGGACCAACCAGCAAAATCTTTCTTTAAGCCATGTATACGCCTATCCTGTAAGAGATTTGTTTCGAAATGCCAGGATAAAGAAAAAATTTGGAATCCGAAATCGCGAGATTCGATATTCATAATCCAGAAATCCCAATTGGAAAAGTAATCGGGATTGAAAATCATAATAATGACTCATCACACAGTGTTCACGAGTATTGAAGTCACCATGATGATAATTGCATTATTTTATCCCGATGTCGCATGGAAAGATGCGCCTTAAAGCTCATCAGTCGTCTAAAATATCAGCTACGAAACACAGGTCGACACGAGAAATTCGAAAGAATATTCGATGACAACAGAGTCTACGTGCGGTTCAATACGATGCATATTTGTATAGCTTATACCAAAGGTTTGCTACCGACTTCTGGCGTTTATACATTCTGCGATGGTTGTTGCTCAAAAGAATCTAAGTAAAACTTAGCAGTGTAACCATCTGGTAAATCTTAGTAGGAATAAAATTATAGATTATGCTTAAAGATCGCATCTATAACATTTTAGAGAAAGTGTTGCTCATACAGAGTGTATTTCATACCAGATTCTTTTAAAAATATACAATTTTATATGCATATACGTTGTACTATGTGTACATGTATGCTGCCTGCACATGTACATTTTTTCTACCCACTTACATTCATCACGTTTGATAACGATGCTATTGTATGTTTGTTCCTATCAAGGGTTTTCTAATGATGCATCATTTGCCCTTCACGGAGTTCTCTCGCGTCAGCAATTTGTAGAAATGTACATGTATTTTTATCCATTTAAGTATATCGGATCAAATGGAAGCATTGACCTTTGAATTCGCCATGCTGACAGCTTTCAGAAAATATAAAACTTTTACACTTTCCTTGAACTTACTATGAAAAACATTAAATCGGTCTGTATGCAAAAAACCCCATGTGCAGATGAGTCCTCCAGAGGATAGTCAGCAATAAAACAATTTCATTCAAATTGTTCCATAATGACAATGTTGGATGATAACACTTGACTATTTCAGATTTTTTAATTTTGTTCATCACCTTTGAAGAAATACAAATAGCGTTCTCCTGAAAAATTGACATTTTGCACACATAAGGGCATTTTGCCGATTTACGGACGCATTCATACCTTCACATCATAGCATTCTATAGGACTCCCTGCTATAGACATTATTATCTATTTAAAGCAGGGATCTTTTGTATGCTGTAGTATCTTTTTGTATTGATGTAGGTACGCTATATGCATGGATAGTTGCACATATCAAAAACACTACACATCAACAAATTGAAAAATTTAAATGATAGCTTGCTTAATATGAAGAATTCCATAATTATAATCCAAACATTGAACACATATAAGCCTAGATCACGACAACGCTACTTCATTTTACAAAATTCATCAAAATCATAGAAATTTTATTTTGATGAAAGTTAGATAAGCATATTTTTTCAATTACTTTCGAATCACATGCCCCATCAGTTTCTTGTATATGTTTTCAAGCACTCCAAACGATCTGAAATTTCACTCCATAAATTGTCAAAGTGTATCTGAATCAACTGAAAGTTGCCCTATTTCAGCAACACTATTCAAAGTCCTCGGTTGAATAGTGGATATGATAAAGCATCCTCAGCGTTTCTGCATTTGTCTCCGTATAACTGCGTATGATTCCATGATTACAAGAATGATGGCAAAAAATGCAGATGCTGCCCAATTGCCCCGCATTCTCTATCCCAACAATGTTATTCAGCCCATCAAGTTGAATAGTAGCCTCATGTTTGCAGTATTGAAGCTGCTGATAGTATAAGCGACGTCGCGGTGCCGATAATTAAGGAGTCTTGCAATAACGCACCTAATATAAGTGTTATTGTCGCTAAATGTTTGAGGAGACCTCCAAGAAACAAGAAGTGGAATCAAAATTAACGCTGATTGATATCGTTGCTTATTACAATTGCTACTTTGGAATCAAACCCAATTACTAAGCCGTAAAACAGTTAACTAATTATCATGAAAATCGATAGAATCGATTAACAACTTTACACAGAGAATAAATAGGTATTCAGTGAATACTGTGAATACTATACACGCTATGCCACTGTATAGAAAATGAGCAATAATTCTTTGCATCTAATTTGTTCTGACAAAGAATTATACAAATATTTCTATAGCAGAATTATGCAATCATATCTATAAAAACTCAAGGTGAATTACTTGTGGAGATATCATTGGAAAGTGAGGGAGAAGTTGGTAAAATACATTGGTTATCAATTATCATGGTGGATACAGCAACACTTGTCACAGTAGGCCGGATACACACTTGTCACAGTAGGCCGGATACACACTTGTCACAGTATGCCGGATACACACTTGTCACAGTAGGCCGGATACACATTTGTCATAGTAGGCCAATCATAATAAATGCAGGATAAATATCAATTAATAAATTATTCTCAAGACGATATTCGGTCTTTATTGAAAATGTTTTCTAAACCTAGACTGCCCATGGTGTAATATAATGAACAACCAGTTCCACCCTTCACACAAATATTGCGATACTGGTTTCAGTCGATCTTTGTGGCAGACAAGTAGGACAGTCATTGCTTGTCACTGGCAAGATATTGCTTTATCACGTATCTTCATGTAGTTAGTCATTTGTGACGAAATGTATTCGAAATTCGAATTTATCAGCTGCTTTCGTCTACACACCCATTCGGCGTGTGTGACCCAGGCGACCAGATAAATTTTTTTATCGCTGAGAAAATTAAGGAATGTAGAAGGAGATGCAATTGAGATATTCTGAGTCTTGTCTAAAGTAAATACTAAAGATAATAAGATATAGGATAATTTTGATCGATGAACAAGTTTGTGTATACACAATGGGCAGTTGGAACATTGTGTGAAAGATAGTCAATTCACCAATATTGCGAATTTAGCGAATCTTTTGATGAATTTAGTTTTTAATTATCAAACAGCACTAAGTATGAAATGGTGAGACTAGTAGCCATAAGTGACGCTTTCTAAATATGATATATATTCACAAATTTTGCAGAATATTGAGTAGGCCAACATTACTAGACATCACTTTTTCTTTTTCATTTTCACAGCCATAGTTTTAATCGCTTCTTGGAGAGACGAGAGTGCCATCCATGTCCCATTACCTCACGGGAACTGCAAACTCGGTTCGTTGCCGATGTTATGAGAGATCGATAAAATTGCTGCAGATATTTTCTGCTTTTATAACAGAAAAAATTAAGCCCACTAGGAGAATTATTACATGGAATACCGGTTGGATCCATAAATGTTCAGTGAGACAATCACAAGAGTTCAATGTGATGATGGTTTCTTTGAGCCAAGTAGATATGTAGTCAAATAGGTGAATTTGTATGTTATATCATGCTATAACCAAATTATGTCATACTTAGGCCTATATTATATCAAGAATTTGACATCATTGCGTCACATTACCAACCACAAAACAGTTTCCTGAACTGATTCAGTGAGTAGTACCTGATGTAAACTTTTGTCAAAGTTAGGTTGGTTTTCCATCACTTATAGAACCCTCAAGAGTCGAAAAAATCAGTTTAGTTATTATAATGTACTTTTGTCTGAACTGCCCATCGTTCACTATAATACACAAACTCATTCTTATAGTTCTGAAACACTTATTCATCTTTAAATGCTTGATTGTGTGTTATGACGCGGAATAACAATTTCCCTCAAAAGAAGAAATTTTTCTAATTAAGAGAAGGTGGTTTGAGCAGTTTAGGGCTAATAAAGATATGTTTCCCACTTACCGTTTCCTGCGGCCGCTAGAGACGTGAAAATTAATGAGACTAGATTCATATGACATTTATATACGCAGTTTGCTATTCATGACGGAACGCCAATCGTGAGTGCATCCCCGTGACAAAGGAGTCTGTCTGAGAGTGCATCCGATTTTTATCCTATAATTAGCTTATCAAGGCAAGGTTTTCAAGGTGTCTTGAAATCGTTGGCGCAAATGGAAAAAGCATGGACATTGTCTAGACAACGAAGTCATTCAACCCTAACCTTCTGAGAAATGTTGTTTTCTGCAGAAGAAAATAGACGAATAAATCAGGATGTTGAAAACATGCATTATTATGCAAACTTTCATGATGCCATGATCACCTTCTGTACGTGATCTTGCCGTCAACACCGGAAGCAATTCTCTGTTCAGAAACACAATTATATTTTCACTGATGAAAATGTAACTGACACATATCTGATTGCTAAATTTTATGAAACAGGGGCCTGTTTCATATTAGGGAGAGAGATTTGTTGTTTCTGATATTTCAGTCGCCTATATCAATAGAATTTTGCATCTTTTTCATCAAGAAAAAAGTGTGTGGCGTCAACAAAGGATTTTTAACAAATGAAGGAACTTCAAATCTTCCAAATAATGATAGGTTTCTTTGATACATGAGGAAAGTTATTTTTCTACAGATATTCTGAGAAGATTGTTTGCCTTCATTCGCAAGGTTCACATTTTGTCGCCTCAAAGTTCTGTCTTTCTCCATGCTCGTAAATGCCATCGTTTTTACATCAAACAGTAATGAAGTGAGTGAAGAGCCGTGGAAACTTGAGAAGTAATCAAACAAACTAATGAAGTGAGAAGCTCTTTGATAATTAAAACTTTCAGTATCTGCATCTTGCGCTAGATAAAAACATCGTTTACACAAAACTAGTTTTCCGAACTCAATTCATCTCCTCACAAAAAGTGATTGGATTGGAAGTATCTCAGAGATATATTTATGTATGAGACAATGACACTTTTTGTGACAATGTTAGAATTTGATCGACTTGTAAAATGAATTCGACAAGTCAGATCAAATTGCAATTCAATAAGCATCTGCAGCTGGTGAGAGTCATTTTGGTTGTGTACGGATCCATTGTCTTCATTTCAGGGATCATTGGTAGTCTGCTCACAATATCAACTGTTTATTTCTATCGTTCCCTCCGGAGTTCCACAAGGATTATTCTTGTCACGTTATCTGCGGCTGATTTATTGACGTTGATAGTTCAAAGTGTTCATCATTTGCTAATGTTTGGAGTCTCCGTCAACATAAGACATTACTCTGAAATGGTTTGCCGTGTTTACACTACAGTTTCACACTTCATCTATTGTTTATCTCAATGGTGTCTTTGTATTGTTGCTTTGGAAAGAGCAATAGTCACCAAGTTCCCAACACGATTTGTTTCTTTTCGGAAAAGGTCAGTTTTCCTAACTGTTATATTGGTTGAAATAAGCTTCCTTGGAAGTGGTTATGCCTTTGGATTCACGCTGTATTACGAGAATGTACAAAGCTGTTTAGATTCTGTTATGGGATGGGATGTTTTGATATGGATCGATCTTACTTTGCGAAATTTCATTCCTTATTCAATTCTTTTAACATCATATTACATCATTGTCGTGAAGTTGAAGGCGTCTCAATCGCAGCATGAAAGAGACAACATTGATGAAGAAACACAATCGGGAATCGCTTTATCTGCCAGCAAATTGACATTCACATTGAGTTGTGTTCAGCTTCTCTTCTCTATGCCGTCAGCGATTTACAGTGTTCTTCTTGCTATCAAAGTCGTGAAATTATCGAATGAAAATCAACTTGTCATCTATGGATTTATGCAATTCATCAAATTGACCAATAATGCATCCAATTTTTATATTTTCTTATTTGTATCAAACAGTTTCCGTGACATTGTCAAATATCGAGTTTTAAAGTGTTGTAAACGAAGAACTCGAGTACATCCCATGCGGAGACTTTCCCTACCAGCGAATGATCCGAACGATTAATGTCGAAAATATTTTTACGCTTCCTTTGTGCTGAGCATAAGATTGCTGGTAGAAAGATTTTCTTTACGACAATTATTTTCGATGATGAAAATATAGGTTTTACTCTCCCTCTAATTTAATGCCAACTTTTTATACCAGCAAACGTTTCGATCCAACCCCTTTAATCACGCAGATGGCAGAAATTGCAGATGAGATGAGATGCTCATATCTGCAGACTGAAAGAAGCGCTATGCGGTGCAACTTAAAACGCCAAGTAGTGGCAATTCGTGACGTCGAGTCAAGTTCAGAGACAGAGCCTGAATCAACCTCGCTTCCCACAACGCACATTCAACACTGTCCAGAGCACGCTTCAAAATATCAACCGTAAAATCACCAACACTCGCACAACTACAATCGCAACTGACATGCGCACTCAAATCACTCTTGTCATCACCTTCATCTACATTGCGACAATGTTCTTGGTATCTAACTTCAAAGCTTCTCGGTGATTTACCAATATGATTACTTTTACATATTTTGCAATTAAATTCATAAATAACATTCTTAACGTTGCATTTATACTCATCCGTTAAAATATTGCAGTATCTACAGCTATCATGCTTATTTTCTACATCTTTAAATATCAGTTTGCTGTACATGAATATTTCGTACATAATGTTTTCACACGGGCGAATATCTGTGTGATGACTAAAGACTCTAGAAAACTTCTGTAACAGAAAGTCTCGAGAATTCGATCTTCAGTTTCGATAATATTATCGATTTTGGGGACGTCTTTAGACGAATTTTAGGTACCGTATTTTCTTGCATGAAGGCCGTCTTTCACGCTCTAACGTGGAACGAAATATGACGCTGTTTCAACTTTGGTACTAACGGTCGAAGTTATATGACCCCTAGCCATCAAAGTGCATGAATGTCAAAAAGGACACTTCAACTTTAGCTGGAAAGGCAATAAGAGACTCACTTATCTTGGAATATGCGGTATCCCAAATAAGGCTGATTTTTTTAGTAAATTCTGCATTATACCATTTCTGCTACTGTTAAGGAGCTATAAGCAATTTGCAGCATTGTCAGTGGTGCAGTTTCATTTGTATTCAGACAAGTGTCATCTCTCCCGTGGATTTTGCTCTCCATAAAAATGTTTGATGACCAATGTGGGAACCAGGCTCAGGCCTTTCTTATTATCTCTTTTATTCTCCGTTAATGCATAATCTACTTTAATTTTGTTCGGTTTGCCATCTTGCCTATCATGACGAAAGCTACATCTAATAAAGGCATGAGCTTCCCCAACAGGTAGTGTTGTGTATAAAAATGATTCTGTCATATGATTTAAAGAGAATTCTGTACAGGAAAGGCATGGAAATAGTTTTTCTTCGAAATGTGAGAGAAATTTCACAGTATTATTGGGGCTATTCACAGTATAGTGTATCATTCCATGAGTAACCCTCGTTGTTCAAGAGGGTGAAGGGAGTTGGAAACATAACTTCTTCTCATGATTATGGCAGGAGTCGAAAAAGAAAACTGCGCATTCTTGAGTTATTGGTTGTTAAGATTGTATTCACCGTTTTCATCAAATATTCTGACAACTATCAGTAGTAAGCCTATCCCAAATTCAAGTCCAGTGCGGTGCAGTGATGAGTCATCGAGGAGTCATCATGCAGACTCAGCCCCCCCCCCCTTTGGGAGGAAGGAAGGAAGGAAGGAGGAACAGCAAGGGGTGGAATGTGGGAAGGACAGAGTGAGAAAAGGGTAGGTTTTGGTGTTTTTGGGATGAGAAAGCTCGGAATTCCGCATGAAGGAGTGCTCGGATGGAAAAACGGAGGCCAGATTCAGAATCTACGTGAAATTTTAGGTTAGGAAGGTTGTTTCCAGCGTCATCGGGTCATCGGAGAGAAAAAATTTTGAAGACGCCCCCCCCCCCTCCTGTCAGACTTCCAACTTTGGTTGTAGAGATCGAAGAAAGTCGTGTGATAGCTCATTTGAAAGCTAAAAGTGAGAAAAATGCAGTGGAAAGCTGAGTTTGGCCCTATTTTCCTGGGTTGAGAGAGGAAAATGACAGGAAGACGTCAGAGTTGGAAAAGGCAGGTTTTGGATGTTTTGGGATGAGAAAGTCCATTTTTCGACATGAAGCAGACGTCGTATGTGAAAACGGAGTGCAAATTCGGACATTGTGGTCAATTTTGGGTCTAGGAACTTGTTTTACCTCAATCGTAGAGAAAAAGTTCTGACCTTCCCCCCCCCTCTGGACGAGACTTCCAACTTTTGTTCTAGAGATCGTACAAAGTCGTGCAATAGCTCATTTGAAAGATAAGAGTAAGAAAAATGCTGTGGAAGACACGGCTTGTTCCTATCTGCCTTCGTTTAGATGTGAGACACCATTGGATTTTTGTACATTTACGAAAAAACGACACGGTTAGAATTTTATGAAAATGACTCTAGCGGGTGAACGAAGCCTCGGACCGGAAAACAATAACCAGATTTGGAATCAGCGTGCAATTCTATATCTATAGGGTGAGGTTCAAGTGAATCGGAGACAAAAAGTCAAAAATTTTCTTCACACTATTCTCCACACGGGATTTTTTCGTGAAAATGAAAAGTTGTAGCCACTTTTGGCGATGAATAGCGGAGAATTGGAAGTGAATGAAGATCCCAGGTTTCTTTTAGGAGCAAGACGGCACTTTGTTCTCTAGGATCCTATCTTTTTTGATGCGTGGAAGGTTTCGTTTCCAAATGAGAGCATGTTGAAAATCGAGTTTTGCGCATTTTACAAGATTTTGAACTTTTGAAAAAAAAAATTTTCATCTCGGCTCCTGGTCATCGTAGAGGGTCGAGGGATGTCTTAAATGAAAGGTGAGAGCGAGAAAACGTGACTGTCAAAATTTGAAGTCAATCGGAGCACTATAACCGGAGATAGACGTGTTAAAAGTTTTGAATGATGGAGATTGCGTCATCAGCTGATCGCCACAAACTATATCAACTGGGAACCGACAGAGACTTGCCATAAAGACGAGAGAGATTGTCAAAGGTACGTCGTCTCTCTGAAGCTCCGATGATAGCATCGGACATTCCAAATGTTGGATTTCCTTCGGATACCGACTTATAAAATTTCATTGCCGATATCAGCTAAGGCGTCAGACTTAAAGGTTAGCCAGGAGATGGCCTTCGTCTCCAGGCCATAAAGGACTCCAAAACTTTAAAGGCTTGTAACTTTGCTTCTACAAGTCCTTTTGACTTGATTCAAAAAAGGTTCGATCGCTATTGATCCGACCTATAGTAACAGATTACTTATAAAATTTCATTGGTAGTGCTAAAAAATGAAAAATTTTAATTCATTATTTTTGGAGGTTTTCTGGTGTTTTCGACCCTGCTGAAGTCAATGAAGGCATGGTTAAGTGTGTACGAGCCAGTCTTCTCATGTCTCTACATGATACAATCGAGCAAGTCACGGAGAGCTTTGCTGTAATATTCCACTCACAGGGTGTTCCCTCAGGACGGCGGATGATGCCGTAGTGATAAGTTTGGCAAGGGAGTGTGTCATATTTTAGACCGAAACCTCGGGGCCAACTCATGTTGGGCATTTGACACAGTTCTCAACGTAGCACTTTGAACGCCAATCGGTTGAGTCTTAGCTATCTTGTCATGGGTGGCATCTAAACATCTCCATTGTAAAACTCTTGTAAATCACGGCTTGCTATCAAGCTGATCAAAGTCTGTCAAATTCTTGTAAATAACTCCACCGGTTTTCATGTCTGGCTATCAAGTCATTGACGGTGCAAGTCACGGAGATTTTCGGTGTCATACTTCCTGTTGGTGGGCGTTCCTTCGAGACAGCTGTAAAGTCCGTAGCGATGATTACTGCACGGGACGTGGGCAATGGTAATCCTTGTGAAACCTCTCTGCGTCATGTTTCCAAGTGGTTGCCTTTCGTCTCAACGTTTTACTCTGACCGCCAGGGCGACATTTAGCTATCTGCCACAGGTTACCTCATAAATCACCATTGCACTTGTCTCCCGACAGTTGCCCATACATGCGTTCTGCTTGTCTCTATCACGGAGACGAAATGATAAATGGAATCAAAGGGACATTCATGCGCCACACGCAAGCACACGCTCTTTTCTCTCTTCGCTAGTGAACAAGCTCTTGTGAACGTCGTGCAAAACTATCATGTTGTACAAACGTTTTACTGCAACACAGGTAGATGTATAGTTAGAAAGATTGATCATGACGTTACATTCGTGAGTGTCACCAGAATGTGTATCATTGTTCGCAAAGTTAGTGCAGTCAAATAGTTTTACCGCGACACACGCTTGTGAAAGTAAAGTTTGATCATCGAAGTTTTATTCGTAAGTCTAGTCAGAGAGTGTATCATGGTTTGCAAAGTTAGTGTAGTCGATTAGTTTTACCGCGACATACGTTTGTGAAAGTAAAGTTTGATCATCAAAGTTTTATTCATGAGTGTCATCAGAAAGTGCATCATCCTTTGCAAAAGGAACGTTTAGTGTAGTCAAATAGTTTTACTGCGACGCACGTTTGTGAAAGTAAAGATATATTATAGCATTTTATGAAACACAAATGTCATAAAATGTAAGCGTTAGTGTAGTCAAATAGTTTTACCGCGACACACGTTTGTGAAAGTAAAGTTTGATCATCGAAGTTTTATTCGTAAGTCTAGTCAGAAAGTGTATCATGGTTTGCAAAGTTAGTGTAGTCAAATAGTTTTACCGCGACACACGTTTGAGAAAGTAAAGTTTGATCATCGAAGTTTTATTTGTGAGTGTCATTAGAAAGTGCATCATGCTTTGCAAAAGCAACGTTTAATTGAGTCAAATAGTTTTACCGCGCAGCACGTTTGTGAAAGTAAAGTTTGATCATTGAATTTTTTTGACTGACCGACCGAACTCATCACCGCACTAGAAAGTTTTATCGAAAAGGTTTTACTGCGCAGTGTAGATTGTCTTGTAATTTACTTTCACAGTGTTAGAAAGATTTATTGGAGACAAATACCAAATGTTCCCTTATTAGAAAATTCAGACTTAATGGCTGTTAGATTGCTGAATACTTCATCAGGTTTTTATTAAAAGCAGTTTTCTACTGCAGTGAGACTGAGGGTTTAAAATGTTATATGAAAAACATGTTCACCACAGCGCTAGAAAGTTTTACTGCACTGTGTAGATTTTTCAGATTTAGGGTGTATAGATTTAGGGTTTCATATCACATGTGTTAACCGTTCGTGTAGAATACGTGAAGAACATGTTCGCTTAAAAGTCTAAACGCAAATGTTGAAATAAATTTTGTAAGAAGTCTTTGACAGGCTGTTGTGAAACTTAGCGAACGTTGAAATTTTTTTTTCAATAAATGTTTCTGCAGTCACACTCGTTGGCGTACCAGCTTTACTAAATGTGCTGTTTGCCTTTATCAAATTGAATGGGTGTGTAGACTGTTTTGTAAATAGAGACAGACAGCGTGTTTGTACTCTGCATCGACAGCATACAAGTATACATATAACAACCTGTAACGTTGTAAGTCGAATGCATATGAGTTAGGAAATACTCAAAGCATGTGTGAGATAAAAATCAACCTGCTAGAATAAGTGAAACACAAAAGTGTCACAACTATTTTACGGGAAATAAAGGAGAACTGTGTGGCGAGAACGTTTACACTCATCATAGACAGATGAACATATAGTCTAACTTTCTGACATTTAAATGAAATTCGTAAGCATGAACCCAGGTGTAAGAAACTTTATGACAACAACTTTATGTTGGTAAAGCTTTCATAGATTGCAGTTGCGTTTAAAGTTGATATAAAAACCTGTGGAAACGCATAAGTCTGAGATGCAGTTCAACGACTCGACCATTGAATTAACAAAATAAACAAATCTGTGTAGAAGACCATAACACGCTCATTAGTAGGAACCAGCAAAGCATGCAATGTCATTGAATGATCAAGACTGAGTGACATAACGGAATTATTTCATGAGTATGAAACAGCGAACATTAGGACTGACCATGACCAGTAAAGGTTAGAATCAAAGTTCGCTTTTCATGTACTTGACAAATGAATACGTGTCTCATTTCTAAACGAATCGTGCATTGATAATAGAATCAACATTGAAACAAACCTGCATTAAGTGATTTTCTGTGCGAGTGCAGACGATGTAAAAATGACATACGGATTGACATTTAACATTGCTTGCAATATTCAACACGCTGCCATTCAAAAACATCTAAAACGTTTATCATAAAACCTATCAGTGAAACAGATGTTCCCCTCCTGTGCACACAAAGAATCACGAGTGCACTCTGTCGCCTGTTTGTCGCGCTAGCCCATCAGCGGAAAGAGTAAAAAACACAAAGATGAATGATAGCACTCTTTCTCTCTGGCACCCGTCTGTCACATTAATCAGAGATCTATCGCATCTGTCCCACGAACAAGGATGCAGGAACGTATCGTCATCTCATACCTCTCACCTAGCTGATTCCCACGCAGCTCATTGCTATCGCGCCGGAAGGGAGATTCAAGCAATAAATGCATCTAAGTTTGTTGAGTGGTTGAGGATGGCAGTCAATGAATATATGTCTTCCCTTTTCTTCCTCCAACCATGAGTTTAGAGCGATTTGATTGTGCAAACCAGACATTTGAAAGGCTGTGTCATTCTCATATAAAGCAGAGCTCTTGCATTTTACTATCATAGTCATGTCTGAGAAGCCGACAGCGTGTGTGATGCCATTTCGCATCATACACCGCGGAGAAGAATTCCACAGTGATATCTATGATGAGGATATCACTGTGGAATTTGTAAAGTATCATTCCTACTTCACCTTGAATGAAGACATGAGCGTCGACTACGGCAAGAGACCGAGACGGTGACGAGCGAGGCCGAGATGGCAACGAGCTAGGCCAAGACGGTGGAAAGAGAGATGATTTGGAGTGAGGACTCCGAAAGTGAGGAAGTGGAAGCGAGTGAGGACTCGGAAAGTGAAGAAGTGGAAGCGAGTGAAGATGTCATTGTGATATCAGATGATGAAGTAAGAGTTTTATGCATGCATACGAATGGCTGTCATCTCAACTCGATCATGTTTTCTTTCAGTGACGGAGTGAGTGATGGGCGTTCTTTAGTTCATAAAATCATCATGCACACATACAGTACACTGTTTCACCACATTTCCTCGTGAATGCATCATGAGTTCTTATAAGAACTTCCTTTTAATGCAGCTAAAGCGGTCCCAAGCTCGCCACAAATCTTCGGATATGGAATTCAGAGGGGAAGGTTAAATGATGAAATGGAATGAGGGGAAGCCAAACTTGTACCTCATGCAGCCACAAGCACATTTCTATCTTCATTAAGATGACATTCAATCACTTGAATTCTAATGTGACCATCACATCCTTAGATCTCAGTGCAGTCAACTCTCTAACGTGCCTGTTAAACCTATTATCTCTAAACTTACAAACACTGAAAGGTTTCCAACATGATGTCAAACTTTACAAACATCAACTTTATTTCCTACTTTGCAAACACTGAAATGCTTGTCACTTTATTTATACTTTGCCTATAAATTGCTAAAGTCAATCATCTAAGGGGTAGAGTTACCTACCGTTGGATTTAGGGATTTAGGGTTTTATATCACACAAATTAACGATCTCTTTTAGTGTAGAATACATGCAACACATGATGCATATGTTCGCTTTATAAAATGACTTTGAATGTAAGACTTAATTTCATGGTGAAAAGATAGGTTTCATATCGTTGATGAGGGATAGTTACATACTCATTATGTTATACACTTTACATTTGATGCGGTCAGCTGAAAGGTGATTCATGCATGTTCAATAGAAAAGTTGTATGTATCTTAGTGATTGGAATAATAAGTGTGTAAAGAGTTGATTTGGAAAATATATAATAGTCAACGCATGAAAGTTTCTTGTTATCCAAGCTAGGAATATATGAACATCATTCATCAGTCAGTGTTGTATTTTAAAAGTCATATGCTGACAGAGACATAAGTTTACTAAATTATACAGCAAAACTCCTAAATCACTAAAACCATAGGATAGGTATCCCTGTGTTAAGATTTAGGGATTTAGCGTTCTAGAAGTGCAAGTTACATTGATAAATCAGTAAGTCCATAGCATAGTCAACCCTATAACAAGACTTAGCTTTTTGTATGATACATGCTAGCAATATCTGTTCGTGTAGAATGTGACTCAATGAGTTTAGTCAGATTATGTATCATCAACTTTATTCACTTAGTTACATGATGGAGAAAGTGTGAGATAGAAGTGAAAGTCATCTCATAAAGTTTAGAACACATAGTAGTAGCATTGGAGGAATAAGTAAAGTGAAAAGTTATGTCGCATGAAATGAGTGATGCAAGATTAGCTCGCATTGAAATGAATTGGTAGTGTAACAAACAAGCTATGTGGGATTCAGCATATGTTTGAAGACAAGCGCTGTTAAATTGTTTTGAGATGATATGAATTTTATAACGTCATGTTCATGGATGTAGCAGAATGAATGTCTCTACTGGTTGAGTGTATAAGATAGAGCACATATCATAGTTGTTGCATGTAAACTGGAGGTTCATATTCGACGAAAGCAAAGATTGAGATTGCAAAGTTTAATGAATAGGTAGTGTGCTAAACTGCTTGAATCAGTGACATAGTTAGAATAAACAACAGTACCATTTCGAGATATAATCACACAGCATCAGGACTGTTGGTTTATGAACGTAGTTCATGTAAAAGTTATATAGAACTGATTTGTTGATGGAGACAAGGCACTATGTGTGCGAAAGTAGGAATAGCATGTAATGACTGGAGTATGGGTTGTTCCAACTGTACATGAAAAGCTATTTCCAAATGCAACTAAGTGACACGAATATATGAAGAGTTAAGTAAATGCAAGCCTTTCATATTGATGAGTATGTGATAGAAGAATAACTGATGACATGAATGTGGGAGTCAGGACAAGTTTTAAGTCAGCTACTGCTAAAGGTTTTACGATAGTATTTGATATCGAAGATTTAATGTAATGCATCATGTCTACACATTCAATGTGTAATAAATGTAGAATAAATGTCGTTGCAGGTTTTGAGTGTATAGGATAGAACACATGAAATAGTTGTTATATGTAAGTGCAAGTTAAAGTATCACAGTTGATTTACATCTGAAAGCTTATGTAAGTAAGACTTGATCATTGATAGACTTCATATGGTATGTCATGTTGAATGAATAGTTGAATTGATATTCATAAATGGAAGGTTGATATATCGAGAAATAGTGTTAAGTCTTGGTGGATATGTCGTAAATGTTTTCATAATGCGCATGAAGCAGCATACTTGTCAATCTGGTCAGTTGGACTTTGTCATCTAATATTTTTTCTTTATATTCTCTTTCTCTCTGTATGCCGGTGTCTGTTATTTTCTTCTTGCACAAGGTTGGTTGTTAGGTAGAGCTTGTAGTTGTTTGGGAGTGGGTAGTGTAATATAAGATGCACATTGGGAAGAATAAGTTGAGTGTATGTATTAGAATAAATCTGCTCAGTAGGGTAGTACTCCCTCTACGTTTTTCTTTACATTATCTGTCTGCCTGTGTGTGTGTTTTCTTCTTTGTATCTGGTTGGGTAGATGTTATGAATTTGTAACTTGGGTTCTTTATATTTGAAGGAATGTATTGATAGAGCATGATGGTAGGAAAATATCATGGATAGTATTTTTGTGTATTGCAAAAGGTATGGTATCATGGTTAGTAAGGTAGCAACTCCTTGCGTACAAATTCCATCTGTGTGAGGATGTGTGTGTGTGTGTATGAGCGTGTTAGATTAAAATGCCGAGTTATATATACATTAAACTAATGAACACTATACTAAATGAGAAGAAGCAAATGACATCATTTGGCTGCTACGTTACTAACCATGATACTATACCTCTTGCAATATACAAAAATACTATCCGTGATATTTTCCTACTATCATGCTCTATCAACACATTCCTTCAAGTATAAAAAGAACCTAAGTTACAAATTCATAACACCTACCCATAAAGATACAAAGAAGTAAACACACACACAGGCAGACAGAGAATGTAAAGAAAAACGTAAAGGGAGAACTACCCTACTGAGCAGATTTATTCTAATACATACACTCAACTTATTCTTCCCAATGTGCATCCTATATTACACTACCCACTCCCAAACAACTACAAGCTCTACCTAACAACCAACCTTGTGCAAGAAGAAAATAACAGACACCGGCATACAGAGAGAAAGAGAATATAAAGAAAAAATATTAGATGACAAAGTCCAACTGACCAGATTGACAAGTATGCTGCTTCATGCGCATTATGAAAACATTTACGACATATCCACCGAGACTTAACACTATTTCTCGATATATCAACCTTCCATTTATGAATATCAATTCAACTATTCATTCAACATGACATACCATATGAAGTCTATCAATGATCAAGTCTTACTTACATAAGCTTTCAGATGTAAATCAACTGTGATACTTTAACTTGCACTTACATATAACAACTATTTCATGTGTTCTATCCTATACACTCAAAACCTGCAACGACATTTATTCTACATTTATTACACATTGAATGTGTAGACATGATGCATTACATTAAATCTTCGATATCAAATACTATCGTAAAACCTTTAGCAGTAGCTGACTTAAAACTTGTCCTGACTCCCACATTCATGTCATCAGTTATTCTTCTATCACATACTCATCAATATGAAAGGCTTGCATTTACTTAACTCTTCATATATTCGTGTCACTTAGTTGCATTTGGAAATAGCTTTTCATGTACAGTTGGAACAACCCATACTCCAGTCATTACATGCTATTCCTACTTTCGCACACATAGTGCCTTGTCTCCATCAACAAATCAGTTCTATATAACTTTTACATGAACTACGTTCATAAACCAACAGTCCTGATGCTGTGTGATTATATCTCGAAATGGTACTGTTGTTTATTCTAACTATGTCACTGATTCAAGCAGTTTAGCACACTACCTATTCATTAAACTTTGCAATCTCAATCTTTGCTTTCGTCGAATATGAACCTCCAGTTTACATGCAACAACTATGATATGTGCTCTATCTTATACACTCAACCAGTAGAGACATTCATTCTGCTACATCCATGAACATGACGTTATAAAATTCATATCATCTCAAAACAATTTAACAGCGCTTGTCTTCAAACATATGCTGAATCCCACATAGCTTGTTTGTTACACTACCAATTCATTTCAATGCGAGCTAATCTTGCATCACTCATTTCATGCGACATAACTTTTCACTTTACTTATTCCTCCAATGCTACTACTATGTGTTCTAAACTTTATGAGATGACTTTCACTTCTATCTCACACTTTCTCCATCATGTAACTAAGTGAATAAAGTTGATGATACATAATCTGACTAAACTCATTGAGTCACATTCTACACGAACAGATATTGCTAGCATGTATCATACAAAAAGCTAAGTCTTGTTATAGGGTTGACTATGCTATGGACTTACTGATTTATCAATGTAACTTGCACTTCTAGAACGCTAAATCCCTAAATCTTAACACAGGGATACCTATCCTATGGTTTTAGTGATTTAGGAGTTTTGCTGTATAATTTAGTAAACTTATGTCTCTGTCAGCATATGACTTTTAAAATACAACACTGACTGATGAATGATGTTCATATATTCCTAGCTTGGATAACAAGAAACTTTCATGCGTTGACTATTATATATTTTCCAAATCAACTCTTTACACACTTATTATTCCAATCACTAAGATACATACAACT
Source organism: Prostheceraeus crozeri (assembly GCA_907163375.1). Lineage (NCBI taxonomy): Eukaryota > Metazoa > Platyhelminthes > Polycladida > Euryleptidae > Prostheceraeus > Prostheceraeus crozeri. Next base: position 74,574 of record CAJQUW010014998.1, read on the forward strand.
TTTCTATTGAACATGCATGAATCACCTTTCAGCTGACCGCATCAAATGTAAAGTGTATAACATAATGAGTATGTAACTATCCCTCATCAACGATATGAAACCTATCTTTTCACCATGAAATTAAGTCTTACATTCAAAGTCCTTTTATAAAGCGAACATATGCATCATGTGTTGCATGTATTCTACACTAAAAGAGATCGTTAATTTGTGTGATATAAAACCCTAAATCCCTAAATCCAACGGTAGGTAACTCTACCCCTTAGATGATTGACTTTAGCAATTTATAGGCAAAGTATAAATAAAGTGACAAGCATTTCAGTGTTTGCAAAGTAGGAAATAAAGTTGATGTTTGTAAAGTTTGACATCATGTTGGAAACCTTTCAGTGTTTGTAAGTTTAGAGATAATAGGTTTAACAAGCACGTTAGAGAGTTGACTGTACTGAGATCTAAGGATGTGATGGTCACATTAGAATTCAAGTGATTGAATGTCATCTTAATGAAGATAGAAATGTGCTTGTGGCTGCATGAGGTGCAAGTTTGGCTTCCCCTCATTCCATTTCATCATTTTACCTTCCCCTCTGAATTCTATATCCGAGGATATGTGGCGTGCTTGGGACCGCTTTAGCTGCATTATAAGGAAGTTCTTATAAGAACTCATGATGCATTCACGAGGAAATGTGGTGAAACAGTGTGCTGTATGTGTGCATGATGATTTTATGAACTAAAGGACGCCCATCACTCACTCCGTCACTGAAAGAAAACATGATCGAGTTGAGATGACATCCATTCGTATGCATGCATAAAACTCTTACTTCATCATCTGATATCACAATGACATCTTCACTCGCTTCCACTTCTTCACTTTCCGAGTCCTCACTCGCTTCCACTTCCTCACTTTCGGAGTCCTCACTCCAAATCATCTCTCTTTCCACCGTCTCGGCCTAGCTCGTTACCATCTCGGCCTTGCTCGTAACCGTCTCAGCCTCGCTCGTCACCGTCTCGTTCTCTTGCCGTAGTCGACGCTCATGTCTTCATTCAAGGTGAAGTAGGAATGATACTTCACAAATTCCACAGTGATATCCTCATCATAGATATCACTGTGGAATTCTTATCCGCGGTGTATGATGCGAAATGGCATCACACACGCTGCCGGCTTCTCAGACATGACTATGATAGTAAAATGCAAGAGACTCTGCTTTATATGAGAATGACACAGCCTTTCAAATGTCTGGTTTGCACAATCAAATCGCTCTAAACTCATGGTTGGAGGAAGAAAAGGGAAGACATATTTTCATTGACTGCCATCCTCAACCACTCAACAAACTTAGATGCATTTATTGCTTGAATCACCCTTCCGGCGCGATAGCAATGAGCTGCGTGGGAATCAGCTAGGTGGGAGGTATGAGATGACGATACGTTCCTGCATCCTTGTTCGTGGGACAGATGCGATAGATCTCTGATTAATGTGACAGACGGGTGCCAGAGATAAAGAGTGCTATCATTCATCTTTGTGTTTTTTACTCTTTCCGCTGATGGGCTAGCGCGACAAACAGGCGACAGAGTGCACTCGTGATTCTTTGTGTGCACAGGAGGGGAACATCTGTTTCACTGATAGGTTTTATGATAAACGTTTTAGATGTTTTTGAATGGCAGCGTGTTGAATATTGCAAGCAATGTTAAATGTCAATCCGTATGTCATTTTTACATCGTCTGCACTCGCACAGAAAATCACTTAATGCAGGTTTGTTTCAATGTTGATTCTATTATCAATGCACGATTCGTTTAGAAATGAGACACGTATTCATTTGTCAAGCACATGAAAAGCGAACTTTGATTCTAACCTTTAACCCATTTCTGCCTAGTGACCCATGTATGGGTCAGGCTGGGTCTGACACTTTATTGCTGATTTTTGAGTTAAATATAATATATTTTGGGTTGACGCTTTATTAGGTGTCGCATACGCTGTCCTTCGTTATGTCTATATAAATTTGATTTAATTGTGCTTAATATAACTTTTGTGATGATTTATTAGTCAGATGTTTGCTTTTTGTTTTCCATATGAATAGCAATCCAATTGTTGATGTTTATCAATGATGGAACAGTAAATATCACGCTGACCCTTATATGGATCACTAGGCGCACGCTAGGTATTGACTTCAATTTTTTTCCGAGGCGTTAACCCACGTCGGAAAGAACAACTGAAGGTGCTACGAAGTCTCGGAAATACCATACAGATGGGTACTGTTATCCAGGTAAGATGAGTCAACCTCAAGGCCTGCATTTCGTTTTGTTACCGATATTATTGTTGTCGAAGCTGCCTTTGTTCTCCACATGACGCGGTGAGATCGATTGACGCCACACGCTAGATCAGCCAACGCGCGCAATGTGCAAGACACAATAAATCTATTCGTCTTACGACCTGGTGGTTTTCGCGACAAGCCTGTGTTTCTACCTTGCATCACACCACAACCTGTTCCTTGATTGAGATCTTGAAGAAGCAGTTCGAAAAATGCCCCGCAAGTAAGCCTCACTTGCAGTGTATTCTATTCTATTCTATTCTGCTCTATAAAGTTTAGCTTTTGTAAAAGCTTTTGATTTTATATTGTAGACTGTAATGCACATATACATAATACGCATCAATTGCTTCTAAATTGATCATTACGCTACTCATTCTTCCTTTTATAATATCAATTACCATGTCATTTGAAGCAGATTGGAAGCAATTACCCTTTTTTGCAGACTGACTCTGAATCAAATATTGGACATTATCCAAGAAGATGAGGAGACAGAAGGAGAGCCAGCTATATACGAGTACATAGAACCTCCAGATCCTGTACAAGAAGCGGATGAATTTTCAGGAGACGAAGAAGATCTGGGAGAACTTGATGTGGACCACATTCCTCGAAGACAACTGCTAGCTCCTGCCCACATTGAAAGACAAGAATCGGATAACAGTGATGATGACGAAGAAAGAATGTTGGAAGAATCAACGACCAGACGATGGGGTCATAACATTCAGCGAGAAACAGTGGTTAGTTGGAAGAAAGGTCCAACTCGAGACTCACCAAGTGGTTTATTCCCATCCGGTGACTATGCCCGTTATAGAAACTTCCTGCCGCACGAGCTGTTCGAACTTTTTTTCGATGAAACACTGTATGATCACATCACTCACCATACAATTCTCTACACTGCTTACAAAGGAAAAGAACCCTTCCAAATGAAAAAAGAAGAGCTAAAGGTGTATTTGGCCATCCTCATCCTCAGTGGATATAATTCCCTACCAAGTCGGAGGCTGTACTGGAAAAAAAGAAGATGTGAGAGTAAGCGCAGTTGCAAACGCAATGCGAAGAGACCGATTTGAAGAAATAATGCGATTCTTACATTTCAATCCAAACAAACGACTTGATGCAAATGATAGATATTGGAAGATTCGTCCTTTGGTCACGATGTTGCAAAATAACTTTCTAAAGCACTTCGTTCCCCAACAAAATCTATCTCATGACGAGGCAATGATAAAATATTTTGGACGATGTTCTCTAAAACAAGCGATAAGGATGAAGCCGTTTCGGCTACAAAGTGTGGTGCATGAACACTATGGATGGCTACTTGGTTGCCTTCAATCTGTATCAAGGGAAGAATTTTGGTGCAAACATTGATTTAGAGAAAAGGTTGGGCAAGACTGCATACACCGTAATTCACCTTTTTGATCAAATTAATTCCAAAGAGGAATTTGAAAAGCTTCCATTTCACGTGTTCATGGATAACCTGTTTACTACAATGCCCCTCTCCCAACCTCCGAAAGCAAGAAATGCAGATGGTACTGGTACAGTTCGGAAGAACAGGATGAAAAATGATCCCCTTTCAATCGTCGATGAGATGAGGAAAAATGATAGAGGTTGCGTTGAATCAGCGAAATCCTCAAATGAAATGAAGATAATTCGATGGAGGGACAACCAGGTCGTGACAGGTCTTTCTACCCGTTTCGGCTCTTATCCAATCTCCCAAACTCGAAGGTGGTCAAAACAACTCACGCAGCACATAATGGTTGACCGGCCAAATGCCATTAGAGAATACAACAGATGTATAGGAGGTACCGACAAAATGAATCAAATGGTAAACAAATATCGGATTGGAATCTACGGGAAAAAGTTCTATTTTGGCATCTTCACCTGGCTGATAGACGTGTCCCTTAACAATGCCTGGCGTTTGTCCAGAATGACTGGGAATCAAAGCAACTTTTGGAGTTCAAGCGAGAGGTTGCAAATTTTTGTCTCAAATCCTTTGTCATTGCTTCTGGTGAGTATGAACGTAGCCTATCAAAACTCATTTTTCTAATCACTAAATAGTCTCTTTATTCTTTTTTAGGTGGAGCTGGGAGGACAAGGCAAAGATCGACCAGAGGAGAGGGAGCCAGGTTTGACGAGAACAACCACTGGCCTCAAGTCGTTCCGAATAACGGCCGAAGAAGGTGCCAAAATCCGGAGTGTCTCAAACGTGGCGCTCAAGCCGCAAAAACATAAGTGCAATGTTCGAAGTTCGACGTGGGTATTTGCTTGGCTTGTTTTGAACAGTATCACACAGCTGTTTAAGATGACTGTTTTTTTAATGAATATAGATGGATAACTTTTATCCTCAACTTTTATGCGTGCGTATACACGAGTAGCTTTAAGGGAACGCTTAGTGGCCCATACAAGGGTCAGGCTGTAAAAAGTGGTAGTTTCAGAGGAACGCCTAGTGACCCATATATGGGTCAGCCTGTAAAAAAGTGGTAGTTTCAGAGGAACGCCTAGTGACCCATATATGGGTTAGCCTGTAAAACTGAAATAAAAGTGTGTATGAATTTCAAAATATCACGAGATAGTTGTCTATGCATTAATTAACCTATATTCAAAGAAATCATAATTATCGCAGGGTTAAATTAATTCCGGCAGAAATGGGTTAATGCTCATGGGCAGTCCTAATGTTCGCTGTTTCATACTCATGAAATAATTCCGTTATGTCACTCAGTCTTGATCATTCAATGACATTGCATGCTTTGCTGGTTCCTACTAATGAGCGTGTTATGGTCTTCTACACAGATTTGTTTATTTTGTTAGTTCAATGGTCGAGTCGTTGAACTGCATCTCAGACTTATGCGTTTCTACAGGTTTTTATATCAACTTTAAACGCAACTGCAATCTATGAAAGCTTTACCAGCATAAAGTTGTTGTCATAAAGTTTCCTACACCGCGGTTCATGTTTACGAATTTCATTTGAATGTCAGAAAGTTAGACTATATGTTCATCTGTCTATGATGAGTGTAAACGTTCTCGCCACACAGTTCTCCTTTATTTCCCGTAAAATAGTTGTGACACTTTTGTGTTTCACTTATTCTAGCAGGTTGATTTTTATCTCACACATGCTTTGAGTATTTCCTAACTCATATGCATTCGACTTACAACGTTACAGGTTGTTATGTGCATACTTGTATGCTGTCGATGCAGAGTGCAAACACGCTGTCTGTCTCTATTTACAAAACAGTCTACACACCTATTCAATTTGATAAAGGCAAACAACACATTTAGTAAAGCTGGTACGCTAACGAATGTGACTGCAGAAACATTTATTGAAAAAAAATTTCAACGTTCGCTAAGTTTCACAACAGCCTGTCACAGACTTCTTACAAAACTTATTTCAACATTTGCGTTTAGACTTTTAAGCGAACTTGTTCTTCACGTATTCTACACGAACGGTTAACACATGTGACATGAAACCCTAAATCCCTAAATCCAACCGCAGAGGAGCCTTGGATTATGGACTTTAGGACCTATGCGATTCAATATCATGGAACTAGCTCTCACACCCTTAACGTTTGTGACAAGACTTTACCTGTTCTTATAAGCATTCGACGCTTGCAATAAGACCTTTTTAACACTGTGAAACAATCTACACAGTGCATTAAAACTTTCTAGCGCTGTGGTGAACACGTTTTTCATATAACATTCGAAACTCTCAGTCTCACTGCAGTAGAAGACTGCTTTTAGTAAACCTGATGAAGTATTCAGCAATCCAACAGCCATTAGGTCTGAATTTTCTAATAAGGGAACATTTGGCAACTGTCTCCAATAAATCTTTCTAACACTGTGAAAGTAAGTAACAAGATAATCTACACTGTGATTTAAAACCTTTTCGATAAAACTTTCTAGTGCTGTGATGAGTTCGGTTGGTCAAAAAACTTCAATGATCAAACTTTTCATAAACGTGCGGCGCGTTAAAACTATTTGACTACACTAAACGTTCCTTTTGCAAAGCATGATACACTTTCTGATGACACTCACAAATAAAACTTCGATGATCAAACTTTACTTTCTCAAACGTGTGTCGCGGTAAAACTATTCGACTACACTAACTTTGCAAACCATGATACACTCTCTGACTAGACTTACGAATAAAACTTCGATGATCAAACTTTACTTTCACATACGTGTGTCGCGGTAAAACTGTTTGACTACACTAACTTTGCAAACAATGATACACATTCTGGTGACACTCACGAATGTAACGCCATGATCAATCTTTCTAACTATACATCTACCTGTGTTGCAGTAAAACGTTTGTACAACATGATAAAGTTACGGACAACGTTCACAAGAGCTTGTTCACTAGCGAAGAGAGAAATGAGCGTGTGCTTGCGTGTGGCGCATGAATGTCCCTTTCATTCCATTTATCATTTCGTCTCCGTGATAGAGACAAGCAGAACGCATAGTTTATTCTCGCATGTATGGGCAACTGTCGGGAGACAAGTGCAATGGTGATTTATGAGGTAACCTGTGGCAGATAGCTAAATGTCGCCCTGGCGGTCAGAGTAAAACGTTGAGACGAAAGGCAACCACTTGGAAACATGACGCAGAGAGGTTTCACAAGGATTACCATTGCCCACGTCCCGTGCAGTAATCATCGCTACGGACTTTACAGCTGTCTCGAAGGAACGCCCACCAACAGGAAGTATGACACCGAAAATCTCCGTGACTTGCACCGTCAATGACTTGATAGCCAGACATGAAAACCGGTGGAGTTATTTACAAGAGGTTGACAGACTTTGATCAGCTTGATAGCAAGCCGTGATTTACAAGAGTTTTACAATGGAGATGTTTAGATGCCACCCATGACAAGATAGCTAAGACTCAACCGATTGGCGTTCAAAGTGCTACGTTGAGAACTGTGTCAAATGCCCAACATGAGTTGGCCCCGAGGTTTCGGTCTAAAATATGACACACTCCCTTGCCAAACTTATCACTACGGCATCATCCGCCGTCCCGAGGGAACACCCTGTGAGTGGAATATTACAGCAAAGCTCTCCGTGACTTGCTCGATTGTATCATGTAGAGACATGAGAAGACTGGCTCGTACACACTTAACCATGCCTTCATTGACTTCAGCAGGGTCGAAAACACCAGAAAACCTCCAAAAATAATGAATTAAAATTTTTCATTTTTTAGCACTACCAATGAAATTTTATAAGTAATCTGTTACTATAGGTCTGATCAATAGCGATCGAACCTTTTTTGAATGAAGTCAAACAGACTTGTAGAAGCAAAGTTACAAGCCTTTAAAGTTTTGGAGTATTTTATGGCCTGGAGACGAAGGCCATCTCCTGGCTAACCTTTAAGTCTGACGCCTTAGCTGATATCGGCAATGAAATTTTATAAGTCGGTATCCGAAGGAAATCCAACATTTGGAATGTCCGATGCTATCATCGGAGCTTCAGAGAGACGACAGACCTTTGACAATCTCTCTCGTCTTAATGACAAGTCTCTGTCGGTTCCCAGCTTATATAGTTTGTGGCGATCAGCTGATGACGTAATCTCCATCATCCAAAACTTTTAACACGTCTATCTCCGGTTATAGTGCTTCGATTGACTTCAAATTTTGACAGTCACGTTTTCTCGCTCTCACCTTTCATTTAAGACATCCCTCGATCCTCTACGACGATGACCAGGAGCCGAGAAGAAAAATTTTTTTTTCAAAAGTTCCGAAATCTTGTAAAATGCGCAAAAACTCGATTTTCAACATGCTCTCATTTGGAAACGAAACCTTCCACGCATCTGAAAAGATAGGATCCTAGAGAACAAAGTGCCGTCTTGCCCCTAAAAGAAACCCGGGATCTTCATTCACTTCCAATTCTCCGCTATTCATCGCCAAAAGTGGACACAACTTTTCATTTTCACGAAAAAATCCCGTGTGGAGAATAGTGTGAAGAAAATTTTTGACTTTTTCTCTCCGATTCACTTGAAACTCATCCTCTAGATGCAGAATTGCACGCTGATTCCAAATCTGGTTATTGTTTTCCGGTCCGAGGCTTCGTTCACCCGCTAGAGTCATTTTCATAAAATTCTAACTGAGTCGTTTTTTCGTAAATGTACAAAATTTTCAATGGTGTCTCACATCTAAACGAAGGCAGATAGGAACAAGCCGTGTCTTCCACAGCATTTTTCTTACTCTTAGCTTTCAAACGAGCTATTGCACGACTTTGTACGATCTCTAGAACAAAAGTTGGAAGTCTCGTCCAGAGGGGGGGGGAAGGTCAGAACTTTTTCTCTACGATTGAGGTAAAACAAGTTCCTAGACCCAAAATTGACCACAATGTCCGAATTTGCACTCCGTTTTCACATGTAGAAAAATGTACTTTCTCATCCCAAAACATCCAAAACCTGTTTTTTTCTAACTCTGACGCGTTCGTGTCATTTTCCTCTCTAAACCCAGGAAAATAGGGCCAAACTCAGCTTTCCACTGCAATTTTCTCACTCTTAGCTTTCAAATGAGCTATCACACGACTTTCTACGATCTCTACAACCAAAGTTGGAAGTCTGACAGGAGGGGGGGGCGTCTTCAAAATTTTTTCTCTCCGATGACGCTGGAAACAACCTTCCTAACCCAAAATTTCACGTAGATTCCGAATCTGGCCTCCGTTTTTTCATCCAAGCACTCCTTCATGCCGAACTCCGACCTTTCTCATCCCAAACCACCAAAACCTACCCTTTTCTCACTCTGTCCTTCCCACATTCCACCCCTTGCTGTTCCTCCTTCCTTCCTTCCAGAGGGGGGGGAGGGACCAGTTTCCTCCTCTCGGACCCATTCTTCCCAACACATCCTTGGCCATCTCCCTCACCTTCCTTCCAGAGGAGGGGAGATGAGTCAGCATGATGACTCATCGATGACTCATCACTGCACCGCACTGGACTTAAATTTGGGACGGGCCGGCTTACGACTGATTCTGTACAGGAAAGGCATGGAAATAGTTTTTCTTCGAAATATGAGAGAAATTTCACAGTATTATTGGGGCTATTCACAGTATAGTGTATCATTCCATGAGTAACCCTCGTTGTTCAAGAGGGTGAAGGGAGTTGGAAACATAACTTCTTCTCATGATTATGGCAGGAGTCGAAAAAGAAAATTGCGCATTCTTGAGTTATTGGTTGTTAAGATTGTATTCATCGTTTTCATCAAATATTCTGACAACTATCAAGACAAATCTATTGACGTATATGACCGTATTTGAGCCGTATTTGACGGTCTCAAAAATTTGGTGTTCATTGCAATAATTGCATGCTTCAGCTCGTCTGTCTCTCGAGTCGTGTCTCTCGTCTGTGTCCGCGTTCATATTCATGATATTGGAATTAATAGTGTCTTCGTGCATCGCAAATCTTGGGAATTATACCATTCGAATCCTTGTCGCTTCGTTCGTGTTTGTGTCTGTATCTCATTGCCTGATTTCGTCGAATTCGTGGGATATTCGTCGTCGTTTGGAAATCCAGCTGATCTGTGTTCATTTTCCTCAATCAGTGTCATTTATCAATTTTGTTTTTGCCGTTTGTCATCACTTGCTTCTGCTCAAAAGCTTGAATGATGCCTGAAGGAAAAGATTTAAACGGTTCTTTTTCTTTTACTTCAATTCGAAGGATGTCAAGTTCTCAAATCGGCAAGTTGAACAAAGAGCAATTGACTATAGCGTTGAAGGATGCAGTAAAGTCCTATGACTCACAGACAGCGCAAGCCAAGGTAAATGATGCTGTTACAAAAGTCGATATTGAAAGAATTTTAGAACAAAAGCTTAATGATCATTTCAAGAATTTGGAGATGAAGTTGGTAGAAGTTCTGGACCAGCAAAAGTCGTTGCAACGGACTTGCGAATCTCTACAGTCCCAAATTGATGATCTGAATATTGATAATCAAGCAACTTTGACCCATGTATCAGATGGCATCATGGAAGAACTTGAAAACCGTCTTAGTCGACGAAATAATTTGATTTTGCTGGAATAGCAGAATCCACCGATGGCTCAGTAAATGACCGAAAGCAACACGATGAATCAAAGATTCTAGAAATTCTGGCCGCAGTCAATTGTGAAGCTGTGTCTCTAACATCATATAATCGCATTGGAAGACCTCGTGATAGTGCTCCAAGACTCATCAAAGTAACGTTTGGCAATTTCCAAGAAAAATTATCGGTTCTGAGGAACAGTAGAAATCTGCGAAATTCAACTGACTTCAGAAATGTGTACATCAATAATGACCTTACTTCTCTTCAGCAAATCAAAGACAAGGAACTGCGCAAAGAACTCAAAGATAGGAAAGAAAGCGGAGAAGATGTGATTCTATACAGGAATAAAATTGTCCCAAGATCTTTTGGCAAAAATTTTCAATTAGCGCTTTTAGGAAAATGGAAATCCCGAATATTTTACTGACGAATATTCGATCATTGAGACCTAAATTTGATGAGGTTCGTGTCATTGCTGCATGTGAAAACCCTGATGTTATCGCACTTTGTGAGACTTGGCTCACTCAGACTGTGGCTGATGAAGAAGTGAGCATTTCTGGCTACACTCTTATCCGTCAAGATAGAACTGATGGGAGGCGAGGTGGAGGCGTCTGTGCATATGTACGGTGCAATTTACAATTTGAAATTATAGCGTTACCGCGGCAACTATCATTTCTTGAGTGTCTTTGTGTCTATTTTAAGACTAATGACATTATCATGATTGTTATCTATGTCCCTCCCAATTTGAAAAGTTGTCAATATACAGAGGTAAGCGATGTATTAGTCACTTTCTGTGATACTTTCAATACATCTCATTTTGTGATAGCTGGAGATGTAAATCAATTGCCTACAGTTTATCTCAATCAGTCACTCCAACTTGTACAAGTGGTAAATAGCGAAACTAGAAAAACGTCTATCTTGGATAAGATTTTCCTTTCTAAGACTGCTTTTTCATTTTACTATTGTTCATCTTGTGAATCGGGTGATTGTGATGAAACCCCACTGAACATCGGTCCACCAATTGATAGTTCTGACCACAACACTGTAATCTTGAAACCGTGTAAGACTCTTTTTAAATGTCAAAATGCTCATAAGAATTGTTCGTATTCTGCAAGAGTTTATGATTTCCGTGAAAGATATGTAGCTGCTTTTCTAAATAGATTGGCTTCTTTCCCATGGCACTCATTTTACCGCCAAAACGCTTCAATAGATGAAAAATGTCATTTTTTCTATGTGATTGTTTATAGTGCCTTAGAGAGTATTCCTTATCAAGTTGTGGAGATGACCGGGAAAGAAAAATCATGGTTTTCACCCAAGCTCAAGGTACTCATTAATCAAAGGTATGCAGCGTTCCGTAACAGAAACTACGAGTTGTATAACATGTATAAGACCAAAATTCGCAAAGAGATCAAACAAGCAAAGATGAATTGGATATCAAAACTCAAGCGAAAACCAAATGGAATATGGAAAGTTGTTTCTGATACTTCTAAACAATCAGATTCCTACAGTTTCAGTGATGAAAGCATTGAGGACATAAACACTGCGTTGCTGTCTAATTTTTGTCCATCATCGGACTGGTCTGAAATTCACCAGCTAATTGAGAATATGGACGACAATGGTGAATGGAACATCACTGTTTCTCAAGAAAAGACCAGGAATTATCTTGAGAAGCTGAACGTCAAAAAAGCGGCCGGTTTTGACGAATTCCCTCCATTTCTTGCTAAAGTGGCGAGTGACATCCTAGCAGGACCGATTTCTCATCTCATTGCTCTCTCCCTCGAAACAAAGACTGTCCCAGAAATTTGGAAAATGGCATCTGTCACTCCGATCCCAAAAAAGAAGAATCCTGATGTAAGCGACTTTCGACCAATATCCGTGTTATCTGTGTTCACAAAGGTCCTAGAGCAGTATGTTATCGACTCTATGAAGCCATCTTTCATTGATGCATATGGACCAGACCAATATGGATTCCGACCAAACCACTCTACATTGCATGCGAATATCAGAGTACATGACTTTATAAGTAGTAAGCAAGTGACAAACACTCGACCGGCGCCCCCCCCCTCTGGAACGGCAGAGTGTCGTGGTCGGCCGCCGTGGTGCTTCGGGTCTGAGCCCCCCCCCCTCTGGAACGACAGAGTCTGTCGTGGTGTGCCGGCCAGGTGGGTTCACAACATGTTCGCTGACTCCCCCCCCCTCTGCAACGACAGAGTGTGAGACTCGAGTGAGTTGGTCCGACCGCCTGGTTGACTTGGGCGACCGTCCAGGTTGACGTGGGCGACCGTCTAGGTTGACGTGGGCGACCGTCTAGGTTGACGTGGGCGACCGTCTAGGTTGTCGTGGATGGTGAAATGGCTACCAGATTCGGATTCAGCGTAAAATTCTGCATCTGTGGTGTGATTTCCAGCTCAATCGGCGAGAAAAACTGTTTCTTCAAATTTTAACAGAGTTAAAATTTGGGACGTTTTGGTGTGTAGCGCCCAAACGAAGCATCGGATGAGAAAAGGGAGGCCAGATTCGGAATCTACGTGAAATTTTGGGTTAGGAAGGACGTTTCCAGCGAATTCCATAAAAAATTTTTCGCTGACGTCCCCCCCCCCTCTGGACAGCTTGCTTCGATTTTGGCTTCCAGTGGACGGATTTTGTCGTGCGATAGCTCGTTTGAAAGCTAAGAGTGAGACAAATTCAGTGAAAGAATCGGCTTGTTACTATCTGTCTTCGTTTAGGTGTGAGACGCCATTTAAGATTTTGGGACATTGGCGAAAAACGACAGAGTTAGAATTTGGGACGTTTTGGGCTGTAGCTTCAAAACGAAGCATCGGATTGGAAAACAGATTTCAGATTTGGAATCAGCGTGAAATTCTCTATCTGTATGGTGAGTTTCAAGTCAATCGGAGAGAAAAAATTTTCAACATTTTTCGAAAAAACGACAGAGTTAGAATTTGGGACGTTTTGGTGTGTAGCGCCCAAACGAAGCATCGGATGAGAAAAGGGAGGCCAGATTCGGAATCTACGTGAAATTTTGGGTTAGGAAGGACGTTTCCAGCGAAATCGGAGATAAAAAATTTTTCGCTGACGTCCCCCCCCCCTCTGGACAGCTTGCTTCGATTTTGGCTTCCAGTGGACGGATTTTGTCGTACGATAACTCGTTTGAAAGCTAAGAGTAAGACAAATTCATTGAAAGAATCGGCTTGTTCCTATCTGTCTTCGTTTAGGTGTGAGACGCCATTTAAGATTTTGGGACATTGGCGAAAAACGACAGAGTTAGAATTTGGGACGTTTTGGGCTCTAGCTTCAAAACGAAGCATCGGATTGGAAAACGGATTTCAGATTTGGAATCAGTGTCAAATTCTCTATCTGTATGGTGAGTTTCAAGTCAATCGGAGAGAAAAAATTTTCAACATTTTTCGAAAAAACGACAGAGTTAGAATTTGGGACGTTTTGGTGTGTAGCGCCCAAACGAAGCATCGGATGAGAAAACGGAGGCCAGATTCGGAATCTACGTGAAATTTTGGGTTAGGAAGGACGTTTCCAGCAAAATCGGAGATAAAAAATTTTTCGCTGACGTCCCCCCCCCTCTGGACAGCTTGCTTCGATTTTAGCTTCCAGTGGACGGATTTTGTCGTGCGATAGCTCGTTTGAAAGCTAAGAGTGAGACAAATTCAGTGAAAGAATCGGCTTGTTCCTATCTGTCTTCGTTCAAAAGTTAGAGCGGTTACAAGATTTTAGGTCGGAGCTCGCTTACCTGAAAAAATCCTAAGTGTCAGAGTGACTTTGTATGGGTAAAATTTTGAAAATTTTCCAAAGTGTGGAATTTCGACCTGGGACCGTCACCAAAACATTTTTCATCAAATTTTGAAATTTCACTGACGTCCCCCCCCCCTCTGGACAGCTTGCTTCGATTTTAGCTTCCAGTGGATGGATTTTGTCGTGCGATAGCTCGTTTGAAAGCTAAGAGTGAGACAAATTCAGTGAAAGAATCGGCTTGTTCCTATCTGTCTTCGTTTAGATGTGAGACGCCATTTGAGATTTTGGGACATTGGCGAAAAACGACAGAGTTAGAATTTGGGACGTTTTGGGCTGTAGCTTCAAAACGAAGCATCGGATGGGAAAACGGATTTCAGATTTGGAATCAGTGTCAAATTCTCTATCTGTATGGTGAGTTTCAAGTCAATCGGAGAGAAAAAATTTTCAACATTTTTCGAAAAAACGACAGAGTTAGAATTTGGGACGTTTTGGTGTGTAGCGCCCAAACGAAGCATCGGATGAGAAAACGGAGGCCAGATTCGGAATCTACGTGAAATTTTGGGTTAGGAAGGATGTTTCCAGCGAAATCGGAGATAAAAAATTTTTCGCTGACGTCCCCCCCCCTCTGGACAGCTTGCTTCGATTTTAGCTTCCAGTGGACGGATTTTGTCGTGCGATAGCTCGTTTGAAAGCTAAGAGTGAGACAAATTCAGTGAAAGAATCGGCTTGTTCCTATCTGTCTTCGTTCAAAAGTTAGAGCGGTTACAAGATTTTAGGTCGGAGCTCGCTCACCTGAAAAAATCCTAAGTGTCAGAGTGACTTTGTATGGGTAAAATTTTGAAAATTTTCCAAAGTGTGGAATTTCGACCTGGGACCGTCACCAAAACATTTTTCATCAAATTTTGAAATTTCACTGACGTCCCCCCCCCCTCTGGACAGCTTGCTTCGATTTTAGCTTCCAGTGGATGGATTTTGTCGTGCGATAGCTCGTTTGAAAGCTAAGAGTGAGACAAATTCAGTGAAAGAATCGGCTTGTTCCTATCTGTCTTCGTTTAGATGTGAGACGCCATTTGAGATTTTGGGACATTGGCGAAAAACGACAGAGTTAGAATTTGGGACGTTTTGGGCTGTAGCTTCAAAACGAAGCATCGGATGGGAAAACGGATTTCAGATTTGGAATCAGCGTCAAATTCTTTATCTGTATGGTGAGTTTCAAGTCAATCGGAGAGAAAAAATTTTCAACATTTTTCGAAAAAACGACAGAGTTAGAATTTGGGACGTTTTGGTGTGTAGCGCCCAAACGAAGCATCGGATGAGAAAACGGAGGCCAGATTCGGAATCTACGTGAAATTTTGGGTTAGGAAGGATGTTTCCAGCGAAATCGGAGATAAAAAATTTTTCGCTGACGTCCCCCCCCCCTCTGGACAGCTTGCTTCGATTTTGGCTTCCAGTGGACGGATTTTGTCGTGCGATAGCTCGTTTGAAAGCTAAGAGTAAGACAAATTCAGTGAAAGAATCGGCTTGTCCCTATCTGTCTTCGTTTAGATGTGAGACGCCATTTAAGATTTTGGGACATTGGCGAAAAACGACAGAGTTAGAATTTGGGACGTTTTGGGCTCTCGCTTCAAAACGAAGCATCGGATTGGAAAACGGATTTCAGATTTGGAATCAGCGTGAAATTCTCTATCTGTATGGTGAGTTTCAAGTCAATCGGAGAGTTTCAAGTCATCGGCGAGAAAAATTTTCAACATTTTTCGGAAAAACGAGTAGTGCTAAAAAGTTGAAAAATTTAAATTCACTAGTTTTGGAGGTTTTCTGGGGTTTTCGACCCTGCTGAAGTCAATGAAAGCATTTTTAATGATGTCTGAGCCAGTCTTCTCATGGTATAAGCGGCTTTTCACTGAAAGCGAGCAAGACACGGAGAGTTTTGCTGTAATATTCCACTGACAGGGTGTTCCTTCGGGACGGCGGACGATGCCGTAGTGATAAGTGTGGCAAGGGAATGTGTCATATTTAAGACCGTAACCGCTGGGACAACTCATGTCTCATGTTGGGCATTTGACACAGCTCTCAACGTAGCACTTTGAACGCCAATCGGTTGAGTCTTAGCTATCTTGTCATGGGTGGCCTCTAAACATCTCCATTGCAAAACGCTGGTGAATCAAGCTCTCTACGGCTTGCTATCAAGCAGATCAAAGCAATAACTTGGGATGTTTCCTCAAGGTTTTCAAGTATGCTGAGTTCAAATCTGCTATCAGATTTCAAATTCAACTAAGACTAAGGCAGCTTTGAGGGGTTAGATCCCAGCTACTGTTCACTACCTTTGACTCGGCGTTGCTGTTACCACTTCGGGGCAGTGACAATGATGTCTTCAGCTGTAAAGAGCGGGTATTGGGGAAGATCTCTCACTTCCCTAGTGATCAGTACAAGGCCTTCGGGCTGTCGACGGGATCGAGTGCCACTCACTACACTCAAATCTATCATTCCTCACTAAGTGTAAATTACTGACTATACATTTGTCCCGCTATCAGGTTATTTTTGACTTGCTATCTAGTTGAATAGTCTCTTGCTATCAAGAGATTCACTTCTACTCATAAAGCACATCATCGCTGTAATACCTCCTTTGCTCGAGCGTTCCTTCGGGACGGCGGGTACTGCCGTAGAGGGATTGTGTTGCACGGGTTGTTCGTCGTTTGTTAGACCGAAACCTCTGAGCCGTTGCTCATGTTGGGCGTTCGACTTCATACTCAACGTGACGCTTTCTCTCGCCAGGTCAGAGTACTTCAGCCATTCGACAAAGGTTAGTCTTTATGATATGGAGTAGAGTGAAATGTAATTCATTAGATGTCCCTTCAATGATTGCTCCCATGATAAACGTTGATGAGACAAATGAAATGATTCTCATCTTCCCTTTTCAATGATTGAAATCTACTAACACACTACCGTATAATCGTCCACTATGGGGCAAGACATGATAGAGCCTCCACGCGGTTTGCCCTGGGCAGTCTTTAGACTGGCGAATACTATCATTAAGTTGAATCTGCTATCAGTCAACTTGAACGTTGCGTCACATTAGAGGGGTATATAAACCACTGCGTCTCATTTCATTTCAATCATGCAGACGCCGAACAGTCAAGTCAGCTCTCCTCGCGGACCGCAGTTAAGGCCGCGAAATTTATTTGAGGAGTTTGTCAGGCTAGAGGGGCAAGACAGAGTTTTTAATAATCTTGCTCGGATTGGCAATCCGATGACAGCAACTGCTGTCAATCCAACGGAATGGCGCTACATTCCACTTTTTAGCCATGTACCAGTTAGTGTGGAAGTCGACAGTGCTACCAAAGAGAGAGTCTTTGACTCTCTCAGTAGAATTGGTAGGGTGTAAGGTGACGTTACTCCCGAGAATGAACCATCGGCTCTCTTAAGGGCCACCATGGGGCAAGACATGATAGAACCTCCTCGCGGTTTGCCCTGGGCAGTCTTCGGACTGGCGAATACTATCATTAAGTTGAATCTGCTATCAGTCAACTTGAACGTTGCAAATGAAGTTCGGTGTAATACTTCCTTTCGACGGGCGTTCCTGTAAAGGGCGGCGGTGAAACCCGTAGCTATGTATACCGCAAGGGACATTCGGCAATGGTCAATCTTGTTAAACCTCTCTGCGTCATGTTTGCAAGTGATTGCCTCTGTCTCAACGTAGTATGCATTCGCGCCAGGGCGACATTTAGCCAACTGTCGAAGGTTGCCTAAAACTTTCCATTGCATACGTTATGAGAGCCATGAGTTCTACCTGTCTCTATCAATGAGACGAATTGATGAATGGAATGAAAGGGAGGATACTCACGCGCCACACGCAACATAACACACTTCTCTCTTCCGTAGTCTAACAAGCTCTTTACACATGGATCGCAGTCGATTGCTATCCCTGAAGCATTCTGATTCGCTGTTGAGCAATTCATTGTTGAAAACCCTATATAAGCCAGAAGATTGTAGCGCTTCTCATTCAATTTGAAGTCACGATGGAAGCCACATCTGCCGACAACATTCCCGTCTTCATCGATGAAGACAACGCCATTCCCGAGTTCGTCATCCTCGACGAGTGGGATGAGGATGAGAAGAAGGGGAAGATCAAGAGGATCATTTGGACGGATGAGGTGTGGACTCCGAATACCACTCGCATCCGAAAGGTGCCAGATGCACCAGCACGGCTTAGGCGGTATAGGGTTTATGACAACCTAACCGTCATACCCCTTGACTATTCAAGCCAATAGTCAACCTAATCCCGAGAATGAACCATCGGCTCTCTTAAGGGCCACCATGGGGCAAGACATGATAGAACCTCCACGCGGTTTGTCCTGGGCAGTCTTCGGACTGGCGAATACTATCATTAAGTTGAATCTGCTATCAGTCAACTTGAACGTTGCAAATGAAGTTCGGTGTAATACTTCCTTTCGACGGGCGTTCCTGTAAAGGGCGGCGGTGAAACCCGTAGCTATGTATACCGCAAGGGACATTCGGCAATGGTCAATCTTGTTAAACCTCTCTGCGTCATGTTTGCAAGTGATTGCCTCTGTCTCAACGTAGTATGCATTCGCGCCAGGGCGACATTTAGCCAACTGTCGAAGGTTGCCTAAAACTTTCCATTGCATACGTTATGAGAGCCATGAGTTCTACCTGTCTCTATCAATGAGACGAATTGATGAATGGAATGAAAGGGAGGACACTCACGCGCCACACGCAATATAACACACTTCTCTCTTCCGTAGTCTAACAAGCTCTTTACACATGGATCGCAGTCGATTGCTATCCCTGTATCAGAAGTGTAAGCTATCTTAATTTATTTGACACTATTTGATCTATTATCATCATCGTCCATATGAAATGTTTTAAGATTTACAAGTTAGACTAAGCGTTCTACTATTTGTAAATGAAAGATATAGTTTCAACAGTTTACAGATTGAAAATAAAGTTTCAATAGTGTGTGTGTGTGTGTGTATGCTAAGAATAAAGTTTTATCTGTTTGTATGTTAGAAATAGAATGAAGTTTCACCAGTTTACAAGTTAAGAATAAAGTTCTATCTGTTTATATGTTAGAAATAAAATAAAGTTTCAATAGTTTGCAAGTTAAAAATAAAGTTTCAACCGTTTACAAGTTTTAAAATAAAGTTTAAATAGTGTGCAAGATAAAAGATAAAGTTTGAACAGTTTACAAGCTGAAATAAAGTTTTAATAGTGTACACGTTGGAAATAAAGTTTTAATAGTTTATGCGCTTCAAAATAGAGTTATAACAGTTTATATGTTAGAAATAAAATGAAGTTTCAACCGTTTACAAGTTAAAAATAAAGTTTCAACAGTTTACAAGTTAAAATTAAAGCTTCAACAATTACAAGTTAAAAATAAAACTTCAAAAGTTTACCAGTTAGAAATAAAGTTTCATCAGTTTACAAGTCAAAATAAAGTTTCAACAGATTATAAGTTAAAAGAAAAGTTCCAATAGTATGTGCATTAGAAATAACGTTTCAGCTGTTTGTATGTTAGAAATAAGATAAAGTTTCAATTGTGTGTACGTTAGAAATAAAGTTCTATCTGTTTCTATGATAGAAATAAAACAAAGTTTCAACCGTTAACAAGTTAAAAATAAAGTTTCAAGAGTTTACAAGTTAAAACTAATGTTTCAATAGTGTATGTATGTTAAGAATAAAGTTAGAACAGTTTACAAGCTGAAATAAAGTTTTAATAGTGTACACGTTGGAAATAAAGTTTTAATAGTTTATGTGCTTCAAAATAGAGTTATAACAGTTTATATGTTAGAAATAAAGTTTCAACAGTCTACAAGTTAAAAATAAAATTATAACTGTTTCAAGAGTTTACAAGTTAGAAATTAAGTTTCAATGGTGTATGCGTTAGAAATAAAGTTTTAGCTGTTTGTGTATCAAAATAAAGTTTCAAGAGTTTACAAGTCAGAAATAAAATGAAGGTTCACCAGTTTACAAGTTAAGAATGAAGTTCTATCTGTTTGTATGTTAGAAATAAAACAAAGTTTCAACCGTTAACAAGTTAAAAATAAAGTTTTAAGAGTTACAAGTTAAAACTAATGTTTCAATAGTGTGTGTATGTTAAGAATAAAGTTTTATCTGTTTGTATGTTAGAAATAGAATGAAGTTTCACCAGTTTACAAGTTCAGAATAAAGTTCTATCTGTTTATATGTTAGAAATAAAATAAAGTTTCAATAGTTTGCAAGTTAAAAATAAAGTTTCAACCGTTTACAAGTTTTAAAATAAAGTTTAAATAGTGTGCAAGATAAAAAATAAAGTTTGAACAGTTTACAAGCTGAAATAAAGTTTTAATAGTGTACACGTTGGAAATAAAGTTTTAATAGTTTATGTGCTTCAAAATAGAGTTATAACAGTTTATATGTTAGAAATAAAATGAAGTTTCATCAGTTTACAAGTTAAGAATAAAGTTCTATCTGTTTGTCTGATAGAAATAAAACAAAGTTTCAACCGTTTACAAGTTAAAAATAAAGTTTCAACAGTTTACAAGTTAAAATTAAAGCTTCAACAATTACAAGTTAAAAATAAAGTTTCAAAAGTTTACCAGTTAGAAATAAAGTTTCATCAGTTTACAAGTCAAAATAAAGTTTCAACAGATTATAAGTTAAAAGAAAAGTTCCAATAGTATGTGCATTAGAAATAACGTTTCAGCTGTTTGTATGTTAGAAATAAGATAAAGTTTCAATTGTGTGTACGTTAGAAATAAAGTTCTATCTGTTTCTATGATAGAAATAAAACAAAGTTTCAACCGTTAACAAGTTAAAAATAAAGTTTCAAGAGTTTACAAGTTAAAACTAATGTTTCAATAGTGTATGTATGTTAAGAATAAAGTTAGAACAGTTTACAAGCTGAAATAAAGTTTTAATAGTGTACACGTTGGAAATAAAGTTTTAATAGTTTATGTGCTTCAAAATAGAGTTATAACAGTTTCTATGTTAGAAATAAAATGAAGTTTCATCAGTTTACAAGTTAAGAATAAAGTTCTATCTGTTTGTATGTTAGAAATAAAACAAAGTTTCAACCGTTAACAAGTTAAAAATAAAGTTTTAAGAGTTTACAAGTTTAACTAATGTTTCAATAGTGTGTGTATGTTAAGAATAAAGTTTTATCTGTTTGTATGTTAGAAATAGAATGAAGTTTCACCAGTTTACAAGTTACGAATAAAGTTCTATCTCTTTAAGTTTATAAGTTAAGAATAAAGTTCTATCTGTTTATATGTTAGAAATAGAATGAAGTTTCACCAGTTTACAAGTTAAGAATAAAGTTCTATCTGTTTATATGTTAGAAATAAAATAAAGTTTCAACAGTCTACAAGTTAAAAATAAAATTATAACTGTTTCAAGAGTTTACAAGTTAGAAATTAAGTTTCAATGGTGTATGCGTTAGAAATAAAGTTTTAGCTGTTTGTATATCAAAATAAAGTTTCAAGAGTTTACAAGTCAGAAATAAAATGAAGGTTCACCAGTTTACAAGTTAAGAATGAAGTTCTATCTGTTTGTATGTTAGAAATAAAACAAAGTTTCAACCGTTAACAAGTTAAAAATAAAGTTTTAAGAGTTACAAGTTAAAACTAATGTTTCAATAGTGTGTGTATGTTAAGAATAAAGTTTTATCTGTTTGTATGTTAGAAATAGAATGAAGTTTCACCAGTTTACAAGTTAAGAATAAAGTTCTATCTGTTTATATGTTAGAAATAAAATAAAGTTTCAATAGTTTGCAAGTTAAAAATAAAGTTTCAATAGTTTACAAGTTTTAAAATAAAGTTTAAATAGTGTGCAAGATAAAAAATAAAGTTTGAACAGTTTACAAGCTGAAATAAAGTTTTAATAGTGTACACGTTGGAAATAAAGTTTTAATAGTTTATGTGCTTCAAAATAGAGTTATAACAGTTTATATGTTAGAAATAAAATGAAGTTTCATCAGTTTACAAGTTAAGAATAAAGTTCTATCTGTTTGTATGATAGAAATAAAACAAAGTTTCAACCGTTTACAAGTTAAAATAAAGTTTCAGATTAAAATAAAGTTTCAATAGTGTGTATGATGGAAATAAAGTTTAAGCGCTTTGTGCGTCAGAAATAAAGTTTCAACCGTTTACAAGTTAAAAATAAAGTTTCAACAGTGTGTACGTTAAGAATAAAGTTCTATCTGTTTATATGTTAGAAATAAAAATAAAGGTTCACCAGTTTACAGGTTAAGAATAAAGTTTTATCTGCTTGTATGTCAGAAATGAAATAAAGTTTCACCAGTTTAAAAGTTAAGAATAAAGTTTCAATAGTGTGTATGTTAGAAATAAAGTTTCAATAGTGTGTATGTTAAGAATAAAGTTCTATCTGTTTATATGTTAGAAATAAAAATGAAGGTTCACCAGTTTGCAAGTTAAGAATAAAGTTTTATCTGCTTGCATGTCAGAAATGAAATAAAGTTTCACCAGTTTAAAAGTTAAGAATAAAGTTTCACCAGTTTAAAAGTTAAGAATAAAGTTTCAATAGTGTGTATGTTAAGAATAAAGTTCTATCTGTTTATATGTTAGAAATAAAATGAAGTTTCAATAGTGTGTATGTTAAGAATAAAGTTCTATCTGTTTATATGTTAGAAATAAAATGAAGGTTCACCAGTTTACAAGTTAAGAATAAATTTTATCTGCTTGTATGTTAGAAATAAAATAAAGTTTCACCGATTTACAAGTTAAAAAATAAAGTTTCAATAGTTAACACGTTAAAAATAAAGTTTCAATAGTGTGTATGTTAAGAATAAAGTTCTATCTGTTTGTATATTAGAAAGAAAATGAAGGTTCATCAGTTTACAAGTTAATAATAAAGTTTTATCGGTTTGTATGTTAGAAATAAAACATAGTTTCAACCGTTGACAAGTTAAAAATAAAGTTTCAATAGTTTGCGAGTTAAAACTAATGTTTCAATAGTGCGTATGTTAAGAATAAAGTTTTATCTGTTTGTATGTTAGAAATAAAATGAAGCTTCGCCAGTTTACAAGTTTAGAATAAAGTTTTATCAGCTTGTATGTTAGAAATAAAATGAAGTTTCACCAGTTTACAAATTAAAAATAAAGTTTCAATAGTGTGTATGTTAGAAATAAAGTTTCAACCGTTTACAAGTTAAAATAAAGTTTCAACAGTGTCTACGTTAGAAATAAAGTTTTATCTGTTTGTAAAGTTCGATCGTAGGATTTACTAGTTTGCAAGTTAGACTCAGCATTCTACTAGTTGTAAATGAAAATAACGTTTCAACAGTTTACAGATTAAAATAAAGTTTCAATAGTGTGTATGATGGAAATAAAGTTTAAGCGCTTTGTGCGTTAGAAATAAAGTTTCAGCCGTTGACAAGTTAAAAATAAAGTTTCAACAGTGTGTACGTTAGAAATAAAGTTTCAACAGTTTACAAGTTGAAAAATAAAGTTTCAACAGTGTGTACGTTAGAAATAAATGAAAGTAAGAACTTCATCGTATGAGTATTCAAAGCATGTTTTGTAAATCAAATGTGTGTAGTCCTGACATGATAGAATCGCGTTAGAAATAAAGTTTCAGCCGTTTACAAGTTAAAGATAAAGTTTCAACAGTGTGTACGTTAGAAATAAAGTTTTAGCTGTTTATATGTTAGAAACAAAATAAAGTTTCACAGTTTACAAGTTGAAAAATAAAGTTTCAACAGTGTGTACGTTAGAAATAAATGAAAGTAAGAACTTCATCGTATGAGTATTCAAAACATGTTTTGTAAATCAAATGTGTGTAGTCCCGACATGATAGAATCAAGCTTGACAAACGCGTTTGTCAAGTTCATTTGAGTCTATCATGTCAGGACTACACACATTTGATTTACAAAACATGTTTTGAATACTCATACGATGAAGTTCTTACTTTCATTTATTTCTAACGTACACACTGTTGAAACTTTATTTTTCAACTTGTAAACTGTGAAACTTTATTTTGTTTCTAACATATAAACAGCTAAAACTTTATTTCTAACGTACACACTGTTGAAACTTTATCTTTAACTTGTAAACGGCTGAAACTTTATTTCTAACGCGATTCTATCATGTCAGGACTACACACATTTGATTTACAAAACATGCTTTGAATACTCATACGATGAAGTTCTTACTTTCATTTATTTCTAACGTACACACTGTTGAAACTTTATTTTTCAACTTGTAAACTGTTGAAACTTTATTTCTAACGTACACACTGTTGAAACTTTATTTTTAACTTGTCAACGGCTGAAACTTTATTTCTAACGCACAAAGCGCTTAAACTTTATTTCCATCATACACACTATTGAAACTTTATTTTAATCTGTAAACTGTTGAAACGTTATTTTCATTTACAACTAGTAGAATGCTGAGTCTAACTTGCAAACTAGTAAATCCTACGATCGAACTTTACAAACAGATAAAACTTTATTTCTAACGTAGACACTGTTGAAACTTTATTTTAACTTGTAAACGGTTGAAACTTTATTTCTAACATACACACTATTGAAACTTTATTTTTAATTTGTAAACTGGTGAAACTTCATTTTATTTCTAACATACAAGCTGATAAAACTTTATTCTAAACTTGTAAACTGGCGAAGCTTCATTTTATTTCTAACATACAAACAGATAAAACTTTATTCTTAACATACGCACTATTGAAACATTAGTTTTAACTCGCAAACTATTGAAACTTTATTTTTAACTTGTCAACGGTCGAAACTATGTTTTATTTCTAACATACAAACCGATAAAACTTTATTATTAACTTGTAAACTGATGAACCTTCATTTTCTTTCTAATATACAAACAGATAGAACTTTATTCTTAACATACACACTATTGAAACTTTATTTTTAACGTGTTAACTATTGAAACTTTATTTTTTAACTTGTAAATCGGTGAAATTTATTTTAATTCTAACATACAAGCAGATAAAATTTATTCTTAACTTGTAAACTGGTGAACCTTCATTTTATTTCTAACATATAAACAGATAGAACTTTATTCTTAACATACACACTATTGAAACTTCATTTTATTTCTAACATATAAACAGATAGAACTTTATTCTTAACATACACACTATTGAAACTTTATTCTTAACTTTTAAACTGGTGAAACTTTATTCTTAACTTTTAAACTGGTGAAACTTTATTTCATTTCTGACATGCAAGCAGATAAAACTTTATTCTTAACTTGCAAACTGGTGAACCTTTATTTTTATTTCTAACATATAAACAGATAGAACTTTATTCTTAACATACACACTATTGAAACTTTATTTCTAACATACACACTATTGAAACTTTATTCTTAACTTTTAAACTGGTGAAACTTTATTTCATTTCTGACATACAAGCAGATAAAACTTTATTCTTAACCTGTAAACTGGTGAACCTTTATTTTTATTTCTAACATATAAACAGATAGAACTTTATTCTTAACGTACACACTGTTGAAACTTTATTTTTAACTTGTAAACGGTTGAAACTTTATTTCTGACGCACAAAGCGCTTAAACTTTATTTCCATCATACACACTATTGAAACTTTATTTTAATCTGAAACTTTATTTTAACTTGTAAACGGTTGAAACTTTGTTTTATTTCTATCATACAAACAGATAGAACTTTATTCTTAACTTGTAAACTGATGAAACTTCATTTTATTTCTAACATATAAACTGTTATAACTCTATTTTGAAGCACATAAACTATTAAAACTTTATTTCCAACGTGTACACTATTAAAACTTTATTTCAGCTTGTAAACTGTTCAAACTTTATTTTTTATCTTGCACACTATTTAAACTTTATTTTAAAACTTGTAAACTATTGAAACTTTATTTTTAACTTGCAAACTATTGAAACTTTATTTTATTTCTAACATATAAACAGATAGAACTTTATTCTTAACTTGTAAACTGGTGAAACTTCATTCTATTTCTAACATACAAACAGATAAAACTTTATTCTTAACATACACACACTATTGAAACATTAGTTTTAACTTGTAACTCTTAAAACTTTATTTTTAACTTGTTAACGGTTGAAACTTTGTTTTATTTCTAACATACAAACAGATAGAACTTCATTCTTAACTTGTAAACTGGTGAACCTTCATTTTATTTCTAACTTGTAAACTCTTGAAACTTTATTTTGATATACAAACAGCTAAAACTTTATTTCTAACGCATACACCATTGAAACTTAATTTCTAACTTGTAAACTCTTGAAACAGTTATAATTTTATTTTTAACTTGTAGACTGTTGAAACTTTATTTTATTTCTAACATATAAACAGATAGAACTTTATTCTTAACTTATAAACTTAAAGAGATAGAACTTTATTCGTAACTTGTAAACTGGTGAAACTTCATTCTATTTCTAACATACAAACAGATAAAACTTTATTCTTAACATACACACACTATTGAAACATTAGTTAAACTTGTAAACTCTTAAAACTTTATTTTTAACTTGTTAACGGTTGAAACTTTGTTTTATTTCTAACATACAAACAGATAGAACTTTATTCTTAACTTGTAAACTGATGAAACTTCATTTTATTTCTAACATATAAACTGTTATAACTCTATTTTGAAGCACATAAACTATTAAAACTTTATTTCCAACGTGTACACTATTAAAACTTTATTTCAGCTTGTAAACTGTTCTAACTTTATTCTTAACATACATACACTATTGAAACATTAGTTTTAACTTGTAAACTCTTGAAACTTTATTTTTAACTTGTTAACGGTTGAAACTTTGTTTTATTTCTATCATAGAAACAGATAGAACTTTATTTCTAACGTACACACAATTGAAACTTTATCTTATTTCTAACATACAAACAGCTGAAACGTTATTTCTAATGCACATACTATTGGAACTTTTCTTTTAACTTATAATCTGTTGAAACTTTATTTTGACTTGTAAACTGATGAAACTTTATTTCTAACTGGTAAACTTTTGAAACTTTATTTTTAACTTGTAATTGTTGAAGCTTTAATTTTAACTTGTAAACTGTTGAAACTTTATTTTTAACTTGTAAACGGTTGAAACTTTGTTTTATTTCTATCAGACAAACAGATAGAACTTTATTCTTAACTTGTAAACTGATGAAACTTCATTTTATTTCTAACATATAAACTGTTATAACTCTATTTTGAAGCACATAAACTATTAAAACTTTATTTCCAACGTGTACACTATTAAAACTTTATTTCAGCTTGTAAACTGTTCAAACTTTATTTTTTATCTTGCACACTATTTAAACTTTATTTTAAAACTTGTAAACGGTTGAAACTTTATTTTTAACTTGCAAACTATTGAAACTTTATTTTATTTCTAACATATAAACAGATAGAACTTTATTCTTAACTTGTAAACTGGTGAAACTTCATTCTATTTCTAACATACAAACAGATAAAACTTTATTCTTAACATACACACACTATTGAAACATTAGTTTTAACTTGTAACTCTTAAAACTTTATTTTTAACTTGTTAACGGTTGAAACTTTGTTTTATTTCTAACATACAAACAGATAGAACTTCATTCTTAACTTGTAAACTGGTGAACCTTCATTTTATTTCTAACTTGTAAACTCTTGAAACTTTATTTTGATACACAAACAGCTAAAACTTTATTTCTAACGCATACACCATTGAAACTTAATTTCTAACTTGTAAACTCTTGAAACAGTTATAATTTTATTTTTAACTTGTAGACTGTTGAAACTTTATTTCTAACATATAAACTGTTATAACTCTATTTTGAAGCACATAAACTATTAAAACTTTATTTCCAACGTGTACACTATTAAAACTTTATTTCAGCTTGTAAACTGTTCTAACTTTATTCTTAACATACATACACTATTGAAACATTAGTTTTAACTTGTAAACTCTTGAAACTTTATTTTTAACTTGTTAACGGTTGAAACTTTGTTTTATTTCTATCATAGAAACAGATAGAACTTTATTTCTAACGTACACACAATTGAAACTTTATCTTATTTCTAACATACAAACAGCTGAAACGTTATTTCTAATGCACATACTATTGGAACTTTTCTTTTAACTTATAATCTGTTGAAACTTTATTTTGACTTGTAAACTGATGAAACTTTATTTCTAACTGGTAAACTTTTGAAGTTTTATTTTTAACTTGTAATTGTTGAAGCTTTAATTTTAACTTGTAAACTGTTGAAACTTTATTTTTAACTTGTAAACGGTTGAAACTTTGTTTTATTTCTATCAGACAAACAGATAGAACTTTATTCTTAACTTGTAAACTGATGAAACTTCATTTTATTTCTAACATATAAACTGTTATAACTCTATTTTGAAGCGCATAAACTATTAAAACTTTATTTCCAACGTGTACACTATTAAAACTTTATTTCAGCTTGTAAACTGTTCAAACTTTATTTTTTATCTTGCACACTATTTAAACTTTATTTTAAAACTTGTAAACGGTTGAAACTTTATTTTTAACTTGCAAACTATTGAAACTTTATTTTATTTCTAACATATAAACAGATAGAACTTTATTCTTAACTTGTAAACTGGTGAAACTTCATTCTATTTCTAACATACAAACAGATAAAACTTTATTCTTAACATACACACACACACACACACTATTGAAACTTTATTTTCAATCTGTAAACTGTTGAAACTATATCTTTCATTTACAAATAGTAGAACGCTTAGTCTAACTTGTAAATCTTAAAACATTTCATATGGACGATGATGATAATAGATCAAATAGTGTCAAATAAATTAAGATAGCTTACACTTCTGATACAGGGATAGCAATCGACTGCGATCCATGTGTAAAGAGCTTGTTAGACTACGGAAGAGAGAAGTGTGTTATATTGCGTGTGGCGCGTGAGTGTCCTCCCTTTCATTCCATTCATCAATTCGTCTCATTGATAGAGACAGGTAGAACTCATGGCTCTCATAACGTATGCAATGGAAAGTTTTAGGCAACCTTCGACAGTTGGCTAAATGTCGCCCTGGCGCGAATGCATACTACGTTGAGACAGAGGCAATCACTTGCAAACATGACGCAGAGAGGTTTAACAAGATTGACCATTGCCGAATGTCCCTTGCGGTATACATAGCTACGGGTTTCACCGCCGCCCTTTACAGGAACGCCCGTCGAAAGGAAGTATTACACCGAACTTCATTTGCAACGTTCAAGTTGACTGATAGCAGATTCAACTTAATGATAGTATTCGCCAGTCCGAAGACTGCCCAGGACAAACCGCGTGGAGGTTCTATCATGTCTTGCCCCATGGTGGCCCTTAAGAGAGCCGATGGTTCATTCTCGGGATTAGGTTGACTATTGGCTTGAATAGTCAAGGGGTATGACGGTTAGGTTGTCATAAACCCTATACCGCCTAAGCCGTGCTGGTGCATCTGGCACCTTTCGGATGCGAGTGGTATTCGGAGTCCACACCTCATCCGTCCAAATGATCCTCTTGATCTTCCCCTTCTTCTCATCCTCATCCCACTCGTCGAGGATGACGAACTCGGGAATGGCGTTGTCTTCATCGATGAAGACGGGAATTTTGTCGGCAGATGTGGCTTCCATCGTGACTTCAAATTGAATGAGAAGCGCTACAATCTTCTGGCTTATATAGGGTTTTCAACAATGAATTGCTCAACAGCGAATCAGAATGCTTCAGGGATAGCAATCGACTGCGATCCATGTGTAAAGAGCTTGTTAGACTACGGAAGAGAGAAGTGTGTTATGTTGCGTGTGGCGCGTGAGTATCCTCCCTTTCATTCCATTCATCAATTCGTCTCATTGATAGAGACAGGTAGAACTCATGGCTCTCATAACGTATGCAATGGAAAGTTTTAGGCAACCTTCGACAGTTGGCTAAATGTCGCCCTGGCGCGAATGCATACTACGTTGAGACAGAGGCAATCACTTGCAAACATGACGCAGAGAGGTTTAACAAGATTGACCATTGCCGAATGTCCCTTGCGGTATACATAGCTACGGGTTTCACCGCCGCCCTTTACAGGAACGCCCGTCGAAAGGAAGTATTACACCGAACTTCATTTGCAACGTTCAAGTTGACTGATAGCAGATTCAACTTAATGATAGTATTCGCCAGTCCGAAGACTGCCCAGGGCAAACCGCGAGGAGGTTCTATCATGTCTTGCCCCATGGTGGCCCTTAAGAGAGCCGATGGTTCATTCTCGGGAGTAACGTCACCTTACACCCTACCAATTCTACTGAGAGAGTCAAAGACTCTCTCTTTGGTAGCACTGTCGACTTCCACACTAACTGGTACATGGCTAAAAAGTGGAATGTAGCGCCATTCCGTTGGATTGACAGCAGTTGCTGTCATCGGATTGCCAATCCGAGCAAGATTATTAAAAACTCTGTCTTGCCCCTCTAGCCTGACAAACTCCTCAAATAAATTTCGCGGCCTTAACTGCGGTCCGCGAGGAGAGCTGACTTGACTGTTCGGCGTCTGCATGATTGAAATGAAATGAGACGCAGTGGTTTATATACCCCTCTAATGTGACGCAACGTTCAAGTTGACTGATAGCAGATTCAACTTAATGATAGTATTCGCCAGTCTAAAGACTGCCCAGGGCAAACCGCGTGGAGGCTCTATCATGTCTTGCCCCATAGTGGACGATTATACGGTAGTGTGTTAGTAGATTTCAATCATTGAAAAGGGAAGATGAGAATCATTTCATTTGTCTCATCAACGTTTATCATGGGAGCAATCATTGAAGGGACATCTAATGAATTACATTTCACTCTACTCCATATCATAAAGACTAACCTTTGTCGAATGGCTGAAGTACTCTGACCTGGCGAGAGAAAGCGTCACGTTGAGTATGAAGTCGAACGCCCAACATGAGCAACGGCTCAGAGGTTTCGGTCTAACAAACGACGAACAACCCGTGCAACACAATCCCTCTACGGCAGTACCCGCCGTCCCGAAGGAACGCTCGAGCAAAGGAGGTATTACAGCGATGATGTGCTTTATGAGTAGAAGTGAATCTCTTGATAGCAAGAGACTATTCAACTAGATAGCAAGTCAAAAATAACCTGATAGCAGGACAAATGTATAGTCAGTAATTTACACTTAGTGAGGAATGATAGATTTGAGTGTAGTGAGTGGCACTCGATCCCGTCGACAGCCCGAAGGCCTTGTACTGATCACTAGGGAAGTGAGAGATCTTCCCCAATACCCGCTCTTTACAGCTGAAGACATCATTGTCACTGCCCCGAAGTGGTAACAGCAACGCCGAGTCAAAGGTAGTGAACAGTAGCTGGGATCTAACCCCTCAAAGCTGCCTTAGTCTTAGTTGAATTTGAAATCTGATAGCAGATTTGAACTCAGCATACTTGAAAACCTTGAGGAAACATCCCAAGTTATTGCTTTGATCTGCTTGATAGCAAGCCGTAGAGAGCTTGATTCACCAGCGTTTTGCAATGGAGATGTTTAGAGGCCACCCATGACAAGATAGCTAAGACTCAACCGATTGGCGTTCAAAGTGCTACGTTGAGAGCTGTGTCAAATGCCCAACATGAGACATGAGTTGTCCCAGCGGTTACGGTCTTAAATATGACACATTCCCTTGCCACACTTATCACTACGGCATCGTCCGCCGTCCCGAAGGAACACCCTGTCAGTGGAATATTACAGCAAAACTCTCCGTGTCTTGCTCGCTTTCAGTGAAAAGCCGCTCATACCATGAGAAGACTGGCTCAGACATCATTAAAAATGCTTTCATTGACTTCAGCAGGGTCGAAAACCCCAGAAAACCTCCAAAACTAGTGAATTTAAATTTTTCAACTTTTTAGCACTACTTATGAAATTTTATAAGTAGTCCATCACTTAGGGCAGGTCAATAGCGACCGGACCTTTTTTGAATCAAGTCAAACGGACTTGTAGAAGCAAAGTTACGAGCCTTTAAAGTTTTGGAGTCTTTTATGGCCTGGAGACGAAGGCCATCTCCTGGCGAACCTCTAAGTCTGACGCCTTAGCTGATATCAGCAATGAAATTTTCTAAGTCGGTTTCTTACAGAAACTTGGAATTTGGAATGTCCGAAGCTATCATCGGAGCTCAGAGAGACGACCTACCTCTGACAATCGTTCTCCTCTAAATGACAAGTCTCCGTCGGTTCCCAGCTTACATAGTGTGTGGCGATCAGCTGATGACGTAATACCCATCATCCAAACACTAAAAATCCCGTCTATCTCCGGTTCTAGTGCTCCGATTGAGCTGGAAATACACCATTTCCATGTAGAATTTGACGCTGAATCCGAATCTGACCTCCGTTTTCCCATCCGATGCTTCGTTTTGGCTCTACAGTAGGCAGCCATCGCAAAAATTCTAACTCTGTCGTTTTTTCGAAAAATGTTGAATATTTTTTCTCTCCGATTGACTTGAAACTCACCATACAGATAAAGAATTTGACGCTGATTCCAAATCTGAAATCCGTTTTCCCATCCGATGCTTCGTTTTGAAGCTACAGCCCAAAACGTCCCAAATTCTAACTCTGTCGTTTTTCGCCAATGTCCCAAAATCTCAAATGGCGTCTCACATCTAAACGAAGACAGATAGGAACAAGCCGATTCTTTCACTGAATTTGTCTCACTCTTAGCTTTCAAACGAGCTATCGCACGACAAAATCCATCCACTGGAAGCTAAAATCGAAGCAAGCTGTCCAGAGGGGGGGGGACGTCAGTGAAATTTCAAAATTTGATGAAAAATGTTTTGGTGACGGTCCCAGGTCGAAATTCCACACTTTGGAAAATTTTCAAAATTTTACCCATACAAAGTCACTCTGACACTTAGGATTTTTTCAGGTAAGCGAGCTCCGACCTAAAATCTTGTAACCGCTCTAACTTTTGAACGAAGACAGATAGGAACAAGCCGATTCTTTCACTGAATTTGTCTCACTCTTAGCTTTCAAACGAGCTATCGCACGACAAAATCCGTCCACTGGAAGCTAAAATCGAAGCAAGCTGTCCAGAGGGGGGGGGGACGTCAGCGAAAAATTTTTTATCTCCGATTTCGCTGGAAACATCCTTCCTAACCCAAAATTTCACGTAGATTCCGAATCTGGCCTCCGTTTTCTCATCCGATGCTTCGTTTGGGCGCTACACACCAAAACGTCCCAAATTCTAACTCTGTCGTTTTTTCGAAAAATGTTGAAAATTTTTTCTCTCCGATTGACTTGAAACTCACCATACAGATAGAGAATTTGACACTGATTCCAAATCTGAAATCCGTTTTCCAATCCGATGCTTCGTTTTGAAGCTAGAGCCCAAAACGTCCCAAATTCTAACTCTGTCGTTTTTCGCCAATGTCCCAAAATCTTAAATGGCGTCTCACACCTAAACGAAGACAGATAGGAACAAGCCGATTCTTTCAATGAATTTGTCTTACTCTTAGCTTTCAAACGAGCTATCGTACGACAAAATCCGTCCACTGGAAGCCAAAATCGAAGCAAGCTGTCCAGAGGGGGGGGGACGTCAGCGAAAAATTTTTTATCTCCGATTTCGCTGGAAACGTCCTTCCTAACCCAAAATTTCACGTAGATTCCGAATCTGGCCTCCCTTTTCTCATCCGATGCTTCGTTTGGGCGCTACACACCAAAACGTCCCAAATTTTAACTCTGTCGTTTTTTCGAAAAATGTTGAAAATTTTTTCTCTCCGATTGACTTGAAACTCACCATACAGATAGAGAATTTGACACTGATTCCAAATCTGAAATCCGTTTTCCAATCCGATGCTTCGTTTTGAAGCTAGAGCCCAAAACGTCCCAAATTCTAACTCTGTCGTTTTTCGCCAATGTCCCAAAATCTTAAATGGCGTCTCACACCTAAACGAAGACAGATAGGAACAAGCCGATTCTTTCAATGAATTTGTCTTACTCTTAGCTTTCAAACGAGCTATCGCACGACAAAATCCGTCCACTGGAAGCCAAAATCGAAGCAAGCTGTCCAGAGGGGGGGGGACGTCAGCGAAAAATTTTTTATGGAATTCGCTGGAAACGTCCTTCCTAACCCAAAATTTCACGTAGATTCCGAATCTGGCCTCCGTTTTCTCATCCGATGCTTCGTTTGGGCGCTACACACCAAAACGTCCCAAATTTTAACTCTGTTAAAATTTGAAGAAACAGTTTTTCTCGCCGATTGAGCTGGAAATCACACCACAGATGCAGAATTTTACGCTGAATCCGAATCTGGTAGCCATTTCACCATCCACGACAACCTAGACGGTCGCCCACGTCAACCTAGACGGTCGCCCACGTCAACCTAGACGGTCGCCCACGTCAACCTGGATGGTCGCCCAAGTCAACCAGGCGGTCGGACCAACTCACTCGAGTCTCACACTCTGTCGTTGCAGAGGGGGGGGGGGGAGTCAGCGAACATGTTGTGAACCCACCTGGCCGGCACACCACGACAGACTCTGTCGTTCCAGAGGGGGGGGGCTCAGACCCGAAGCACCACGGCGGCCGACCACGACACTCTGCCGTTCCAGAGGGGGGGGGCGCCGGTCGAGTGTTTGTCACTTGCTTACTACTTTTATAACATCGTCCCTTGACAACTTACAAAATAGTGGAGTTTTACTCATGTCTTTTGATATGGCTAAAGCCTTCGATCGTGTCACTCATAGAAGTTTAGTAGAATCTCTTATTAATGTTGCGTTCCCTAAGCACTTTTTATTGTGGTGCTGTAATTTTTTGCAGGATCGTAGACAGTATGTCAAAGTGAGAGACAAACAGAGTTCCATTGTTAAGGTCACATCAGGTATACCTCAAGGTGGGAAACTTTCGCCATTTTTATTCTGTGTCCATATGAGTTCTTTGAAGCCGAGACACAAATCAGCTGTAATGTGTAAATATGCCGATGATGTGCTTTTAGCGTTGCCAATTTGTAATAGTGACAATGTTGACTTGCTAGTGGAGACTGAGATGTACAATATCGACCTTTGGTGTTCCTCACATGGCCTCACTTTAAACCGTGAATAGACTCAGTGCATGCTTGTGCGCAACAGACAGGTATTCTCTCCGTCAAACCCCTTTTTCAAGGATCAGCTCCGAATTCTTGGTGTGCTATTCAACTCCAATTTGACATGGGACTCTTTTGTGGAAAACCTATGCAAGCGAGCCAGTCGTCGGTTATTCATACTGAAGCGTTTGAAATACAATTTGTCCAAACCAGAACTGATGCTGATTTATAATGCTGTAATATTATCAACGCTCGAATACAATGCTCCGCTGTTAATTGGAATTAACAAGAAAAATTCGGAGAGACTAGAAAAAGTTCGTCGACGATGCCACCGTATAATTTGTGGCATCGAATGTGATTGTGATAGATTCACACCTCTAGCAATTCGACGTGAGCATCTGGCCTTAAAAGCATTCAAAGGAATTATTGACTATAGTGACAATCAGCTTCACCACTTAGCACCTTCCCATTTGACTCAGCCACGTTTGTCTCGCAAGCTACTTGTGCCATACTGCCGAACCGAAACTCGCCGAGCTTCTTTTTTCCCATTTTGTACAGCGTTATACAACAGCATGACTTAGTAAACTGATGCATTCTTGTAGAAGTTCAATTTTCTTTGTTGATACATCGTTTTTTCTTGATTGACTTTATGTTTTGACCATTGCTTATACCCGACCATTGTAAAATTGTAATGCATGATTTCCATTATCAATATAACATTTATTCTATTCTATTCTATTCTATAAATCGACTGTCAATCCATATTTTAATAATTTCTGATGTCACTTCCATCTATTGAGTAATTACATGACATTTCCATAAATATGAAAGTTGTGTTTTTGAAATAGATTGATTTATCGTAAGTATTGAGAGAATGCTAATTTTGCTATGGTTGTCTTTATGTTGATGGTCATTGAGTGTGAAATTAGGGCTTCTTAATGCATCACTTGATTTCTTTTCAAGATTCACTGTTTGAAGATGGAGTTCACGCACTAGTAATATGACGTGCATTTTCTCATCAGAACGCCGTCTAAAAATTACTGGACTACAGTAGGCGCCATATTACTTGGGACACCTTCACTTTTTAAGTACTTCGGTCATAATTCCTTGGATGCACATGCAATGGAGGCAATTTCAGGCACATTTGTTCTCATGAGTGTTGAATGTATTACCAGCACATGGGCGCCAAGATATCATGTTTCACAACTTTTTGACGAAGTAAAGTGTGAAATGAGCACGCAACAAATTACTTGGGACAGATATCTATTGCGTTCCTTCTGGGGCGTCAGACATCATATCTGATTGCTGCAAGTTGTAAAAAGACACGGTCATAGAAATTTATCAAATTTGAGTTTGAATATGAATTTTAATTCATAGATTTTCGCATCTAGACTTGTTCAAACCACATTTCATCATTCAGTGCACTGTGAAGCACAATGCCAGGTCAAGACCTCTCAACAGAAAAGAGAACCGAAGTTATAACGTTGCTGAACCTGAAAACAATGTCTATTCGAGAAATAGTGAGAAGATCTGGAGTGAGCAAATCATCTGTGGCACGGTTGAAAACGTCTTCGACAATTAAATCTCGACGACATGGCAAATGCGGACGCAAATCATCGACAACTAAGAAACAGGACCGCTTTCTCCTTCGAAATTTACGACGAAATCCTCTTGATGACGCTCATCAGCTCCATGGAGAATGGGAGAATGACGGTGTTAAGGTCTCCTTGAGGACTGTGCAAAGACGACTCAAGACATTTTGTCGCTCGGTGGTTCCTAGACGTGTGCCAAAGCTTACCCCTCCAATGATGCGCAAACGACTGTCCTTCGCGAAGAAGCATGTTGAGTGGACAGTGGAACAGAGTGCCCATCAGACAGACAGTGAAACATCCGACGAAAGTGATGGTCTGGGGAGTTATCAGTGCGAAAGGGCCAGGAAAGCTTCATATCGTCGAAGGCAATATGAACGCGTCAGTATCAGAAGGTTCTGGAATCACGTGCACTTCCTCAACTCCGTGCATGGTTTCCCAACGGAAATGTCATCTTTATACATGATGGGGCACCATGCCACAAAGCAAAGATAATAACTGAGTTTCTTCGAAGCAACAACATTGTGACATTGGATTGGCCTAGGAACTCTCCGGATTTGAACCCTATAGAGAATGTCTGGGGTATCATCAAGCGGCGGATTTCATCAAAAACAACAACCACGAAGCAAGAATTAATCTCTATCATACAACATTGGCACCGCGATGCAACACTGCCTAATACTCTTTCAAAACTCAACGACAGAGAATGCAAGCAGTGATCGACGCTAAGGGTGGACATACGAAGTTTTGATTTGGTTAAATGTCTGAACAGTGAGCCTGATTTGTTTTCTGTGCATTTTGAAACCATTAATGTTAGATTTCAGCATTAAATACGGTTGTACATTGGAAAATCAAATAGTTCTCATAGTGTCCCAAGTAATTTGTCGTTTAGGAAATACAATGTTATGTTGAATTGATGAACATGACCTTTGAAAACGCTCATTATACTAAGCATAAATCTAGCTAATGTCCACATCAATAAAGTAGAAATAGCCTCTTTGTAATCGATTGGTGTCCGAGCATATCATATGACAATTTTTGCAAAAATTCAGGTGTCCCAAGTAATGTGGCGCCTACTGTATGTGACGACTACATTAACGTTTCATGCGGGGAAAACATTGCCAAAGCAAGAAAAATTCAAGATATCATCAAAGAATTCGATGAGGGGTGACAGACGAATCCTGAAGACCTACACTGTAAACCGTTGACTGGCAATTGGAAAACTGAGCTTTGATAAATCCGTATTAAAGAGAATTTTCCTGATCATATTGTCATATTTGTAGCATCGCAACCACAGAATTAGATTGTTTAATCGTATCACTTTGCTAGAAGTGCAAACTGATTCAAACAGATGACACATGCAGGAACTTAATAAGTGGGCAAAAAGAAATTTTTAATACCTTACAGAGATAGGAAAAATAGTCGTGCGTCGCTTCCGGATTGCTCTGAATTCCTCCAAAATGCTCCGATCGGCACGATTCCTTCAGATTCGAAGAATTCAGATCATTGCGCAAAAGTTTTCTCGATAATGTTGGGCCCTCCGATCATTTCAAAAAAAAGTTAGCAGGCGTATGAAAAAACGTTCACAAACTTCTCTGCAGAACTCGTCATCGACTGTGTCTCTTTGCTGTGTGATCCGGTTAATAACAGTCACTGAAACTTTGCACAATTTGGCGTGTTTAATGTTGAACTGGCTGCTCATTGTTCGATTGCTATGATATTATGTCAGCAGATTGTGCCATCTCATTAGCGTTACATGTTCCAATGCTTCCTTTCTAGTCAAACAGAAGAAGAGACGACCTGTCTAATTCTGTGATCACAACCGCGAACAGTGCTCGATAAATTAGAAATATTGAATTCTGAATTTCATCCATTTCATCATAGAAACAGCGGCGTAGGGTGCCGTTTTGAAAAAGGTATTCAAGGAAAACCTGAATCCACATAGCATTACTTCAATCTATTCATGTGCAAACGTTTACATGCAAGACAAATAATTACACATAATGTAGCCTACTGGATACGGACATGTGCAAAACTTCGCCTTAAATCAAATTATGCTCATCATACATTTTGTATTGATGTAGGTACGCTATATGCATGGATAGTTGCACATATCAAAAGCACTACACATCAACAAATTGAAAAATTTAAATGATAGCTTGCTTAATATGGAGAATTTCATAACTATAATCCAAACATTGAACACATATAAGCGTAGATCACGACAACGCTACTTCATTTTACAAAATTCATCAAAATCATAGAAATTTTATTTTGATGAAAGTTAGATAAGCATATTTTTTCAATTACTTTCGAATCACATGCCCCATCAGTTTCTTGTATATGTTTTCAAGCACTCCAAACGATCTGAAATTTCACTCCATAAATTGTCAAAGTGCATCTGAATCAACTGAAAGTTGCCCTATTTCAGCAACACTATTGAAAGTCCTTCGTTGAATAGTGGATATGATAAAGCATCCTCAGCGTTTCTGCATTTGTCTCTGTATAACTGCGTATGATTCCATGATTACAAGAATGATGGCAAAAAAAAACAGATGCTACCCAATTGCCGCTCATTCTCTATCCCAACAATGTTATTCAGCCCATCAAGTTGAATAGTAGCCTCATGTTTGCAGTATTGAAGCTGATAGTATAAGCGACGTCGCGGTGCCGTAGAGACCTCCAAGAAACAAGAAGTGGAATCAAAATTAACGATGATTGATATCGTTGCTTATTACAATTGCTACTTTTGAATCAAACCGAATTACTAAGCCGCAAAATAGTTAACTAATTATCATGAAAATCGATAGAATCAATTCACAACTTTACACAGAGAATAAATAGGTATTCAGTGAATACTGTGAATACTATACACGCTATGCCACTGTATAGAAAATGAGCAGTAATTCTTTGCATCTAATTTGTTCTTACAAAGAATTATACAAATATTTCTACAGCAGAATTATGCAATCATATCTATAAAAACTCAAGCTAAATTACTTGTGGAGATATCATTGGAAAGTGAGGGAGAAGTTGGTAAAATACATTGGTTATCAATTATCATGGTGGATACAGCAACACTTGTCACAGTAGGCCGGATACACACCTGTCACAGTAGGCCGGATACACACTTGTCACAGTATGCCGGATACACACTTGTCACAGTAGGCCGGATACACACTTGTCGTAGTAGGCCGGATACACACTTGTCACAGTAGGCCGGATACACACTTATCACATTAGGCCGGATACACACTTGTCACAGTAGGCCGGATACACACTTGTCACAGTAGGCCGGATACACACTTGTCACAGTAGGCCGGATACACACCTGTCACAGTAGGCCGGATACACACTTGTCACAGTAGGCCGGATACACACTTGTCGTAGTAGGCCGGATACACACTTGTCGTAGTAGGCCGGATACACACTTGTCACAGTAGGCCGGATACACACTTATCACAGTAGGCCGGATACACACTTGTCACAGTAGGCCGGATACACACTTGTCACAGTAGGCCGGATACACACTTGTCACAGTAGGCCGGATGCACACTTGCCGTAGTAGGCCGGATACACACTTGTCGCAGTAGGCCGGATACACACTTGTCACAGTAGGCCGGATACACACCTGTCGTAATAGGCCGGATACACACTTGTCACAGTAGGCCGGATACACACTTGTCGTAGTAAGCCAATCATAATAAATGCAGGATAAATATCAATTAATAAATTATTCTCAAGACGATATTCGGTCCCTGTTGAAAATGTTCTCTAACCCTAGACTGCCCATGGTGTAATATAATGAACAACCAGTTCCACCCTTCACACAAATATTGCGATGCTGGTTTCAGTCGATCTTTGTGGCAGACAAGTAGAACAGTCACTGCTTGTCACTGGCAAGATATTGCTTTATCACGTATCTTCATGTAGTTAGTCATTTGTGACGAAATGTATTCGAAATTCGAATTTATCAGCTGCTCTCGTCTACACACCCATTCGGTGTGTGTGACCCAGGCGACCAGATAATTTTTTATCGCTGAGAAAATTAGAGAATATAGAAGGAGATGCAATTGAGATATTCTGAGTCTTGTCTAAAGTAAATACTAAAGATAATAAGATATAGGATAATTTTGATCGATGAACAAGTTTGTGTATTATAATACACAATGGGCAGTTGGAACATTGTGTGAAAGATAGTCAATTCACCAATATTGTGAATTTAGTGAATCTTTTGATGAATTTAGTTTTTGATTATCAAACAGCACTAAGTATGAAATGGTGAGACTAGTAGCCATAAGTGACGCTTTCTAAATATGATATATATTCACAAATTTTGCAGAATATTGAGTAGGCCAACATTACTAGACATCACTTTTTCTTTTCATATTCACAGCCATAGCTTTAATCGCTTCTTAGAGAGACGAGAATGCCATCCATGTCCCATTACCTCACGGGAACTGCAAACTCGGTTCGTTGCCGATATTATAAGAGATCGATAAAATTGCTGCAGATATTTTCTGCTTTTATAACACAAAAAATTAAGCCCACTAGGAGAATTATTACATGGAATACCAGTTGGATCCATAAATGTTCAATGAGACAATCACAAGAGTTCAATGTGATGATGGTTTCTTTGATCCAAGTAGATATGTAGTTAAATAGGTGAATTTGTATGTTATATCATACTATAACCAAATTATGTCATAATTAGGCCTATATTAGACCAAGATTTTTTATTTACCAAGAATTTGACATCATTGCGTCACATCACCAACCACAAAACAGTTTCCTGAACTTATTCAGTGTGTAGTACCTGATGTAAACTTTTGTCCAAGTCAGGTTGGTTTTCCATCACTTATAGAACCCTCAAGAGTCGAAAAAATCAGTTTAATTATCATAATGTACTTTTGGCTGAACTGCCCATCGTTCACTATAATACACAAACTCATTCTTATAGTTCTGAAACACTTATTCATCTTTAAATGCTTGATTGTGTGTTATGACACGGAATAACAATTTCCTTCAAAAGAAGAAATTTTTCTAATTAAGAGGTGGTTTGAGCAGTTTAGGGCTAATAAAGATATGTTTCCCATTTACCGTCTCCTGCGGCCGCTAGAGACGTGAAAACTAATGAGACTAGATTCATATGACATTTATGTAGGACCCCTATGTAGTTTCCGAAACAATTTTAAGAACAAAGTTCTTAGTATAACCATTGCATTCAAAAATTTTTAGAATTTTCTCAATTTCATCATGAAATATATTCCAATTGCTGGCTACCGTATATGCTCTACTCAGCATTCCAATAACCAGACCCCGGTGCCACGCTCTTGGACAGTTTGCTTCAAAATTTAATAGCACATTTGTGAACGTTTCTTTTCTAAAGATGCTAGTTTCCAAATTATTCGTAATATTTATTTTAACATCCAAGAATGCTATACTATTGCCTCCAATATCTACAGTAAATTTTAAATTTTTGTGTTGTCTATTTAAAAATTGGTGAAACCGTTCTACTTTCTTTATATCATCAAAAACACAAATGCAATCATCTACATATCTTGCGTAATAAAGTGGACTGCATTCTTCATTCATCCAATTTTGTTCCAGATGTGACAAAAATAGATTTGCGAGTGTAGGAGCAAGGGGGGAACCCATACTTACACCATCTATCTGCTTAAACATTTGGTCATTAAATAAAAATTGACCACTCGTGGCAAACAGGCAGTTTTTTAAATACATCCCTGTCAAACAAAGGCTTGTTAGTTGAATTCTTATCATAGACTAAATTAGCCGCCAGTTCAATTCTTTCATTTACAGGTATGTTCATGAACAGTGATTCAACTTCATAACTAATTAAAATATGTTTGTCATGAAAAAGTTCTTGATTTTTATTAATTTCTTCTATCAAGTGAGAGGTAGAATTCAACACATGTTTCGAATTTATGTGGTTTTATTAGATTATGTAAAAATGTTGCCAAATTGTAACTTGCAGAACCAATAGTGCTTATTATTGGTCTCATAGGTTTGTTATCTTTGTGCACTTTCACAGTACCATAGAGCCTACCGGGCTCACTGCCAGAAGGACTAATAAACTTGTACGTTTTCTCATCAATATATCTACGCAAATACTTATAAATGTAACGATACAATCTGCCTTCCTCGATTACTGTCGGATGTTTGCGAATGTCATCCTCATCATATTCAATTTTTTGGAATTTAGTTACGTCTTTTAAAATATCACTCATTTTTTTGTTGTACTCAAATGAGTTGACTATCACCAATCCATTCCCCTTATCAAAGGGGCACTACTACAGTTTAGTGCACCCTCTTTTACCACTACTGCAGTTTAGTGCACCCTAAAATGCATGTGAGAACAACATGATTTAATCAACAGAATGAATGCCGTTCGTTCTTCCCTATAGTTATAAATGAGTGTCTTTGTGTCTTCGTGTGTCTTAGTCTTCGTCTTCGCACATTACACCGAGCGCGCGCTTCGGTGTAATGTGCGTAGTCATCGTTTGCGGGAGAATGCGCCGTTGTTTTAGGGTGCACTAAACTGCAGTAGTGCCATCAAAGGAACACTTTCATATCCTTGCGTTACGCCAACTTTTCCAGTACTTTGTGGGTTTCACGATTGTATTTATCATTACATATCTTCTTTCCAGCTTTAAAGAAGTGAGTTGCAGCTTCCTGAATTTCAGGTTTTACCACTGGTGTTAAATGAAATTCATTTTCATTTTTAATGTTAACAGCAATAGCTTTTTCTAATTGGTATTTATTCTTATCATTACAAATATTTTTAGGAATCACACTATGTTTAAGGCCAAACCTTAGTACTTCACGCTCTTTTAGGGTTAATTCATTATTACTTAGATTAACAAGGCAATCCGGAGATTTGATCCGATTATTTAACCATAACCGTTTTAGTTTATCATTATGTTTATTTTCAACCTCCTTCAACTTAGGTTGAATACTACGTATCACTATCAGTTTCAAGACCACAAGTCTAAACCAGGACAATTGATCCTTAATTTTGCAAGTAATGTCATCAATTTGTTTGGTGTTATGTTTAATCATTTTTTGTACATATTTAATCTGAGCTTCAACCACTAGTCTATCACAATTATCAGCAATCTGCGACAGCGATTTAAGCTTCGGAACTTTGATCGTTAAGAACTTTGGTACAACTTTTAGGAAAATACATTTCTCAAAGTACGCAAGGTCAAGTTGCAATTTTAGCTTTTTCTCAGTCAACTTTTCAAATTTTCGAAAATAACTCACAGGAATACCATACAAGCTCTCCAAACAATGAAAGTACGTGGCTGTTTTAACACTCTTATATAGCCATAGTAGCATACAGATCAGTATGTTAGAAAACATCGTCACAGTGTTATGTCTTTATT
Organism: Prostheceraeus crozeri; assembly: GCA_907163375.1. Classification (NCBI taxonomy): domain Eukaryota; kingdom Metazoa; phylum Platyhelminthes; order Polycladida; family Euryleptidae; genus Prostheceraeus; species Prostheceraeus crozeri. Next base: position 118,661 of record CAJQUW010014998.1, read on the forward strand.
GCAGTAAAACTAATCTCGCTAAAAGACTTCAACGCGTTTCAACATTAAGAAAATGTCCTTCTCAAGAGTTCATTACTCATTAAAATTCACAAAATACACTGGACTATGCACAAGAGACTTACATGACAAATAAAAACTTCTGCACTTTAGCACTTTAGGCTACGGTTTGAAAGTGTAGTCCACACAAATACTGAACAGGAAATGACAGCGCCGAACGCTAAACACTTAGAAAATGAATCGTCTTCACACAGAGTGATCACAGTCTGCAATGATAGAAACATGATTGGATCGAAAGTTGATATTCATCAACAATCAATACATCAGGCCATCCAACACGTGTGTGAAGTTAGCACCGCCACTCAGCACCGCCATCTTGAAAATGGAATGTGCCAGTCAAATCAACGGTCAGAATCGATCTAGATGGAGTGTGCCAGAATGTGCCACCCATCACTTTGAAAGAATTCCCCCTAGTTTAGGAAAAATCGCTGCTCGAAAGTTCGACATGGCTGTGATGTGAAGTTAGCACCGCCACTAAAACTTTTTTTCCAAAATACACAATCAAAACATACGAAACACGCACAACAGATAGAAGACCATGAAAAACATTGTGCCAGCAAGTTTCAGCACCTAAATCCCCGTACTTGCTGAGAAATTAGTCCCCGAAGCCACAAAATGGCGGTGATGTGAAGTTAGCACCGCCACTGAAGTCTTTTTTTAAAATACGCAAATAAAACGTACGAAGCAAGAACAGCAGATAGGAGACCATCAAAAACATTGTGCCAGTAAGTTTCTTCTCCCAAGACGCCGTACTTGCGGAGAAATTAGCCCCCGAAAGCTCAATGCGCTGGCGGTGATGTGAAGTTGGCACCGCCATCTTAAAAAATGCATGTGCCAGTCAAACCAACGGTCAGAATCGATCTAGATGGAGTGTGCCAGCATGTGCCACCCATCACTTTGAAAGAATTCCCCCTAGTTTAGGAAAAATCGCTGCTCGAAAGTTCGACATGGCGGTGATGTGAAGTTAGCACCGACACTAAAACTTTTTTCCAAAATACACAATCAAAACATACGAAACACGCACAACAGATAGAAGACCATGAAAAACATTGTGCCAGCAAGTTTCAGCACCTAAATCCCCGTACTTGCTGAGAAATTAGTCCCCAAAGCCACAAAATGGCGGTGATGTGAAGTTAGCACCGCCACTGAAGTCTTTTTTTAAAATACGCAAATAAAACGTACGAAGCAAGAACAGCAGATAGGAGACCATCAAAAACATTGTGCCAGTAAGATTCTTCTCCTAAGACGCCGTACTTGCGGAGAAATTAGCCCCCGAAAGCTCAATGCGCTGGCGGTGATGTGAAGTTGGCACCGCCATCTTAAAAAATGCATGTGCCAGTCAAACCAACGGTCAGAATCAATCTAGATGGAGTGTGCCAGCATGTGCCACCCATCACTTTGAAAGAATTCCCCCTAGTTTAGGAAAAATCGCTGCTCGAAAGTTCGACATGGCGGTGATGTGAAGTTAGCACCGCCACTAAAACTTTTTTTCCAAAATACACAATCAAAACATACGAAACACGCACAACAGATAGAAGACCATGAAAAACATTGTGCCAGCAAGTTTCAGCACCTAAATCCCCGTACTTGCTGAGAAATTAGTCCCCGAAGCCACAAAATGGCGGTGATGTGAAGTTAGCACCGCCAATGAAGTCTTTTTTTAAAATACGCAAATAAAACGTACGAAGCAAGAACAGCAGATAGGAGACCATCAAAAACATTGTGCCAGTAAGATTCTTCTCCTAAGACGCCGTACTTGCGGAGAAATTAGCCCCCGAAAGCTCAATGCGCTGGCGGTGATGTGAAGTTGGCACCGCCATCTTAAAAAATGCATGTGCCAGTCAAACCAACGGTCAGAATCGATCTAGATGGAGTGTGCCAGCATGTGCCACCCATCACTTTGAAAGAATTCCCCCTAGTTTAGGAAAAATCGCTGCTCGAAAGTTCGACATGGCGGTGATGTGAAGTTAGCACCGCCACTAAAACTTTTTTCCAAAATACACAATCAAAACATACGAAACACGCACAACAGATAGAAGACCATGAAAAACATTGTGCCAGTAAGTTTCAGCGCCTAAATCCCCGTACTTGCTGAGAAATTAGTCCCGAAGCCACAAAATGGCGGTGATGTGAAGTTAGCACCGCCACTGAAGTCTTTTTTTAAATACGCAAATAAAACGTACGAAGCAAGAACAGCAGATAGGAGACCATCAAAAACATTGTGCCAGCAAGTTTCTTCTCCTAAGACGCCGTACTTGCGGAGAAATTAGCCCCCGAAAGCTCAATGCGCTGGCGGTGATGTGAAGTTGGCACCGCCATCTTAAGAAATGCATGTGCCAGTCAAACCAACGGTCAGAATCAATCTAGATGGAGTGTGCCAGCATGTGCCACCCATCACTTTGAAAGAATTCCCCCTAGTTTAGGAAAAATCGCTGCTCGAAAGTTCGACATGGCGGTGATGTGAAGTTAGCACCGCCATCTTGAAAAATGCATGTGCCAGTCAAACCAACGGTCAGAATCGTTCTAGATGGAGTGTGCCAGCATAATATATTTTCCACGGCAAACAGATGAAAATGTTTATCGATATATTGATCATATGGTAACCGAAAACTGACCAATCATGGGACGTCGTTGGTCAAATGAAAAATTCAAACCATTACCAATAGTTTTGCCGTTGTAAGTCGCGAACTCTCCTCCTTCATGCGGGGAAACATAAACGAATCGCATGCTATTCATCAATGGCCTTTAATAAGAAAGTAAGTCTTCCTAGATATGCCATTGCATATACTCGTCAAATGCCTTCACTGTCCTACAGAGTTTTGAACGAAGTAATAGCTTCAGCTTTCTGTTAACAGTTCAGGCACATGACGGTATTCACCTGTCGAGATATTCGCATTTGCATTGATATATGTATAGCCAGTAAGTAAACGGTTTAATGTTGAAGTGGAAAATTTTACAATACCTCCATTGAGTGGTCCCAATTTTGGAAAAACATTCACTGGCGGTGACAACTTCACATCACCGCCATTGAGCATTCGGGTTGGTTTTCCACCGACTGTGGTGGGTTTTTCGTGAAATAAACAAGTGGTACATGCTGGCACACTCCATCTAGATCGATTCTGACCGTTGATTTGACTGGCACATGCATTTTTTAAGATGGCGGTGCCAACTTCACATCACCGCCAGCGCATTGAGCCTTCGGGGGCTAATTTCTCCGCAAGTACGGCGTCTTAGGAGAAGAAACTTGCTGGCACAATGTTTTTCATGGTCTTCTATCTGTTGTGCGTGTTTCGTATGTTTTGATTGTGTATTTTGGAAAAAAGTTTTAGTGGCGGTGCTAACTTCACATCACCGCCATGTCGAACTTTCGAGCAGCGATTTTTCCTAAACTAGGGGGAATTCTTTCAAAGTGATGGGTGGCACATGCTGGCACACTCCATCTAGATCGATTCTGACCGTTGGTTTGACTGGCACATGCATTTTTTAAGATGGTGGTACCAACTTCACATCACCGCCAGCGCATTGAGCTTTCGGGGGCTAATTTCTCCGCAAGTACGGCGTCTTGGGAGAAGAAACTTACTGGCACAATGTTTTTGATGGTCTCCTATCTGCTGTTCTTGCTTCGTACGTTTTATTTGCGTATTTAAAAAAAGACTTCAGTGGCGGTGCTAACTTCACATCACCGCCATTTTGTGGCTTCGGGACTAATTTCTCAGCAAGTACGGGGATTTAGGCGCTGAAACTTACTGGCACAATGTTTTTCATGGTCTTCTATCTGTTGTGCGTGTTTCGTATGTTTTGATTGTATATTTTGGAAAAAAAGTTTTAGTGGCGGTGCTAACTTCACATCACCGCCATGTCGAACTTTCGAGCAGCGATTTTTCCTAAACTAGGGGGAATTCTTTCAAAGTGATGGGTGGCACATTCTGGCACACTCCATCTAGATCGATTCTGACCGTTGATTTGACTAGCACATTCCATTTTCAAGATGGCGGTGCTGAGTGGCGGTGCTAACTTCACACACGTGTTGGATGGCCTGATGTATTGATTGTTGATGAATAGCAACTTTCGATCCAATCATGTTTCTATCATTGCAGACTGTGATCACTCCGTGTGAAGACGATTCATTTTCTAAGTGTTTGGCGTTCCGCGCTGTCATTTCCTGTTCAGTATTTGTGTGGACTACACTTTCAAGCCGTAGCCTAAAGTGTTAAAGTGCAGAAGTTTTTATTTGTCATGTAAGTCTCTTGTGCATAGTCCAGTGTATTTTGTGAATTTTAATGAGTAATGAACTCTTGAGAAGGACATTTTCTTAATGTCGAAACGCGTTGAAGTCTTTTAGCGAGATTAGTTTTACTGCAATAAAGACATAACACTGTGACGATGTTTTCTAACATACTGATCTGTATGCTACTATGGCTATATAAGAGTGTAAAAACAGCCACGTACTTTCATTGTTTGGAGAGCTTGTATGGTATTCCTGTGAGTTATTTTCGAAAATTTGAAAAGTTGACTGAGAAAAAGCTAAAATTGCAACTTGACCTTGCGTACTTTGAGAAATGTATTTTCCTAAAAGTTGTACCAAAGTTCTTAACGATCAAAGTTCCGAAGCTTAAATCGCTGTCGCAGATTGCTGATAATTGTGATAGACTAGTGGTTGAAGCTCAGATTAAATATGTACAAAAAATGATTAAACATAACACCAAACAAATTGATGACATTACTTGCAAAATTAAGGATCAATTGTCCTGGTTTAGACTTGTGGTCTTGAAACTGATAGTGATACGTAGTATTCAACCTAAGTTGAAGGAGGTTGAAAATAAACATAATGATAAACTAAAACGGTTATGGTTAAATAATCGGATCAAATCTCCGGATTGCCTTGTTAATCTAAGTAATAATGAATTAACCCTAAAAGAGCGTGAAGTACTAAGGTTTGGCCTTAAACATAGTGTGATTCCTAAAAATATTTGTAATGATAAGAATAAATACCAATTAGAAAAAGCTATTGCTGTTAACATTAAAAATGAAAATGAATTTCATTTAACACCAGTGGTAAAACCTGAAATTCAGGAAGCTGCAACTCACTTCTTTAAAGCTGGAAAGAAGATATGTAATGATAAATACAATCGTGAAACCCACAAAATACTGGAAAAGTTGGCGTAACGCAAGGATATGAAAGTGTTCCTTTGATGGCACTACTGCAGTTTAGTGCACCCTAAAACAACGGCGCATTCTCCCGCAAACGATGACTACGCACATTACACCGAAGCGCGCGCTCGGTGTAATGTGCGAAGACGAAGACGAAGACACACGAAGACACAAAGACACTCATTTATAACTATAGGGAAGAACGAACGGCATTCATTCTGTTGATTAAATCATGTTGTTCTCACATGCATTTTAGGGTGCACTAAACTGCAGTAGTGGTAAAAGAGGGTGCACTAAACTGTAGTAGTGCCCCTTTGATAAGGGGAATGGATTGGTGATAGTCAACTCATTTGAGTACAACAAAAAAATGAGTGATATTTTAAAAGACGTAACTAAATTCCAAAAAATTGAATATGATGAGGATGACATTCGCAAACATCCGACAGTAATCGAGGAAGGCAGATTGTATCGTTACATTTATAAGTATTTGCGTAGATATATTGATGAGAAAACGTACAAGTTTATTAGTCCTTCTGGCAGTGAGCCCGGTAGGCTCTATGGTACTGTGAAAGTGCACAAAGATAACAAACCTATGAGACCAATAATAAGCACTATTGGCTCTGCAAGTTACAATTTGGCAACATTTTTACATAATCTAATAAAACCACATAAATTCGAAACATGTGTTGAATTCTACCTCTCACTTGATAGAAGAAATTAATAAAAATCAAGAACTTTTTCATGACAAACATATTTTAATTAGTTATGAAGTTGAATCACTGTTCATGAACATACCTGTAAATGAAAGAATTGAACTGGCGGCTAATTTAGTCTATGATAAGAATTCAACTAACAAGCCTTTGTTTGACAGGGATGTATTTAAAAAACTGCCTGTTTGCCACGAGTGGTCAATTTTTATTTAATGACCAAATGTTTAAGCAGATAGATGGTGTAAGTATGGGTTCCCCCCTTGCTCCTACACTCGCAAATCTATTTTTGTCACATCTGGAACAAAATTGGATGAATGAAGAATGCAGTTCACTTTATTACGCAAGATATGTAGATGATTGCATTTGTGTTTTTGATGATATAAAGAAAGTAGAACGGTTTCACCAATTTTTAAATAGACAACACAAAAATTTAAAATTTACTGTAGATATTGGAGGCAATAGTATAGAATTTTTGGATGTTAAAATAAATATTACGAATAATTTGGAAACTAGCATCTTTAGAAAAGAAACGTTCACAAATGTGCTATTAAATTTTGAAGCAAACTGTCCAAGAGCGTGGCACCGGGGTCTGGTTATTGGAATGCTGAGTAGAGCATATACGGTAGCCAGCAATTGGAATATATTTCATGATGAAATTGAGAAAATTCTGAAAATGTTTGAACCCTAAGTAGTTTGCTGTTCATGACGGAACGCCAATCGTGAGTAAATCCACGTGACAAAGGAGTCTGTCTGAGAGTGCATCCAATTTTTGTCCTATAATTAGCTTATCAAGGCAAGGTTGTCATGGTGCCTTGCAATCGTTGGCGCAAATGGAAAAGCATGGACATTGTCTAGACAACGAAGTCATTCAACCCTAACCTTCTGAGAAATGTTGTTTTCTGCAGAAGAAAATAGACGAATAAATCAGGATGTTGAAAACATGCATTATTATGCAAACTTTCATGATGCCATGATCACCTTCTGTACGTGAGCTTGCCGTCAACACCGGAAGCAATTCTCTGTTCAGAACATCAGCATAAGAAGCATTTTCTGAAACACAATTATATTTTCACTGATGAAAATGTAACTGATACATATCTGGGGCCTATTTCATGACGCTTACAATCATAGTAAATTGTGAATTGTGGCTTAAAATTGTAAATATTCATAATTATTCTGTTTCATGATGACTTGTAATAGTAAGGTAGAATTGTAAGCTGGAAAAGGGCATTGTAATTTGTAAAATTGTAAAGAAGAATCATTGATTTCAGTTTCATGAACAATGTTGAATTGTGAAACTATGTAAGAATTGTAGAATGACATTTACAAAGCTTGTGAGGTGGGTAAGATGAACTGAGACGGATACAATCCTATCTTCGACATGCTCGAATTTGACCGCGTTGGTCCTGTGAGTCGCAATTTTTATAACCGACGGACCTTTTACGATGCTACTGACTGGGAGCAGAGATATCGGTTGCAAGCATCAATCTCGTATATCCTTGAGCGAATTGGACCGCATTTGGAAATTGAAAATCGTCTTGGCAGTCTTTCAGAGAAACAGCAACTTTTGACGACTTTGCATATTTATTCCGGCAATGCCTTCTATCACGTTATGAGAGATTGCCATGGTCCATCCGAATCAACCGTTTGCCGAGTGATTCGTAGAGTGACCAATGCGCTAAACACTGCCATGTTCGATGACGTCATAGGCTGGCCATCTAGCTGCGATAACTCAGCAGAAAAGTTTTTCAACTTTGGAGGAATGCCATCTGTGTGTGGTGCAGATGGCATACTGATTCCCATCATT
>CAJQUW010014999.1:0-14587 GCA_907163375.1 Prostheceraeus crozeri
TATTAGAGCAAACTGATATTACTAAACGTGGTGGGGTTCGTTCTCAAGTTGTGAAACTTCACATTTGAAATTCGTGAGTCCATAATTAAGATCGTTGAGGATAACGCCTGAATAAAGTTAAGTAACATCGCCAAGAGTGTGTATGAAGACCACAGTGTTCAGCATTTTTCGGACAACCATCAATCGAGCCTTATCAACTATCAAGTGAACTTTACACCATGAAGCAGTTAGAGACTATTCCTGATTCAAGAAATTCCTTGGCAATTCCTTCGATCGGAAAACTATAGTAATTATAGACAAGTTAATGTCTATCTTCATCCCTTTTACCATATTTTCATAATAACAGAATTCTCAAAAAGTCTTAAAATATGACACTAGCATTCCTCCTTCATTACTATGCGGTAGGATTATCGATTGGTTAAAGTGATTGAAATAATCACCCTTGGTCTTCAACGTTGGTCTTATACCTTGGTCTTCTGATGGTCAAGTCAATCAACAGTGGCTACATAGCAGCTAAGTCACTTCATCATTTGAAGAATTGCAGTCGGTTCCTGAGTCTCTTTTGTCAGCGCTGGGACATACTGGGGATTCTATTTTTTATAAATAAGGTAATGAATAATACTTCTTCATTTGTTGAGATAAAGAAATGTACAATCACATCATAATCGAAAAAAAGCTTCCAAATTTCGATCAGAACAAAATCGCGTAGATAATATTTGAGATCCTTGACGACATACACATCGAATTACATAAGATGCACACATTCGCTACGCAGTGTTCACTTGTGTTCACTTCACATTTAACCGACTACGATAAATAGAAATAAAATCGCTCTGAATGTGGAACATGGTTGCTGTTCACATTAGCCCGATTTTCTCAACGACAAATCGTTCAACGATAAAATGGTGCCGTCAAGATTGCTGCCAGAGCGACTTTCTTAAAAGATAATAAATCCGCGAGCACAATATTGCAAAGTCAACTTTTGATGGCAAAATCATAATCAGCATTAGTCGGTGATCAAAATGCATATAATCCCTTGTCTTGTCATTTCGCATCACAATAATAATAATAGTAATAATAATAATAGTGTTTATTTCACAAAAGTAATGGAAATCATAAGTTACATTAAGAGTCGGACTTTACAGTATGAAGGTTAAAAAGGCAGTACAATTGTTTCTCAAGAAGAGGACAAAATTCAAAGTTCCATGCATGCAAAGTCTTGCAAATATAGCAATCAGCATCATATTATTTCCGATTCATGATTGTTGAAGTCAGTGGAAAAAATGATAGTCTGTATCTTTCTGTTCGGGTCAGTTGTAATCGGTAATGCTTTGAATGAAGTAAACGTTTTGGTACGTACTTGTGAAGAATATGGTTCTTGTTATCAGCCAATTTCCTGAATAGCCTCTTGCTGATTAATTCCCGTCGATGTTGCAGACGAAAGTAGCTATGTTGCTGACGGTGGATCTTTGTGTTTCCGGTACCTTGATTTATAAGTTTAAAAGCTCGATAATCAAAACTTTCAATTTTTCTTTCCAGTCTTTTAGGCAAGTGAATGAAAATTGGGCAAGCATATTCGAGTGTCGACTGAATCATGCCCGAGTAGACCATCTTCAGATCGGCGACATTTACAAAACGCTTCAACTTTCGCAAGATGAAAAACCGGCGATTGCATTTCTTCACTACGTTTACAATATGGTGGTCCCATGTCAACTTATTGTTCAAGATAACGCCGAGTACATTCATCTCAGTCACTATTGGCAAGGGCAATCGGTCATGAACAGCTGAAGTGCTACGTTGACAATAACGGCACAAATTGATAATGGCAACATTGAGAGAAGAGCTTGTAATCCTAGATACCTAGATTGAAATCCCTACTCATAGAGCCTAAAGGAAATAGATTCGATCCCAAATAATTTTAAGTCCATTTATAATAGCCCTTAAGCGCCGAACTATCCATAGGCTTAGGGTCAATCCCGAACCCGAAATCCCAGGATCCCAGCTTTTTTCAATCCCGAATTCCAGGATCAAGAGAAGTCGGGCTTTTCCAAGCTGTAGTTGAGAATAGCAGGTAGCAGTTGTAAATAGGTTAGGGTAAGTAGAATGTTTTTCACTTGCAGGACTTTTTTGAACCTGGGATTCGGGATTGCAAGTGCTAACTCGGGATGAGATTGTATAGACACAAGCATATCACCTTAAGTCACAAGTAAAATGGTAAGTTAATCAAAATTATAGGTACAAGTAGTTGCTCCATGCATAAGACTAGCGGATTGGGATAATGGTTTCGAAGAATCTTATGTATAGCTTTTTACAACACATTAACATAATGCTGTGAATTATAACTGTGTTCGAATGAGAAGAATTTTTCTTGAATAACTCAATCCGGGGATTGAGCTTTGACCAGAGGCTAATAATATAAGCAAAAACTGCGGCCTAGTGAGCAATTCTCTTCCCAAAGATCTCAGTTCGATTCCTAATCCCGGTATTGTGTATCTCGCGAATGTTCATCCCTAAATTGGTCGCACTTTCAAATATTACTTGCCTTAACTCATGACAAGCTCGAATTCAATTATCGACCTTCATCTAAAAAAACTTATCAGACGGGATTTGAAAGCAGCAGTTGATGATTACATTGAAGTTTGAAGAGCTTATATCTGTTGTGTTTGGATGTGACATTTTTATCTTCATAAAATTTTATTTTAGTTAAAATTTCAATTCCGGAATTTTAAGCATCCAATCTTGGAATTTTGGGATCCCTGGACGCACACAATGGAGTGATATTGAGTTTTAGTAAAGCACTGAGTCTTCGATTTAGGGAACACGGTGGACACCAATTTGTTCCTATGTCGATCAGTTTCGGGTAAATAGATTTTCTCATAGGACGTATCAATAGTGCGAATATGTTATGAAACTAGCTTCAGATATAATTCGACAGAATACATTATCTAGTTTGAAATTACTTTGTTTTTATCTTTAGCAAATCACCTTTATTCTAATAAAGCACAACAAGAGGTCAATGTGAGCTAAATAAATAAGAGGTGGATAAGCTGGTTGACAAAGGACACTGTCTCAGATACAACAAGTGTCGAAGATATTACATAAATCCATTTATCTTCTAGAGTGCAATGCATCCATTAGTTAGAATGAACTATAGAATACCCTACAATTCAACGAGCACTAATACTCGTATGTGAATAGCAAACAATGGATGGCAGCAGTGCAAGTCAAACTTCTTTTAAGCGTCTTGATGCCTTCAAATAGCGATGGTTATGATAAACATTGCTTAATAAAGCTGTTCAGCAAAGAATTAATAACGCAGGCCGAGACGAGCCTGTTCCAACTCTGTCCTGAACAATTAAATCCCAGGATTGAGTTTTTCACCACATACTAACAATTTTGTGGTCCAGTGAGCAATTTGCTTCTTAAAAATTTTAATCCCGGGGATTATCTTGATTCAATCCCGGCATTGTGTAATCCGCCAATGTTCCCCCTTGAACTGGCTATATTTTCAATATCATCAGCTTTGCCGAAGAAAACTTCGAATTCAATTCTCGACCTTTCATCATAAGTCTGATCAGTCAGTAATTGGGAACGGAACGTTGACGATTATATTGAAGTGTAAAGTACCTGTATCTGCTGTGTGTGGATTTGTGATAGCTTCATCTTCTTCAATTTTTCTTACTTTGTAGTGATGCAAATGGAAAATTTTCCGGAAAACTTTCCAATTTTTTCAAAATTTTCCGGAAAATTTTCCACTGGAAAATTTTGAAATTTGATTTTCGGTGATTGACGTTTTTTCCTTTGTTTTGGAGACTTATTTTAGTCGTTTGAAAATAGTGTATTATTCAAAGACCGAAAACTTCTCTATCATCCCTGTATGTCAACTTTTGTAACCAACTGTACCTTTTCCATGTCTATTTCAGATCTTTTCAAATGAATTTCAGACATTAGATGGATTTCAGATTTCTCTAGCTGAATTTCAGATATCTGTTAGAAGCACAGATGAAAAGATCTTAAATTCAATTGGAGATTCATGTGGATCATATCTGAAATTCATTTGGGCAGATCTGAAATCGAATTGGAACTATCTGAACCATCTGAACTAGAAGTGGAAGATGTGTATCCTCAACGAAGATATCGGACATTGCGCCAGAAGTTAAAGGCTATCAAAGATATTCTTTTACTCATCACAGATATCTTTAGTGACCAAATATCTAACGATCTTACAGTCTTTATGTCCTCCAAAATGGTCGCTCATGAATGCTGCGTGGACTTGCTTATACTTCACTTGTTCATCAGTAGTAAGGAAGTGACAAACACCAGATAGCGCAAGATGGCCGCCATCGCTGAGTCCCCCCCCCCCCTCTGGAACGACAGAGTCTGTCGTGGTGTGCCGGCCAGGTTGGTTGACAACATGTTCGCTGACTCCCCCCCCCCCCCCCCTCTGGAACGATAGAGTGTCGTGGTGGACTTGGGCGACCGCCAGGATTAGTGTTGAGGCTATAGTGTGTGATGTTTTTGGTGCAATCTGCTGAATTTGGGTTGTAAAATGGTTGTTTCGAGTGGAAGGAGTGGTCGGATGAGAAAACGGAGGTCGGATTCGTGTTCAGCGTGAAATTCTGCATCGGTAGGGTGAGTTTCAAGTCAATCGGCGAGAAAAAAATTTTTCTTCAAAATTTTAACAGAGTTAGAATTTGGGACGTTTTGGTGTGTAGCGCCCAAACGAAGCATCGGATGGGAAAACGGAGGCCAGATTCGGAATCTACGTGAAATTTTGGGTTAGGAAGGATGTTTCCAGCGAAATCGGAGAGAAAAAATTTTCGGCTGACGTCCCCCCCCCTCTGGACAGCTTGCTTCGATTTTGGCTTCCAGTGGACGGACGGATTTTGTCGTGCGATAGCTCGTTTGAAAGCTAAGAGTGAGACAAATTCATTGAAACAATCGGCTTGTTCCTATCTGTCTTCGTTTAGATGTGAGACGCCATTTAAGATTTTGGGACATTGGCGAAAAACGACAGAGTTAGAATTTGGGACGTTTTGGGCTCTAGCTTCAAAACGAAGCATCGGATTGGAAAACGGATTTCAGATTGGAATCAGCGTGAAATTCTCTATCTGTATGGTGAGTTTCAAGTCAATCGGAGAGAAAAAATTTTCAACATTTTTCGAAAAAACGACAGAGTTAGAATTTGGGACGTTTGGTGTGTAGCACCCAAACGAAGCATCGGATGGGAAAACGGAGGCCAGATTCGGAATCTACGTGAAATTTTGGGTTAGGAAGGATGTTTCCAGCGAAATCGGAGAGAAAAAATTTTCGCTGACGTCCCCCCCCCCCTCTGGACAGCTTGCTTCGATTTTGGCTTCCAGTGGACGGATTTTGTCGTGCGATAGCTCGTTTGAAAGCTAAGAGTGAGACAAATTCATTGAAACAATCGCTTGTTCCTATCTGTCTTCGTTCAAAAGTTAGAGCGGTTACAAGATTTTAGGTCGGAGCTCGCTTACCTGAAAAAATCCTAAGTGTCAGAGTGACTTTGTATGGGTAAAAATTTGAAAATTTTCCAAAGTGTGGAATTTCGACCTGGGACCGTCACCAAAACATTTTTCATCAAATTCTGAAATTTCGCTGACGTCCCCCCCCCCCTCTGGACAGCTTGCTTCGATTTTGGCTTCCAGTGGACGGATTTTGTCGTGCGATAGCTCGTTTGAAAGCTAAGAGTGAGACAAATTCAGTGAAAGAATCGGCTTGTTCCTATCTGTCTTCGTTCAAAAGTTAGAGGGGTTACAAGATTTTAGGTCGGAGCTCACCTGAAAAAATCCTAAGTGTCAGAGTGACTTTGTATGGGAAAAATTAAAAATTTTCCAAAGTGTGGAATTTCGACCTGGGACCGTCACCAAAACATTTTTCATCAAATTCTGAAATTTCGCTGACGTCCCCCCCCCTCTGGACAGCTTGCTTCGATTTTGGCTTCCAGTGGACGGATTTTGTCGTGCGATAGCTCGTTTGAAAGCTAAGAGTGAGACAAATTCAGTGAAAGAATCGGCTTGTTCCTATCTGTCTTCGTTTAGATGTGAGACGCCATTTAAGATTTTGGGACATTGGTGAAAAACGACAGAGTTAGAATTTTGGACGTTTTGGGCTCTAGCTTCAAAACGAAGCATCGGATTGGAAAACGGATTTCAGATTTGGAATCAGCTTGATGTTATTGTCCAATGAGGATCATCATCCAATGAGAATCAAGCATTTCTTTATAAATAGCGAGCCTTCCACAGTGAGAATCATTCCATCGTTGAATCACACGAGTGACGGACGCACAATTTCTCTCTCTAGTTCCCTGTTCTATTACCCAACTAAAATGGTAAGTCGCTACTTCCCTCCCTCTCCTCCCTTGAACGTAAACTTAATACAATCTTTTTTCATTTTCAGGCATCTACTCCATCTGCTGCACTAGTAGGACAAAATGGCGGTCAAACGTTACAAGGTTCGCTACGGTCAGATCATCTACAACTGAGGCCAGTGGAAGAAACATCCAAGGTACATAATCCTACACCGCTACAGCGTAAATTACACAAGCCTTGCGTTATGATGATCATAGCGTAGTACTCCAAACGGGAATGCTCCCTTCCACGGATGTCAAGATAATGCACAATCAGTATGGGGACTACATACTGATCCCCGTGAGTCCGTACATTCGCCACCAACTTGATATTATTGAGGAGTACGTGACATTAAATATGGACATTCCTACTCCTCTTGCTCAAGAGTGGAAGGCGAGAGATGACAAGGATACTCCCTATAGAAAGATTTGGGATGGTAATCACATTTGCCTACCGGTATCACATTGGTGTACTTACTATAAGAAGGATGGAGATCATTCAATACCCATCAGATGTGATGAGCTCGGAGAAGGTACTTGGGATATCCTTTTCAAAGTGAATGGGCTATATTATGGTCGACACAAGGATAATAAAATAGCCTCTCTCTCCATGCATATGGAATCCATTTTATATATTCCGAAACCACCCAACGTGGACGACATAATTGATCAAATCCTTAACAGCAGTGGTACGAAGCGCAAGTCGGAGAAGAATGCTACATCAAAACGCAAATCAAAGAAGGAGAAGTACTAGTCCTTTCCTAACTCTACCCTATGACAATTCGCTTATGTGCTTTGAGTGTCGTAGACGTGGTCTTATTAGATACATTTTACTTCTTCGTTGCCATCATATCATTTGTGTATTTTGTCGTGAAAAGCATCGATGTAATTCTTCATTTTGTAATATGTTATAGAACGTTTCCTTAGATGTGTAAATTTCCGTTTTAGGCTTCTATCATCATTTTTATGGATTGTGAGGGTGAACCTGTACAGGAGCTCAGTGCTATTGCTATGAACAATTGGACATATCAGATTGTTAGTGTCTATCATCAACATGCCAACTGCGATCCCAATGTTGATCAATGGGCGAGAAAACACATTCATGGACTTAATCTGAAATATTTGCAAGACTATGGCTTTTCTTGTGAGAGTGCTCTTCTTATTGACTTTAAACGATGGTTAGCTGCTTTCAATGTTATACGCATCTTTTGTAATAATCCTGGTAAGGAGAGGAAAGTATTTCCCAATCTAATCATTGATGATATTTTGCTCCCGCCTTGGGATAGTAGAGTGAATCAACATTATCATGAAGTCACGAAACGTTTTAAGGATTTGTGTGTTCCTATTTTGTCTGTTCGTTGTAGTAGCTACGTTCATAACCAATGCTTCTTTCCTCCTTACCTCAACACTGCCAAAGTCCTGTATGGTTATCATTGCTCGCTGTATGATAGTTATCAGCTGTATCTATTTTATCTCTTTCAAACCATTGATTTATAATGCATGCTTGTTACCGTTATTCAATAAATGTTACTATGAGAAGAGTTGTTGTTTTCATGCAATGGATGGGTTAGTTAAAGGGCGATCATGTCTTTCTCAAACGACTGCGGAACATTACGTTTTCATAGGCAAAGTTTAAAAGGAGCTGTTCAAGATTATGTGATAAATTTTCATAAAGATGAGACCGACATCGAAGCAGTGGTCGATGATGCTAGCACTCTCTTTCTAGAGTTAATGAATACATTCTCTGATAGCATTGTCATGGCGCGATTAGTTGCGAAAATTAAGTTTAGTCATTTTGGAAAGGAAGAGGTGGAAAGTCGCTCTTTCCATTTTGCTTCTTATTCAATGGAAGTGGTAGATCACCCCGAAGAATTTTTAAAAGACATATGATAAAAATTGCTGAACGTCTTAACGCATTTAACCATCATGGTAGCAGTCTAGTGATTGAAGCGATTTCAGATATTCACATTCAACTTTCCATAAAGAAAAATTGAAAATGCAGTGGTACTTGATTGTAGCACAACTGGTTTTCGAGCTATGTCTGCTCACTCTCGAAGTATATACCTTCTGTACATGCGTCTATTATTTAGAAAAGGCTAGCAAATTCATATCTTCAAAAAGACTTGCTATAGACATCAGTAACGGTGAAACTATGTGTTGCGATGTATGTAAGCGAAAGGATGGAAATGAAAAGCGCATCTTCAAGAGATGTAAGCATGCTTTTTGTCAACGCTGTTTCATACGTAATTGCATTCAACTTTGCCAATGTAACCACTGTGACATTGCTCATTTCGAGTGTCACTTATGTCGCAATAGTTAGTACCTATGCAAATGTGGTAAAGATAGGTTTTAGCAAAGACTAACACGGAAAATGGCGAAACGTAAAATGACGAAACGTAAAAGTCAAAAGTTTTCTTCAGCCATTCAAGCTCTCCGACGAATGAAAGCAAATCAGCGATACAATGCTATACGACATGCTAACGATAAATTCATTTGTGAAATTATTTCTCATGTGAGGAAGTTGAGGACGAAGAAATTAGCGCCAAAACAACGAAAGTTACTTAAGCGATATGCTACGAAATTGCGTTTCATCTCCAATCCTAAAGTCGCCCTTCAAAGAAAGAGGAAAACTCTAACACAAAAGGGCGGTTTCCTTTCAGCAATACTTCCAATGATAGCTCCTGCCGTGGGCAACCTATTGGGAAATATCTTTGGCTCTAAGCGTTAATTATGCAAATGTTGAGTCTCAAAGTAATAAAATGGATTTCAGACTTCAATGTGATAAAGTTCTGACTGTATCAGGTCCATCTCATGCAGGTAAAACTGTTTTCACGCTGAATTTATTGGATAAAAGAAGGGAGTTGTTTAAGGAACCTATCAATCGAGTGATTTGGTGTTATGGTATTTATCAACCGTCGCTGTTTCAGGAATTGCAAAGTCGCAACTTTATTCGACATGAAGGAATTATTCCAGTGGATAAACTTCAGTCTAATGATGTTGTTGTATTGGATGATTTATTAAAAGAAAGTAAGAATTCAAAAGATGTTACAGATATGTTCACTCGCGCAGCACACCATAAAAGGTGTTTTATCATCTATATTACACAAAATTTGTTTCCTGATGGAAAAGAAGCTCGTACACGAAACCTGAATACACACTATTATGCTATTTTCAAGAATCCGCGAGATAAAAGTCAATTTGAAATTTTAGCGCGACAAGTTGCACCCAGAGGATCAAAAGCCTTAATTGAAATTTTTCAAGCAGCTACTGAAAAACCATACGGTTACTTATTCATTGACTTTACGCAAGAGTGTCCGGAAGAATTTAGATTTCGAAGTGATATTTTGAAAACTCCCATGATTATCTACAAACTATGAGTTCTTATTCTCGCATGATTGTTATTCCTCAGGATGAATATGTACAATTGACTGCCATGCAGCAAGTAAAGCAACCTCTTGCAAATCAAATGTATAGGAAAGAAATAGATTATCAGCAAAATGTTCACATCAAAGATCCACATCGTGCTGTATTATTACAATCGGAAACTGTTGAGCAATTGAAAAACTTGAAGAATAAGATGCGTGACTCTGTATCGACTGCTACACCTTTAGCATCTCGCGCACATGCCATATCTCTTTTCAACAGTATTGAACCCCATCTCAATGTAAATGATAGAGGAGAAATCATTACAGATGAAAATAAAGTGATTGATGCTTCACGTTATGAAGACTTGATTCAGTATGCGACACGTAGAAAGCGCCGTCAGGGCTATGTTCCACCTGGTTGGTCATACTTTCTTAAACTATTGAAAAAGCATAATGTGCCAAAATTTGCTTTAAATAATGAGACATTGAAAGAACTTGATTCAACAGTGGCTACTACTCCAATGCTTCAGGCGATGAAAATGCCAACAAATTGGTTTAAGACGTCACCTGCTACATCCCCTCCCACACTCACTAAGCAAACAAGAGGAAGAACTCGACGTAGATCTACATCGCCACTAAAACTGGTAAAAGGAAAACGTAAAACAGCTCCTCCTAGGAAATACATGTTCTCAGACTATTAATATGAAGCAGATGTGTTGCTTGCCATGTAATGAGCCGCCAGAGGTGAATGTCGTTGTCACTTGCACTTGCTGCGCCAGCTCTCATAATGAAACCCCTAAGCAATGTGAACACGATCGCAAAACCGCTAAAGCTAAATGCTGCAGTTGTTGTAAATGTAGAAAGGCAAGAAAACAAAAAGATGAGAAGGAGGAAAAAGAGTCAGCCGTCATCGACTGAACGTTTGAAGTCAATCTATTATGATGTAAAACATCCGGCAGGATTTGCATCTATCAAGAAATTATCAAAAGCGAGTGGTCTTCCACAATCACAAGTGAAACGATGGTTAAAGGGTCAGGCTACCTATACACTCCACAAACAAGCGAAAAAGAAGTACCGCACCCGCCATTATATTGTTCATGACATCGATGAACAGTGGCAAGCAGATTTGTGCGATGTTGCCTCCATTTCAAAACATAACTCGGGCAATAATTTTATTTTAACCGTCATTGATATTTTCTCGCGTTATGCGTGGGCTCAACCTTTAAAAACTAAAGAAGGGAAAGGAGTAGCAAAAGCATTCCAAACAATTTTTCGAGAAGGTCGCATTCCAAAAAGAATTCAGAGTGATCAAGGAAAAGAGTTTGAAAATCAGCATGTGACAAGATTATTTGAGAGGCATGACATTGAGTTGTTTAGTGTAAAGAGCGCTTATAAAGCTGCACTCGTTGAACGTTTTAATCGCACATTAAAAAATCGCTTGTGGCGACATTTTACTGCCAACTTGACACAAAATTGGACAAAGGTTCTACAAGATACACTCCATGCCTACAATCACTCTATCCATCGTTCTATTGGACTCAGACCAGTAGATGTAAATGCTGACAATGTAGATAAAGTGCGCGAATCATTCCAACGTAAACGCACTCATGTGAAAAGTGATGTGAAAATTGGCGATAAAGTTCGTATCTCAAAAGTGAAAAGTGTTTTTGCTAAAGGGTACCTTCCGAATTGGACAGAGGAGGTATTTACAGTATCAAGGATTAATCAAAAAGACTCTCCGACCACCTACAAGTTGAAAGATTACGATAATGAAGAAATTGAGGGTAGCTTTTACCGCGATGAGATTGAGGTAGTCACTGAAAGTGAAACATATTTGGTAGAGAAAATCATTCGATGTAAAAAACGGCAAGGTGAAGAATGGTGTCTTGTTAAATGGACTGGTTATCCTTCAAGTATGAACTCTTGGATGCGTCGTGCCGACATCTTTCATCTAAGTGATCGACAGTGATTCATGCAAAGTTGTAACTAACAATGTTTAGGGTTTGAGCTATGAATCCAACTGCCTCATTTTATTCACGACCCTCCTACGTAAGTGGCGGAGGACAAATTTACATCGGTGCTCGCCGCCAACGTGGAGGTAGCATACTTGGTGCACTGAAATCTGTTGTAGCACCTCTCATATCCAATGTCGGTAGATCTTTAAAACGAAATGTTTTAAGTAATGCCGTTGGCTTTGCTGGTGATGTTGCTAGTGATCTTTCCAGAGGTAGAAGTTTTAAGAGCAGTTTGTTGAATCGTGGGAAGGAACGCGGTTTAAAAACATTGAAGCAGACCATTGCTGGTGTTACTCAAGGAAAGAAATCACCTAAACGAATGAATAAAGGAAGGAGGAAACATCGCGGAGCTGGTAAGGTGCGATCTTCAGTCAAAAGGCATTCACGCAAACGTCGCAGAGGCTCTAATCATTCATCAGGCGCTAAACGACGACGCTGCTATAACTTCTAATCATGGAGTGTAAAACTTCCGGTTTTTGTTTGTTCGATCAACAAGCCATACAGACAGATATTCTTAGTTCAAGTATTGTAGATTATCATCCTCGAACAGCTGAGAATGCTGGCCCCATTGAATTTGTTATTCCTGGTGGTAGTGATGACTACATAGATTTGAGTTATGCGATGCTTGATTTGAGGTTTAGAATTCAGCAAGCAGATGGAACTGCTATTGACGATGCACATAAAGTTGGACTGAACAATTTACCATTGACTACATTACTTCGTGATGTTTCTCTAACGATTGGAGAGCAGCAGGTGGAAGGTGGTCAAAGCGATTATCCCTATAAATCATATTTCAATCATGTATCACAGTTTCATCCAGCAGCACAAAAAAGTCATATGGAAGCCATGGGATGGTACAGAGATGAAGCAGGAAAATTTGATGTTGAAACAAACAGTGGCTTTGTAAAGCGATCTGCTATGATTAAAGATAGTAGAGTATGTCAGCTATATGGTCCGCTGAATTTAGACTTCTTTAGACAGTCAAAGTTTTTACTGTGTAATACCAGCATGCGACTCAAGCTGACATTGAATAAGCCTGAATTTGCGCTGAATGCATTTGCTAAAGTTGACAATTTTAGAATTCATGTGGAAGATATTGCACTTTACATTCGTCGAGTAGTACCGAATCCAAGTGTCATTAGAGGGCATGCTGAAGGTCTTAACCGCCAAAATGCCATTTACCCCGTTCAGCATACAAAGCTTCTCACCTTTACAATTCCGAAAGATCAAAAGAGTTTCATGAAAGATGGCCTCTTTCCATCGGAAGCGCCGAAGCTCCTCATGGTGGCAATGGTTGAAAATGATGCATTTAATGGTAATATAAAGAAGAATCCTTTCAATTTTAAACACAATCAGTTAAGTGAAATTGCTTTACGTGTAAATGGTGTGAGTCATCCTGGTCCACCCTACAAACCAGATTTTGCTTCGGATCAATTTATGCGCAGTTATGTTGATTTTATGGATGTCTTTGGCTTTTACAATACGGATGATACCAACGGACTGACTATGAAAGAGTTTAAGAGTGGATATACTATTTATGCATTTGATTTGACTGCTGACAGCGATATTAGTGCACCCTATCGTCAAGCGAACGTGCCTCATAATATTCGTTTGGATTTGACGTTCAAAAGAACACTACCTGAGACGATCAATGTATTAATTTATGCAGTCTTCGATTCAAATATTGAAATTACAAAGTATCGTGACGTGATTCTTCAGTATAATCGTTAATGAGTTGGTTGACTGCTGACGATATTAAGACTAAAGTGCAGCGTAATGCAGACGAAGCGACGTTGAAAGCTTTCGATAATGTCTATTCACTCGATACCTTACCACCTGCAGTAAATCACTATCCCATCTTTATTGTGCTAAACACTCATTCACAGAATTTAGGCGGTGAGCATTGGAAAGCGATCTTTATTGGAGAAGACCGACGTGGTGACCTATTTGACTCTCTTGCTCAACCTCCAAATATACCAACACAGCAGTGGTTGAGAAAACATACGCGTCAATATCAGCGAAATGAACGCATACTACAACATCCACTTTCATCAACGTGTGGTGCTTTTGTACTGTACTTCATCTTAAAACGTTTACATGTATCTCGATTTGCATCTGTTATTCAAAACTTTTCATGTAATCCATCCTCTAATGAAAAAATTGGATTTGTAAGTTCTATCATGATTTTGGAAATATAAAACATCATGTTGGAAAAATTGTTTTTTTATTTTACAATCCGCTGGGTACGTTACATACTCAATGAGATAGTCTAGGACTCATATTTGCTTGTACATGAGATTTTAGTCCAGTAATGATCACTTTACTATTATGAAAGATTGCACACATGCACAGGTAACCAACAACTAATGAGAGCTGCAGGAAAAAGTTCGGGTTCATAACACAAACTGTAACTGCTGGTACGAATCTTCAAAAATGATAGACTGACACTCAATTTAGTAGAGATCACCATATTGTCCACAGTCAGATTCGACATCACACACCTCTCCCTCTTCCATATCCGACGTAGTAGTCTTTGTAGCTCTAAGCGCATTGTCTGCGCCGATGAATGAGAAAGGGCGCCGAGAATCTGTACAGTCCCATTTGGGAAGAGTTGAAGATTCCGTGAATTGTTCATCTTCACCACTAACATTTGAGGACGGCCCGGGTAATACTTGCTGTTTGGAAGCTGTTGGTGTAATGTTTCTGAGATCGATTTTGGTGTAAGTCTGAAGCGACGGAGAATGTTACGATGGGAGTAGCGATGCGCTTCATGATGAAAGAATGAGTAAAATTGACGATGTACCTTCCTTTTAAACTTTTCCCAACTACCTGATGAA